>VXAA01000604.1:969938-1036976 GCA_013399115.1 Anseranas semipalmata
AAAAGAGGAAAAAAAGAAAACTTACTTTCTGTACAATTAAAAAATGAGCTCATCAGCTTTAATAAACATGGGTGATAGGAGTGATGAGTTAGGTGTAGCTCACTGATGCTTTGCATTTTATACGTTACATTTGAATGAACCACAAAAACCAGAAACACAAAATCGTCCTTCGGCCTGTCCGTGCGGGTCCCTGACGTGCGGTGAGAAATGTCCATCTGCTGCCTCCTGCCCAGAACTGAAGCAGTCTGGGGGAGTGAGGGTCACTTCCTCGGGATGCCGTTCATGACCGTTTCGGTCTACGGACGTACTCGGCTGGGTTCCCAAACTCTTGGCGTTCACAAGAGCCGCCCGACTGCATCTTAACCAGAGCCGTGAAGCCCCGGCCCGAGCGCAGGCCCAGGCCCCGCCGCCCCTCGGGTGGGCCGGGCTCTCGCTGGGCCAGGCCTTTCAGCCCTTTATCTTTGCCCCGGGCCTTGGCAGTTTCCTGGCAGTGTTATTTTGCAGAATGAGGTTCGCCCGTGATGTAAACAGGATATGTCCGTGATCGTCTCTTGTTTTAAGTGCAATGTGTATGTGAACGTGGAGCTAAAACTCAAAATCTCTTTTTCCCCCCCTGTCCCTTCTCTCCCCACCCCTAGCGAACAGTGCTGAGTAAGGGAGAGACAAGGAAAGACGCCTGCATGAAGACTGAGCTGCTGAAAGATATCACCAACAACAAGGAGGAAGGTGAGCACCTGCCTCGCTTGAGGGCCAGACCTCAGCCTGGCTCGTGGGGTCGGCACGTGGCGAGCTGGGAGCGAGATCAGGGGCTTGGAGACGTGCTCTGTGCCCCAGGGGTCTCGGATGTGCTGTCACGAAAAGAGTGGCTCTGTTCTCCTCCTGTGTTATCCTGAGCAGGGCTTTTCCCCAGCGGATGCAAATTTGCTTTAGAGTCCATCCATCTCCACCCACCTCAAGAATTATATCTGATTTTCACTTCTGCTTTGGTGTGGCTGCGAAACGCGAAGGAGGCTTGAGTTACTTTGAACCTCCTCTGTGTGACTGGTTTTAACTGAACTCTGATCCACATGATGACCTAGCCCTTTTCCTCCCTATTAAAGTTAACTTTCTGTTTTCCTCTGAGTTTCTCTGTTGCTCCAGAGCAGGCACGGATCGCTGCAGGATGGCTGGTGGGGGGAGACACTCCGCACCTCGTGCCATCGAGGGTTGCTTCATGGCTTCTGCGTTGTCTCTGCTTGCTTTTACTTTGCAGGCCGCAGTGCATGTTAGTTTGAAGTCTTTCCTATGTGGTTGTCTGTTAGTTGCACATGCACAAATCTGAGGGCTTAATAAATATCAGTGGGATTAGGGAAAAAAAAAAAACACAACCCTGTATCTTTTTTTTTCCACTTTTCTTTTCATGGCTTCATTATTCCTTGACTAGCCACTTCTCATTGGTCTGCAGGGATTTGGTGTATTTTTGTTCTCCTCTCCATAACAGAACTTTAGAAAAGCGCTGAATCGACCCTATCAAAATACCCAGTTTTAGCTAGAAACAACGTTTTGGACTTAATTTGGACCTGTGTGAGTACAGCATTGCCTTTTCGTTCTCTTCTGCCCAGCGTAATGTTTTTGTCAAGTTGCTCTGGTTAGAAAGTAAAGCTCAGAACAAGCAAAATATCGAACGCTCTGTCAGATGTGGCCACAGTGCTTGCATATTAACTGGGAGCACGTGAGCGTTGCTGCTGACGCCAGCTGCATGTGGACCTGTGATCTGGGAAGACCAGAAATGAAGTCTGAGATGTCGGTGTGAGGTTGCATTGCTCTGGGAAGAGACTCGAGCTTTGATCCCTTGCCTTGCTTGGCTCAGGAGTACTGTGCTAGTTTATTTAGCTCTAGGTTGATCTCAAGGTAAGTGTTAAGAGTCTAAGGAGGTGAAAAAGCAGGATGAGGGTTGGAATAGAGAAATGCCTTGCATGTCTTGACTGATTTTGACTAAAAGCAAATGCTGTGTATGAAAAAGAAGCTGAGAACCCTCCCTGTGCAGGAACAGTCCTGAGACTTCACAAGGTGCTCAACTTTCAGCCCCTTCAGCTTACTGTACAGTTCTGTTACTGGGGGAGAAAGGGTCCTAAAATCTAAACTGCATAGTTTCCATTCTTGTGGTAACATTCAGATTCTATCCTTTTTCTTCCCAAACATACCACGTGTGTAAAAGACAATGCTTTGCTTGGTCACTGTACTATATGCATTGTTCTTAGCTGACCTTCGTTAACCAGCTGTGATCATCTTAGGAGTTCAGTTAGTTAATAGTTCTAAATTCTGTTAATAACAGTGTTTGCACAGGAATTCATGTTTTTGAGTGTGGTCTGAACATGACATCATTACAGCAGACTTGCAAGATGGCATGACGTGGTTTTCTTGAGCCCCTTTTCCTCACCGAGGGATGGGAAGCAGCGCGTGGAGGTGGGGTGTGTGGGCCCGTAGAGCACCCTGCCGTCTGGGATTTTTCTCTTAAAGTTTGCGCTCTCCTCTAGAGAGGAGGATGCCTGGGACTGGGAGTCCGCACAGGGCTGCTGGTGCTTCTGGGTCCTGTTTTAGGGGGAGCTGTGGTGAAGCAGGCTGATGGTGTGTTTGCTAGGAACTCTTGCCTGTAACACAAAGCTAGGTATGTCCTGGGTTTTGTTCCCTTTGGGAAAATTCCCTTGGCAGCTTCTCCGTGGGTATTGAATCTGGGATCTAAAACTTTCAGAGGCTGGAACTTGCAGATCCAAAGGCTGACTAAAGGTGCTGTTTGGGTTAAAGCTTTAGTGTGAATTGCTGTGTTTTCCCCTCTTTTTTTACTCTCCCTTGACTCAGAAGGGTACTGATACTGAGGTTGGTATCAGATCCCTATTTGAGCTGTGGTAGCATGTCTCAGCTCCACGGCTGCCTCACCGAACGGCTTTTTTTGAGTTACACATCTACACACAAAGTTCTGTTTTCTCTTGTGTCTTGAGATAAGCCAGGGAATTCGGGTAGCTCGCAGCTTTCAATGAGATCTAGCGGTCTGCCCCACAAGTGGGGCACATTGGCCCTGCTGCAGCAGTGCCCGAACCGCCCCAGCTCGCGGTCGGGCGTCCTGAGCCCCCGTGCCCCCTTTTTCTGGGCTGCCCTCGCCGTGCCGGGCTGCCGATGGGCACAGCTGGGAAGCAGCGGCACGGGGCCGAGCCGCCCGTGGGTGCTCGTGGAGCAGCCCGGAGGTCGGGGCTCCGTGGGAGGAACCGGAGCCAGGGTGCAGTCGTGGCGTTTCCTTCTTTGTTCCTCGAGGGAAAGGTATTGTAGCAATGCGCTGGCGCTGTCAGCTGGCACGTCCCCTTCCAGCTTCATCCTGGCACTGATGAAGAGAAGTGATTGAACTATAAATTTAACGTACATCTGTAGGACTGAGATAGTCAGGTGTTCCTGGTGCTTTAATTTCTGATTCTGGGATTGATTCCCAGCCTGTGTGAAGCTCAGTGTAAGCTGCTCGTTAGACTTAATGTCTCCTTATGTGTAAAATTGCTCAATACAGATAGGAAAAAAAGCTGTGGATGAGTCTGCATTTTGTCATCTGTGGGGAAACATTGCAGTTCAGTTTTACATGTGGGTAAAAGTTTAGGTCCCTCTTTGCCATTGACAAGGAGGGAAAAGGGGCAGAGAGATGGAACAGATGAGCAGAAAAAGCATTTTATTAGGCTGTATTGTATGTAGTCTGACTCAGAAACGAGTTAAAAAGAGGTTTCTTGAAAGAGTTGCAAGGGATTTCAGTTCTCCCAATGTCTGTGGCTCCCAACTCCATGCTGCATCTCGCCTGACCTTTCAAGGCAAGCTGCTCCTTCTGTTATTCCTCAGCCCCAGAGGTGGGAAGCTCCGCTCGGCGCAGCAGGGCGGGCGGGCGGTAACGAAGTTCTCCGTTACGCTCAGCCTTTCCCAGACTTCACCCGAGGCAACCGCCTTATAAGAGCAGCGGTGCTGGAGCGCAGTGCGCAATCACTTTGCTCTCAAATAAACTTAAAACTGCTCTTAGAGAGTGTCAGGGTTTAAAATTTCTGGAGGGGGCTTTTTTCTTTTCATTTTTTCTGTTTTTTTTTTTTATTCCTCTCCCTCTTACTGCGGATGGGAAGCTGCCGAGGGTGAGGAACGTGCTGCTCCCCACGGAGCAGCTGCAACCTTTGTGTTCCCAGGTGTAGAGATGGCTGCTTTAAAAGGAGAAAAAGAATAATCTCCTCGCCTTGACCTATTCAGCACTGGGATTCCCTGCTGAGACCGGCAGCCAGGAGACCAAAACATAAAACCTAAGAGACATAAACCAAAAAGATGCTTATTAGACACTCGAGATGCTCACCCAAGCCCTGGCAGCCCGTCAGGTGCTCGCCGGGCTCGGGTCTGCTGCTGTGGGGAGCGGGAGCACCGCGGTCACTGGGCACAGGTGGGTCGGGGCCTTGTGGCCCCATGACGCTGTGGACCCCATCCCACGGCAAAGGAACGAATTAATTTCGTGCAGGGCATGAAACAGTTTCCAGTCACCACCAGTATTCGTGTGCAGCCCATCAGCAAGAGGCTGAATCCCATTTATCCAACCGGTGTAAGCTCAGTAGGGAGCATTTAACAGCAGAAGGCATTTTGTGGTCGTTGTTTTGCCCTGTTTTGCCCATCGGTGTGTTGTGCAGGAGGGGGGAGGCAGGTTCCCGCAGCTGCCTGTGTACTCCGGGGCAGCAGGAGGGGTGGCACTTGCATCGCGGAAATACAGAGCCAAGCTCTCGGATGGATGTCATCTGCCTACACTCATGTAAAAAGGGGAAAGGAAAAAACACCAGACCATCAATAACTCACCCCAGAGAGGAGCTTTGGCCTGAAACTTTTAATTCTCCTCATTTCTTGGCTTCAAAACACTCAGCTTTTTGGCTTGAGCGATAGAGGTGGGGTTTTCCTTTCAAATGGAGCACAGGCTCTCAGTCTGCCATTTCTCACTGGTCTGCACTGTTTCAGCTCTCATCTCTTCGGCAACCTTTTTATTTCAGCTGGGCTCTTCTCTGCCTCGCAATTTTCTTTCTTTCAGTTTGCGAAGGAAGGGGTGGGAGGAACTGCAACCCAAGGATTAAGCAGGTGTGTTTCTCGCTTTTGAAAGTTTGTTCCAGCAGGACAGTTGGATATCCAAGAAATGGCTGTGGTAGCTGTAGTGTTTTAAAGATGATTTGCAAGTGCTTAAGATAAAAATCCGTGAAACATGTGTATATATAAATATAAGCGTTTGCAGTACTCACCTGTACTGCAGCTCAACATCACGAGCTTTTCATTTAAGTCCTGGCCGTGCGTCGCGCAGCGTGGCATGCCTCCCGCAGCAGCCTTGCGCCGCAGCCGCAGAGCTCCTGGGCTCTGTACGAGGGCACGCAAGGAGCTGGGAGGCTTGCCTCCACCAGTGCTCAGCACCAAGGTGCCCAGGAAAATGTGTTAAAGTTCCAGATCAGATAATCCCACGCTCACTTGTAGGATCTTTGTTGTATTTTTTGATCAAACCTAGCAACGATTGCATTTTGGCCTGGGGTAACGCTCGTAATGCTTGCATATTTTTCTTATTTTGTCTCACTGAGCAGAGATTCAAGTTTAAGAAAACACATTTAAGACTTTTTCTTTTTTTTTTGGAGGATTCTCAGGTTACTACAGAGCTCTGAGCCAGTCACCTGGCTGCCTGCACGTGGGAAGTTTCTGGTGGGTGCCGGCACCCTGCGGTGCCTGCAGCGGCAATTCGGTTCCCTCTGGCTGCGGGCGGCCGAGCATCTGTCCTGCTGTGCCCGAGGGCAGCCCTGGCACCAGCTGGGCCCGGGGCAGGACCGGAGCCAAGCCTGGCTCTGCTGGAAGTCCAGAGGAACCAGCAGTGCGGGAACCTGGGCTGGGATTGCAGAGATGGGTTTTGTTTTGCCTAATTCATTATTTTTTTTTTTTTTTTACCATTCTAATTCTGAACTAGTCCACCTCATTTCTGCTTACACGTGGTAGACGCATCCAGGCGGTGATTTACCCAGACAGATGTCTGAAGTTAGGTCAGACTATGCTACTTGAGCTTTCTTCTCTCTGTTGGTGGCAACGGTGCCTTACTGACACCCCAGCTTTTGAGATACTTCAGACACCTCACTTTAGATGAAATGTCCGCAGCCTGTCTGTCTTAGCTTCTCCCCTCCTTTCTCAAGATTCTGTTCTCTTCATCGGAGTTTTAATTTAATTTTGAGTAGCTGGGTTTGATATTGAGATTAAAGCTTAAGGCCAAAGCTGCTGCAAAGGGTCCGTGTGAGCCTGTGCAGAGGTGGGAGGGTGTGAACTCTGCATTGCTCTCAGTGAGCTGTTAATTCAGATTTCAATATATTACTGATTATTCTTTGCTTGTGGAATCGCACTGGTCATATATTTGCATATTTTTCTGAGCCTTGAATTCCTCCTGTTAGTAAAATGTAGCTGACTCCTAGAAGATGCACACCGGCTGAAGTTTGCTTCAGTTTGGTATCAACTTCTGACGCCTCGCTGGGTGAATGCGCGGCCGAACAGATCGGCCTCTGGGCGTGTTACCAGTCCTACGTCTTGCTGATTTGAAATTAATTGGGAATGCTTGGATCGGGGTGCAGGGGGCATTATAGACCATGTGGCTAGCTTTACTGCTGAGTATGGCATAGGGGATGCATAAGGCAACTCTGGAGATACTGGGATGCTTCTAGTAATTGAGGTTAAATGTCTGTGGAAATAGGCTATATCTTTCTATCTTTCGTTTTTTGGTCAAAGAACAAGGAGGGAGTTGGGAGAGAAGTGAATACAGGTGAAACAGTTTTGGTCTGTTTAGAAGGAATGAATGTTGTCAAGTTGTAAAGTTGTGGAGAAATAATCAACTTCAGGTTTTTATTCACGTGCATTCACAGCACGAGCAGTGAAAGGCTTCAGTTGAACTGCATTTTCAAGCAGAACTTGGTGATTGACCCATGGAACTCATCGCCATGAGGTATATTTGAAATCAAGATTTTAGTAGGTTTGCAAATAAAACCTTTTTTTGGAAAAGGCAAAAGGGGAGATGAAAAGGTCATGTAGGGAACGAGCATTGCTTTGGCTGTGTGGTGCTGTTGAAGAGCTTCTGTAGGCTTTTAGCCAGCATTTATCCATGGTGAGGTTCCTGCTCTAGTTCGTGCTCCCACCCAGTTCAGCAAAAATGTAAATATATGTTGAATTCTGTCTATTCAGCAATGCTTGTAAACATGCTCTATTGTAAGTGCATGCCTAAGGCTTGCTGAATGTGGTCAGACATGCAGATGTGTCCTGTGACACGAGGATGGGGCACTGAGCTCCGATCAGTTGCAGGACAGCAATGCCCACGTTCCTGCCACCAGCCTGGTGTGCTGGTTGCGCGAACCAGACTCGCTTAACGGGGTTACCGCATCTTAATTAGCAACGTAGCTCCTGACGAGCCAGCTCTTAGTGGGGATGTCTCTAATTCGATGCTTGGGTAAGAGCCTGGGGTGATCTCCAGCAGTCCTGCCTGTGCTGGTGGGTTGGCTGCGGCGCTGCTCACCGGAGCTCCGCGCTGGGCAGCGGCTCAGTTTGTGGAAAACAGTGTTATTCCAAAGTAGCGAATTCACAAAATTGTTTCAGTGCTGCCAGAACAGGGAGCAGGAGGATGGGGCTGATCTTTCCCCCCACCAAGCCCAGCCCAGCAGCTGCAGGACCGTCGGACCCGCTGCCTCTCGGACCTGTTGGAGGCTGAGAGATGAGGGCTGCGGTAGCAGCTGCTGTCACGTGGACACGTGTGCGATAGGCACAAGTTGTGACACCCTGCAGTGCCCAGCACGGATGGCCTGGGCTGGAGCTGGAAGCTGTAGGGCCTTGCTCTGCCCTGCAGCTTGTGCAGTCCTTGTCCGGCAGGGCAAAGTGGGTGCGTAATCGTGTTAAATCGTAACGATACCCCCGACACCTGCTGTCAAGTTCTCCCGTTCTGTGCAACTTCAGGGATGATGAAATTTCACACCTTTGTTTTGTAAAATTTCTAGTAATACAGATTTGGAAGTGTGGTGTCTGTTTGTAGGGATTGATGGCACTTGTACGGTCAGTCAGATTGCATTTTGAACACTTAATAAGAGTGGGGGGGGTAAGCCCTATGTGGGATTTTAATTTTAGCCTCATGGATTTTTCATAAAGTCTGTGACGTTTTCCGGGGTAATGCAGTTATTCTTTCCCTAGGGCAGTGCTCTAATTCACGTTGTTTTGGTCGCCTTCCTGGCAGGTAGAGCAATTCTTGCTCTCTGCTCATTCAGTTTATCTAACGCTCAGCCACTGAAGTTATTTGACTGTTCTGGTGGGAGTGCACAGCATTTGCATCAACAAATACCGAAGGCCTCATTCGGGCAGGTGCCTGCTGCTGAACTCTAGAAACCTCCAGCTGTGATTAGGGAGCCTGTTTTTTGTTTTCTTCCAGTGCTGACTTTGCTGAAAGAATTGTTTAAATGGCACTAGTGTGGTCTTTTAAAGACACCCAATGCAGAACGAGAGAAATAAGGATTGAAAGAGTAAGTGCACAGCTGTTTGCTCCCCCTGCCCAAGATTTCTCAAGTAGCCACATAACAGTGAACAAGCACCTAGTAGCACTTTACCTTCTCCTAATCAGAGTCGTCACTACCCAAAACAAAACCTTGTGCGTCTTATCAGAGCTTTCAGTACCGAAAGTGGTCTGGGAGGCGTGAGATGGCAGCAGATGGGCTTGCTGACTTGGAACCGTGCTTGGAGAGCCATTAAATTACTGCCTGCCAGAGGGGTTGTGCCCCTGCCCTCCCGCATGTGCTCCGGCGAGCTCTTTTCGGAGCTCACCCGGCTCTGCCGGGCAGCACCCACATGGGAGATGTATTTGAGTGTATTGACCAAGTCGAAGAGGGCTTTGAATATAATCTTGGAAATGTTTGTCTTCAAGTCCCAGATGAGCACCTAAAAGCAGGAGGTTTGGGGATTAATGCAGTAGTTTCACGTACTAGAATGCATTGGTTTTGGAGGTGACATTGGTGAGTGCTGTTTGTGCAGAAATTGGTATCAAAACAGATCTTTGAGGTCAACCCAAGGGTAACAGAGTGGACTGAATGAAGGCATTTAAAAGCGGGTGGCAAGCAGCAGTGCAGCGCTGCTGCTCCGGACTCACCCAGCCCTGCTGGTGTTTGCGTTGAGCTGCGGGCGCTTGGAGGCACGCAGCAAAGTCTGGCACAGCGTGGCTTCAAAACAGTAGCCCGGGAATATCGGATTTGATGTGCCAGGATCCAGGATCTGGGTTCCTCTTCATGCTTTAGCCTTGCGTAAGATTTTTGCCAGATCAGCAGAGATGTTCAGGATATTGGTCTCCATGAGTGTTTGGGCTTCAAGAGCAGCGCGAAGCGAGGTGCTGGTACCAGCGTGCTGGTTTGGCTTGCAGAGCTGGCCTCTGGTTTGACTTCTGGGCTCTGCTATAGCCTAAAATACCTTTGATTCAAGCTGGCTGGAAATCAGTCCTACCTGCTCTGACAGCCCGCTTGGACAGGGCTTTAGCTGGTGGAACTTCTGATGCTTTTCATAACTGTCTGGCCTCTGGAAGGAAAACAATACAAGGAATCCCTAACAGCAGGTTGATTTAATCGTTTTACCAAACATGCCAGTGAATTGTTATCATCCCTGGTTGCCTGGGGAGCTGCTAGTTTGTCGTGTCGGAAACCTTTCTGCAAGTGCATGGCATTCATCCTCGGATTCTGTCAGCTCAGGTCTGAAATCTCTGATGGGACAAAAGTATTAATGGGGGAGCGTGGAAATATTTGGAAGGGAGAAAGAAAAATCTCTTTGCATGGGCACTCCTGTTTTATCTGTGAGTGAGCTTTTAGTCTGCAAAGATCTCACTGCGTTTTAATCATGTAATTGTTTTAGTCTAGAATTGCATTTAGTGTTAGAATCGCATTTAACGTGCTTCACCCCTGTGGCTATTGCCTCTGAAATGACACTGTGAGTCCTGCTCCTGTGCGGGCTCAGCTGCCCGCAGAGCTGTGTCCGTCGGGGAGCTGCTCCTTGTGGCCCCCGAGCTGTGCCCGTGCCGCAGAGGCTGACCCGTCCAGCTCCACCAGCAAGCTTTCCTTGTGTCAGTCCGGCACCGGGAAGAGCTTTGCCAGAGATCCGAGTGCGAGATTGGGCAGTGTTTTGTTTGACATGTGAGGTGTTGACATATGGTCCAATAAATGTAGTTATTGGGAAAGCTAAAGATAATATTTACCTTGAAAAATCCATAGTTGGGAATAAATGGCCACCTCTGCAGCTGAGGCAAGGCAGAATGAGTGCACGGCTTTCAGCCGAGCTGCCCCAGTTTTCTCCATCTGAGGATCCAGCTGAGCCAGACAGGTAGGTAAGTAGGCAGCCAGAATGGATATATGTAGCAAGCAGTGTTTTGGGGGAGACATTTCCTCTTCGTCAGGCACTGTAAGTGTGTTTTGATGACGCTTGTGACCCTTTTCTTTCTCCCCCCTTCTCCTTACCCTCCCTCTTTCTCCAGGGTTCAATGCCATGGCTGCAGATGAAAGTGCTACAGAAAAGCAAGTGGGGGAACCAAAAATGGCTGTAGACGGTGAAACCAACGGTTCCTGTGAGCACAGCGAAGCTGGTAGCCACCCAAACCCAGCAAAAAACACTCAGGACAATACTAAAGTGAGCCAGCAGGACTCTAGTACTAAATTAAATAGGATAGCAGAAAATGGCATTTCTGAACGAGATGGTGAGACTGGGAAGCAAAACCATATGAAAGCTAATGACTTCACACAGACTTCTGTAACAGGGAGCAATGGATATATTCTAACCAAGCAGATGGCACAGGAGCAGCCTCTAAGGACTACCAGCACCTTTGCTTCTCTCACCGGCCATGCTGCAAAAACCCTTCCAGGAGGAGCAAGCAAAGGGAGAACTGTGGGCACCTTTTCTCAGATGCAAGCCACGATGCCAGCCAAGCTTGGGGAGGGCAGTAAGGACATGGATGCTAAAAAAGCCGCCACTGCTAACACTGAAGTCAAGGTCCACAGAGCACGGAAGACAATGCCTAAACCCACCCCTAGCCTGGTAATGTATATGCCCAGAAGCCAGTGCTGCTGCTGCGATCGGTCTTGGCTTTCTCTGAGCGCGTGAGGGATACCTTGCTGCATGGGAGCGCGTGTAATTCGGAGGTGTCCCACTGAGTGGATTGATTTTTAGTCTTTTCATTTTTTTATTTTTATTTTTTCTCTTCCTGCAGAGAGACAGAGGTGTTAAAATAGTCACATGGCCACAGTCAGCTCCCTTCCCCAATACGTTTCGAAATATGTAATTGATCAATTACCTTCTCCAGCAGGTCTATGAGAGACACTAAATGGCCTTTCTCTCTTGGCTGTATTGCTCATCAGCCGTCTGCTGAAATCCAGAGCTGCTTGTGAAACAAATTAGATTTCTTATAAGTTTGACCCAGAGGAAATTAAGCATAGCGTGTTAACTTGAGGCTTCTCGTAAGCTTGGAAGCTGTCAAGAAGCTGATATGTTAGGCAACTTGATTGCGTTGCTTATCATTAAAGGAGTAAACCAGATGATGTTTTCTCCCTCTGTATATGTTGCCTACAGTAATGCAGCTTGTTCGGAAATATCCCCTCCAGAATCCTTGGGGGTGGATTTACCATCACTTAATAAAACAGAGATCTGCCTTTGGTTTAGGGGGCAAAAGGAGATTTGAAGTCATCTGGTGCCCCTGAGTTATAGTGGGGGTGAGCAGAAATGGGCCTGTCTTTGTCATAAACATTGGCCAAGTTTGGTTCTTTTGCCAGAGGTAGGGAATCGATACTGGGAACAAGCAGATCTCTACTATGAGCACTTGGTTTCCAGCCCTGTGGCACTTTATATTTAGCTACGATGAGCTAGATCCTTCCATCGTACTGTGTCTAATGATGGAGAGAGAGCATCCTGTACCTAGGTCAAGGAGAGGATTGCTGCGAGCCCTGCTTGGCAATGGAAATGGCACCCAGAAATAAATGAGAGGCTGCTGCAGCTCTGTAAAAGTGGTTGTAACGGATTGCTGATAGCTACCAACGTTTTGTGGACAGGCAAAAGCCAAATTATCCTCAGATGTCACCCACATGTTGCAACACAGCAGTAGTACGATATAAAGGTCTCAAAGCTGTGAATCACTGTGGTCTGGAACCAGAGGGAAAAAAAAAAAAGGGTCGGTGGCACCTAGCCAGACACAGATGGAGAAAGGTGCCCTTGGCTGCTGCACCACCTGTGGCTCCGGAAGCAGGTGGGAGTCCAAAGAGCACATCGAGCCTGCAAACCTCGCGGGCAGGCAGCCTCAAGAGCAGGGCAGAAACCACGCCTGCCATGATTTCCCAACCATTCTCCCAAACCACTAATTTCCCCTCTGACTTCCCCTGATTGCATTTGAATTCTCTCGCTCTCGCACCCCTGCTGCGTTTTTTGGCTAGCAGCTGGGGAGGCCCAGATGCCGTACGCACAGCCTGACGAAAATCGCGCGTAAGGCTTTCTGATCCGAACAAGGCTTTGCAGCTGAAATGGCCTCGCAGCTTTCCTCCAGCAGCCTGTTGTGCACTTAAATTAGGCAGGGCAAACCCCCAGACCCTGGTGGAATTTGACAGGGAGAGACCCCTTGGGGCTGAGCAATTGAAAGAGGCAATTCCCTTCTAAAAGACGACTGCTAGTTTAGGAAGGAGTGTTTTCATCATTCATATTTTATGATACATCAAAAGAATTTTTTTTATGCAACCCCTTGGGCTTTTAAGGCTTTTCTCTAGAAAGCTGCGTACAATGTTTGTGAGTGTCTGCATCGCTACGTTACACGAGGTGCTGTGATTATGTTGTTGATCCCTATTTGCTCGCACAGTAGCGACGGCTTCAGAAGTCAAAGCCCGTGGTTGTTTGGCCACTGTAAAACGTGCAGAGCCTGTCCTCTGCAGCTCTAGCCATTTTCCTTGGGGTTAAAGTAGGGAAAGAAACAAAATTCACAAGAAGGGGGTAAGACGAGGCTGTTCACACATTTCCCACTCAAGCCTCTGCATCTGAATGTGAACCCACCGGTCTCCAAGATTTGATCTCATTTCTGCAAGACAATAAAACAGCTGTTTTGTTCAGCCTTCCTGATAATTACTACCTAATTTTTCCCTCATTGTCTTTTGAATGTACATATTATTTTCTTTTGAGTAGCAGAGTCCTTCCGAGTTGTCATTTTTCTGTCCTGATTATTCTTTTTTGAGCAGCTTATAGGAAGCTCATCAGCATGGCACTGCGATAACTTTTCCTGCACCAGCCTCCACATTCACACCTTTTCCCCTTCAAGAGCAGTACTGGGGGCAGGTGGGTGTATTCCAGGAAGTAAATTGTGGAACTCACCCAGAATTTTGATGTTACAGGACACATGAGTTTTCATAACTAATTTTTTAGAGCATTGCTCTTTTCTTGGTAGACTATTCTTGCAGACGTGCTGCCTGAGAGAAGGAGGGGAGGGAAAAGGTATTTTGTTGCCTGCAAAGCGCAAACATTTGTTCCCCCTGGCTCATGCAGAAACCCACTGGGGCCAAAAAATTGTTTTCTTCAACCTGATAGCTGTCAGGGGACCTCGGGAGCCTTTTTCTGTACATGCGGATTGGTCTTTGAAAGGAAGAAAATAATTTTCTCACAAATTTAACCAGCTTTTTCTCTGTTTAGGACTTGCTTCCTGAATTGGGATCGAAGCTGAATCTGAAACAGGTGACAATTTTAATTGATGTTGTCGCATGTTAAGGTGGTTTTTGAACAGAGATCTCAGAAGAGTTTGACAGCGTTGGTTCTGCTCCCCTTCTGATTAGTTGGTGCAGTAGCACAAACTCTGCACCTTTGGACGAATTTCTTTCATTCCTTCTTAATCCATTTACAACTCTGTTAAGAAAGCAAAAGTTTCCAGGATGAGACAGCAGACCGAAAGGGAAATGTGCATGTGTGTCCTGAGCTTTGCGAAGGTCCCTCCTGCTCAGAAACTCCACTTTCTGTGTTTAACTTCACTGAGACATGTCTGGAAGGGATAAAGGATCTAGGCAGTGAGAGCATCCCATCTCTTGAGATAGGAGGAGCAACTGGCTGAGCTGGGAATCACGAGTTCTGTTTCCAGTCATTACGTGGTGACCACGAGGCCGTAGCTAGAGGCGCGTGTCTCTGGTGGCATTTTCTTGTGCTGCGTGGAGAAGCAGGTCGGGGGGACTGAGCTCTCAGAAGAAACAGCAAATTAATATCTCAGCCTGTTTCACAGCGTGAGCCCGAAACGTGGGTACCCGTTTCACTGGGGGAGACGAAGCCTGGGCAGGAAGGAGGAGCTTGGAGCAGAAGCTGCTTTGCTTATGTCGGTATTTCTGCTGTCTGCCACAAAATGTCTGACCTTGCTTTCCGCGTGCCCACAGGTGTTGCTGGGGCTGTGAGGCACGGGTTTCTGTCAGTGCCCGGCAGCGCTGTGCTGACGTGGGCCGTGGGCTGCCAGCGGGGGCTCGGGCCTCAGAACTTGTTCTGTTCAGCTCTGGGGGCCGGGCAGGTGGCAGCTGGTGCTCTGCACGTGTCTGGGGTTGCACAGCAGGCCCAAGCCCTCTGAACACAGGGCAAGTCCTGAGCTGGCGGTGGGGATATTGTCTCCTTGAGAGACAGTACACAAATAAGCAAAGGAAGAGTAAAGGGGCCTAGTGAAGGAGCGTTCTCCACCTGCTTTGAAGAGCTGCTGCTGGCTCTTCTGAACCTACAGGGCGCACCCATCGAAGGCCCTGGCGCTCAGGGGTGTGGATGGACTGGAGGTGTGAAGTCCGTGTATGTGGTTAAACGTCCCTTGTGGGAAATCTGCTTTAGGAGTGAAGAGGCCAGAGACCACTGCTGGCGTGGGACTTCTTATGTAGACGAGTTACTGCAGGGAGGTAGAAAGTGGATTTGTGCCGTGCGCTGCCTTGGGCCTCGTGTTCAGCTGCTCATGCTGATGCTGCTGCTGGTGGTGGTGGCTGTCCCAGCTGCTGACCACAGCCCACAGGAGTAGCCGTCCCCTTCCCAGGTCCCCAGCAGACCCCCAGAATAGGTCCCTTATTGCTGTCAGCAGACTTGCTATCGAAACTGCTCCGAGCTGCCCCGCGGTGTTCTGACTGACGTGGGAGCGCTCCCTTCCCCTGGAGCTGCTCTGGGCAGGGGGGGACGGTGACAAGGAGCGGGGTCTGTCCCCATGTCCATGCTTCTGAACAGCACCAGTTCGTTAAATCATTGAAGTAATCATGAAATTAAAAACAAAAAAAGAACAGGTTTTGTAGCTTGGTTTACAGACATCCACGCTGAAGCACAATATGCCTGGCAGCCTGAACCGGTACGATTTTCGGCAGATGTGTGACCACACACAAATCGGTGCCATCGTGGTCACGTCGCAACAGGGTCACGCTTCTAGTGGGCGCGTGTTCAATCTGCGGATGAAGGGCGTTAATAGATGGGTCGGTCGTGCAGCTTGTCCGATGTAGGATGGTCAGACAATCTCTTTGGTGCTCCAAGGCGATGCTTAGGCAGTGGGCAGGATCCCCCAGCAGCGGCTGTGAGGTTCTGTACTGAAAACTGTAATTCTGCACCAACAGTGGAGGAAATGGAAAGCAGCGCTGCCACAGCTCTTACAGGCATTGTCATCTGCTTGTGATAAATGTTTTATAGTGGACCGGTTTTTCTTGCTTAAATCTCATTCCCCAGTTGTTAGAGCCCTTGGGATGTTCATGCTTTGCAGTGTTCAAAGGCAGCGCGTCGGTGCCATCTCGTTACCCTCCGCATCCAGCTGACGGATGAAGAGATGCTTGCTCCGTGACAGCTGCCTTGCTGCCCTGTGGCAGCGGTGGTTAGCTTGGTCCTCTAGCTATTTGGCTTTGTTTTCAAGCTCACGCCATGCTGGAGATGAAAGTCCTGACAAGAAGGGAAATATGACAGCTCACACGGCCAAGCTGGAGATGGTGCTGGGTGTTGAGCGCGAGCGGCAGCCCTGCTCCGGAGCAGCGTGTGCGGGGAGCGTGCCAGGGCCTTTGCACCAGCACGTGGATGTGCTTCCAGCCCAGCTCCTCCTCGGTCGTTGCTAGCTCGCCTGCTTTGGTAACGAAAGAGCTCTTAATTGCGGGGTTGTGGGAAGAATGCCGCACGCGGTCTGTCGAACCAACACGGGGTTTAATTGGTAAGGTTTTGTTTGTTCTTTATTTTTGCTTCTGGGAAAGAAAAAAAAACAGGATATTCTGTCTTTGCCATTTTTAGTAACTTCTCCCTACTGCTGTAGGGGATTTCTGAGCCAGTAATAGCAACATGGTTGATCCCATTGCAATGTAGAAAGCACTTGAATATGATTTTCATAAACACATAAAATGATGTGTTCTTGTCCCAGGCTAAGCAGTTTTCTTGACTGTTTTTCTCACAATGGTGTCAAACATTTTTGTGGTCCCTTTTTTTCTGTTTCCAGACACAAGCATCTCTGGAAACGTTGCCCTGAGCCCTGGAATTGCTGCCTTCTGTTTCTTGCCTGTTCCTTGTAATGCCCAACATGAAATAGTGACTTCACAGCCTGTTGCATAGGATTGACTGAGGCCACGTGAGGGGCTGCAAGAACCAAAGCCATTAGCGACGTGGTTTCTTTCCTTATCATTTTTGGTCCTTTCTTGGCTGCCGATGGCATACCGAGGTGGCGGCTCGGACAACGTGGGGACCGCGGAGCTCAGGCTGTGGCCTGGAGCTGCCTTTGCATGGGGGTCTCACCGTCCTCTAAACAGCGATGTGTAGCTGAAGGCAGAACTCTGCGTGACTGTTAAAAATTTAAGAACAATTGGGGAAAAAAAGAAAAACACCGCAGCTGTATTGGGCAGGGAGAACTCAGTGCAAATTTAGCATCGGTAATCAGAGCCATGAAGAGCCTGGATGTTCAGGAGCCGAAGCAGGAACGTGTTAGGATTGGTCCCAGCAAACTGGATGAGGAGATGCTGGCTGGTGGCTCTGTGGGGTTTATTGAGGTGCTGTTTGCAGCCCCTTTGTTTGTACTTTGCCGACGTTAGCGTCACTCTCGCCTCCTCTGCCAGGCTGGGACGAGGTAAGAGAGGCTGTGAGCCAAGAAGCAAGGGTTGGCTTGGGTGGCTACTGGGCTGCGAGCAGTTTTACGGCTGTCTGCTTGGTGCTGTGCCTTGTGCTAGGGACAGGGAGGGTGGGGGGAACCCGTCAGTCGTGAAAGTGGAAGAAAGCAGCAGATGCCAGGAGCGCTAATTGCAATCAGCTGTGGCAGTGACCAAGCAGCTCGTGGAGCTGGAGATGTGTCCTGCCGGCCCCGGGCTGGGATGCGTCGTGGCAGGGCTGGCAGCAGCTGCTCTGCCTTGCCCTGCCTGTCCTGCAGGGGAAGCCTCCAGCTGAGGGCTGCCTTCTCCCTAGCAGGAACCTTCTTGGAGCTAAATGGATGCTCAGCATTTGGAGGAGTCCTCTGGTCGTGCTGGGGGCTTGCAGGCAGACCCGTGAGCTTTGTCTTTCAGTGGATCACTGTAATATTTTGTTTCCGTATTGCTTTGATAGGAGTCTGTTGTGCCCCCCGTAGCCCAGCAGCCCCGCTCCCCACTCCCAAGTGCCCGGTCGGTCTTGTGCCTTCGCCTCTTTTATTTGTACCCGCCTGCTGTCCTCTGCAGCGAGGGGCCGGGGTGTAACCCGCCGGTGAAGGATGCGGAACGTCTGAGCAAGGAACCAGATCTTCGCCAGCCTGATGTGATTTTAAGGAAGGAGAGATTTCCCAGCAGACCAGTGTGCTAGATTAGCAAAGCCTCTTTTCTGGGAGTGTTTAAATCTGGAGCAGACAGAGCAGAGCAGTGTCAGAGCTTGGTGTAAGACACCAGGATGGACTGTACCTGCAGGCTGGAGCTGAGGAACTGGCAGAATTCAGAGACTTTAGAAATAGGAAAAGAATAAGGTTTAATCCACTAAACACTCCTAATACTCTAGCTGGAAGGTGAAAATTTAATGAGAACAGGGAAGATGTAAATGTCTGTTTCATCTAGTGAAGAATGAAGAAAGATGGTGAGAAAGCTGAGTATGAACTGAGCATGAGTGCATTCAAATCTTTGCTGATCCTCTTTATTCCAATCCTTAGATTTAGGATTTGATTTATATCTATATAACACATACATATATTACACGTTTTACTGCTGGTCTGCTCAGCTGCCTGTGCCATCAGGCTGCCTGAGAGATCTGGTCACCTCTCTGCAGAAATTCTTGTTCTTTAGTGTTGCTGCATATGGCTCCAAGTAATAATCCAGATCTCACAAGGCTTAATTTGGTTTTTAAAACTATTTTACCGGAATTGCCATGAAAAAGTCACATTGAACAGTTGTCATGCAGCCCTGTTGAAGATGCATAATTTATTTCCATATTGTAATTACAGGGGGAGAGAAAAACCCCAAGCTAATAACATGCTACTTTTTCATTTAAAATTTGCTTATGTTCTGCCAGACAGTCTGGTGTGGTTTGGACGTGAATTCGTAATGTTTGGGAGTAACAGCAGACTTTATCTGAGACCAGCTGCAAGAACCTGCACTTAAAGGAGGAAGAGTGCAGCTCTTATGTACTCTTCTTTAGTAGCAGGCAGCTCTGCATCAGATCTGCCTCTCCCAAGCTCATTTTTCTAATTTTAAGTTAAATGTGGAAAGCAGTAGATGTTCCAGGGGACTTGGGAATTCTCAGAATAATCCTGTATCCAAGAGTTAACGTTAACCTTTAGATCTATAAACTAGGGACTTTGAAGAGGTATAAATAGTATTGTTGAGACTATTATTGGCATACTGTGCCCGGCACTCCTGACGTACTTGTTTTAAGGGGTAGAACAACTGGGAGCAGTCTCAGGAGAGATCCAATGTCCAGAAAATGATCCTATGGACACTTAATTTGCTCATTCTATTGAACTTACTGAAGAGAAGGTTTTAAAAAAAATGTTACATGATCACAGTCTATATGTATCTACTTGGAGTGAGAGTTTCTGATGATACAGGGCTTTTTAATTTAGTGGGAAAAGCTTAATGCATTTAATTATTTGACAGAACAATTAAGCATTGGAACAACATATCAAAGGATATGGCAAATTTGTCATCTTTGAAATCATTAATCCAAGACGAGATGCCTTTTAAGAAGAGATGTGGTAATTCAGCCAGAAGTTATGGGCTTGATGCAGGAATCATTGGAAACTGATGGCCTCTTTGTGCGGGTCGTTTTTGATTATCATTATGGCTTTTCTGTCTGTGACCAATTCCTCGCTTTCTGCCAGCAGTGTGCACATGGCAGAGCCACGATTAGGAGCATCAGTTGCTTCCCCATTTGTTCACAAGGTGAAAGCAGTGCCTAAGAGTACCTATATGAACCTGGACTATAAAGGGTGTTTTTATTGCAAGCTGCTGTTTTTCTTCCTTTCTTTTGCCCGGATTCCTCTTTCTGTTTTGGTATTTCAGCTGTTTCTTCAGAAGTCCCATAAGAAGTGTTTTCCTGCAAGTGGAGCAGCACTAAAACATTGCCACCGCAGAGCTTGTGATCTGCTAACTGTGCTCTTGGTTTTCTGGAGCATCTCTTCCAAACCTGCCTCCTGCTTGACAGTTGCGTGGACAGAGGCATGGAGAGGCATGGATGTGGCTAGGTCATCTGGTAAACGCACAGGAGGGCAAATCCAGTGTAAAATGGCAAATGGGAGTGGCAGCGCTTACCCCGCTGTCACCTGTTGCAGTGCAGCAGCGGACGTGCAGCTGTAGCAATCCTGGCTGCACGACTGAAGGTGCAGGATGAGGCTTTGTTCGAGTGCAGGCTCAAATCGGAGCGTGTGCAAGCTGCGCTGGGGCCGGGAGCCTGTCTGCAGTGCTACGGAAGCAACTGTAAAATCTTCTTGAGCCTCATCAGCTTCTCAATAGGAGTTTGTAACTCGCTCTGCGTTTGTGTTGCAGCAGCCAGCCTGGCACTACCCGAGCCAGCTGGTTTGGAGTAAGCTTGGACAGGTCTTTGGTAGGGCGGTGGCGGTGCTGCAGATGGACCTGCAATGTCAGGCAAGTACCGTCCGTGCCCATGGGTTGCTGCGTGCTAGGCTAGCAGGTGGGAGAGCACAGGCTTTGCCGAGGCGTTAGTGTGCTAGGTGGTGGCCAGAAGGAAGGATCCCTTTCCGTTGCTGCCCGCTCCTTGGAATCGTCTCTGCAAGGCTCGGTTCCTCGTGTGTGCTGGGATGTGACAGCCATACTCCGGATGCGTTTCAGTGAACGGGCATTTTTGTTGCACTTGTTCATCTTCTCCAGAGCCAACCAAATGCCTGTGCAAATAGTGTCTGATACTTTTCATTATCTGCACTTTGCAGAGATCTGCCGTCTCTGTCTCCGATGTAGTCTTTCACCTTCACGGGGAGCAGCCTTCGCCGAGTGAAGGAGCAGCAGGCTGGGTGTGTTTTGCAGTCTTTAGGCAAAGTAATGTTGTTTGCTAGAGGAGGGGCCAAGTGTTTTTGCTTTGTGTGCATGTTGCTGTGGTCAAATGCAGGTGATTATGCTTAAAAGAAAGGAATTAAATTTGTTTTCTTGATTTCTTTGAATACAGAGGCTCAATTTAACTTCATTTTGTTTTCCAGCATGCAAGTAAAGACCCCAAAGATGGGAGAGACAGCAGAGATCAAAAAGAATCTAAGGAGGAAGGCAACAAAAATGTCCTGGAGTTCGGGAAGCCGTTGCCGTTGCCCTCTCTCCCGGGCCTTCACCAGTCACTACCTCAGAACCAGAGCTATGTGGCCACCTCGAAGTCGCAGACGGGTAAAAAGGACAGAGTTAAAACCCCTAGCAGCACCCACCTCCCAAACGTGTGTGTGTGTCGGGGTGCGTGGGCTGAGGCAGGTTCGCGAGGACTGACACCCCTGTTAGTACCTTCTCCACACTGAATCCCCCGTAGGGTTTCCTTGCCCGCTGGCATCAGCAGGGCTATAGCTGTAGCCCTTGTTTTAACAGATGCCGTTTCATCTGTCCACTCCTCTGCAGCTGGCCCTGTCACTGCAAGCACGATGCTTGTGTCCTCTGGGCTCCCCGCGGTCACCCGTGGATGTTGCATACACGGGGTTTATTCTCGCAGACCCCTGGTGAAGTGGTCTGGGAAGCGAAGCTCACCAGCGTTCCGCTCCCTGGGCAGCGCTTGCTGTGCAGCCCTTCCTGGGTGCCCTTCGCTGGCTGCGGGTTTGTGGAGGGGTGGGATGGAAGCCGGCAGTGGTTCGGCTCAGTTGGCTGGGTGTCAGGTAGGTGAGAGCTCGTCAGAGGCTGGCAGCTTGTGCTTCTCCCCGCCCCAGCGTGGGGAGGTTCGCGGGCTGCGTCAGGCACCACCAGACCAAGGATCGCTCTGCTGCTGAAACTTGTTAGAGGGGACCTTTTGGTCTCGTCTGTGTGTGTGTGATGTTCTGAAGATGTTTCTGTCAGTTGGAGGGACTTTGTATGTCAGCACGACAACTGCTCGCCAGGAGGTACAGTTGTGTAAATAACACGATTGGGCTTAGCAGAAGGTTTTTTGAAAGGACTTTTTGTAGATTTTTGGTTGAACTTCGTCATAGATGAAGAAATGTTTTCAAGGAGCAGCCTGTACGGCTGCCAGTGATGATGCTGGGGCTGGAGCTGGCTGTTTCCTGCTGGATGCTGTTAAAAGAGCCTGCGCCAGGCACGCTTCTGATGTGCATCCACCAAAGGCAGCAGCAGGCAGAGGTGCAACGACTGGTTTCGTTACAAGGCCAGGAAGGAGACTCAACAAATTAAGACCCGATCAAAGCAGTGAAGGGAATCAAACACACTTCCATAGCAGGTGTGAAATGAGGTTAAATGGCAAACAGCTCTTTAGTTAAGATACCTTTTCCCTTTGTGTTCTTTAGTTATTATTTGATCGCTTTCATTGCAAGTCAGTATTATTAGCCTTGCAGTATCTATTTGAGCAAGTTGGATTCTATTCAGCCTCCTACGGCATCAGCAATACTGCCAAACGCAGGCTAATTTAAGGATTTGATGTTATGTATGGTGATGTAGGGGCCAGAAGGAACGTGGAGAGGATACTCAGAATTTGGGTGAGTTTGCAGCACTGGCAAAAAGCTCTTTGTGTGTTTGCACGTATGTGTGTGTCATCTTTTGGTTGAATTGTAAACAAATTAGTTGGAGTGGGAAGCCTTTTTTCTCAGATCATGCCCTCAAATATGGTTTCCCACATTACAGCCTCCACTCTCTATCCCTTCTTTTAATTTCTCAACGAACTTTGGGTTTATTTTGCTTTTTTTGCAGCTGCTGCAGTATCTCGGAAGAAAAAACGGAGAATGGGAACCTATAGCCTGGTTCCCAAGAAAAAGACCAAAGTGTTAAAACAGAGAACAATGATTGAGATGTTTAAGAGCATAACTCATTCCTCTGCGGGTGCCAAGGTGAGGGGTGCGCTGAGCCTGCTGGGCACTTGTCCTGGCACACCAACCCCATGGGTAGGTGTGGGATGTTGGCTGGCTTGTTGCCGTCAGCGTCTTCTGTTCTGAGTCTTCATCTTCTCCCTGGTGACAGCATCCTGCCCCCAGCAGCCCTGCTGCTTTGAAAATGGCTTTTTGAGGGTGGCTGTTCAGATACCAGCTCTTAAACATTTCCAGTGAGTGTTCCCTTTTCTGTCCTGTGAGTGCTGTGGAACTGCAGAGTTTTCAAGCTTACACTGTGTGGTGACCTTTCTGTTTTGGAGTCCTCAGGGTTACTGTCCAGTGTTGCTTGAGGCTGTAAGGCGAAACAACTGGTTACTTAAACCGGAGACTGGGATTCCCTCCTGATCAGCTTCTGCTTTTGCTGCAGTTTGGGCCCTGAAGTTTTGGTCTTTGAATTCAAGTGAATTCAAAGCGCTAAGCGTTCATGGAGCACAGTAAAAATTCCTCACTCTGATTTAACTTCCCTTTGCATTCCCTAGAAACCTTCTTTGCACCCTTGGTGTTCCACAGTGGAGCTGCCCTTCCAAATTAGACTGCGTGGTCTGGCTGAAAGCTCCTGACCAGCAGCCCTCCCCGTAAAGCCTCGTGCAACCACATGAGTCTAGAATGACTCCTCGTGCTGTCTCGTTCCCCAGATTGACAGGGTTAGGTGGCACATGGCAGGCGCTTGGGCTGGCTTTGCTGGCAGCGTTTAAGAGCTCCGGAGGGACATATAGCCAGCCTTCCCCTGGCAGCTTTAAGGCTTCTAATGCAGAGGCGGTCTGGGAAGGGTTCAGCTGCTCTGTGCTATGAATTGATGTTGTCTTTGTGGCTCGTGTGCTTGGACAACTTCCAGAGTGAAAAGGACCTAGGTGATGTCAGCCCTCACGTGAATGGGGAAAGCATAGATGTAGACTCTGAAGAGGAAGACTCTGATGAGTTAGAAGAGGAGGATGATCACGGAGCAGAACAGGCAGCTGCATTTCCTGCAGATGATAACAGGACCTCTAAAGACAGCGCGTCTGACGCAGACAATGCCAGAAAGGTATTCACATGCCCCGCGCAGGACTTAGAGCGGGACGGGACGCTGCTTATACGCATGGGATAGGAGTGGCACCAGTTGAGGCAATTTCTAGGATTTTTTAGCCTGAAAGATGGCAGAAAGTTCAGCAGTGGAAGTGAGGCTTTTGATGATCACTTCCTGCTCCCCATTTCCCCCCGTGAGAGTCTCCTCACCTACCCTCCTGTTTCAGTCTTGCTACGTTACGCTCTGTGGTCTAGTGTATGTGCAGGACCCCCACGACATTTAGTTATAGTATTCACTGAACCAGTAAGAGGTGTCTTCCTAATCTTGTTTGGTACAGGCTGGTAAAGCACTAAAATGGATTTAGTTAACTTTTCCCAAATCATGATGCACAGTGTAGGTATGAGGCTGTTTCTGGATAATCACAGAAATTAAGATACAGGTTCAAAAACTTTCTTCTGGAGTTGAATGTTTTTTGTTTTTCCTGTACCATCCTGATGGGTGAACCATGATGTGCATTAACAGCCTTGGAGTTCTTCTCCTGGAGAGGAGATAGTGTTAGTGCACACATGGGCAGCAGGGTGACGGGGGGATGCTCTGCTGGCTGCAGCAGGGCGATGGGGAATGCTGCGCTCCACGAGACCTGACCCGACTGACTCTTTCTGTTCTTGGGCAAATGGTGGCTGCAGATTGATGACGGCGAGTCTGAGGAGGAACAAGAGTCTGGAGAGTCTGGGGAGGAGGAAGAAGATGGAGATGAGTCTGACTTGGTAAGCCTGGCTGCTAAAAGCATCTGTCAGCCTTTGTCCTGTTGATAATAATTTCCCCTTTGCGCTGCTGCCAGAAAGAGAGAGAAGCAGTGTAGTTTCGTGTCTCTTTGACACAACTTGCTCACTGGAGCCACCCACACACACAGTATTGTTTTCCACAAGGTGCTTAACCATGATCTGTGATACAATTAATTGCTTTCTGATGCTAATTAATGGGCTTTTGTTGTTTTCAACAAGGTGTTGACTGTTTTTAATCATTTGAATGTTAGTAGAAATATTTAAGGGTGCTTAAATTCTTTGGATGCAGACTTGGCAAGTGGTGGGAGCCAGCAGTGTTTTCTTAACAACCTGAAGCTCAGCATGCCTTTTCAGAATCCGGGTGGAGTAGTTCACAAATCCTTTGGGCCAGCCACTGTCCAAATTCACGTTGATCTGCCATGCCACCTCACAGTACCACATGAGCTGAGCCAGGAGCCCTTACCAGGGAGATGTACAAACAGCACACAGACAGACACTCTCCCTGGGAGGTTGTCTGTTTAGTGCTAAGGCAAGATTTTCACCAGCTGTTGGTGATTTTTTCTTTGTTTTTCAGATGGCTGGTGAAGGGAACCTGATCCTTTTTTTTTTTTTTTTTTTGAAATTGCTGGTTTTCTGTGTCTCCCCACCCTCCCTTTTACTTTAAAAATTTTGCTCCCTTTTCACAGCATCCCAAGTTGAGGAGCCAGCATTTAAGGCACCCCAATTCTTCAGTCACCTTGAGAAAATTATTGACTTCATTGTCTTGATGGTTTGAGCTGACGGTAGAAGTAACTCTACCAAATGAATTGTTGAAACTCTGAAGAATCTTGTTACTTGTTTTCTGACACTACAAGAGCCAGAAAGGACTTAGGTGAGAGGGACTGTGGAGCCTGCGCCTTTCACTGGGCAGCCAAGGCACGTTTGTAGTGCTAGCTCAAACCAAGGCTTGAGTTTGCAGTCAAGTCCAAACGCCCAAGTCATATCTACACATCCTAGGCTGTGGTTTTTGCTGCGCTCATACCTGGTGAGTCAGTCAGCAACCCAGACAGGGACTGGCTCAAACGCGAACCTCTCACCCACAAGCAGTGTGATGCAACTGGTGTAAGCCACGTGGCGAGGCACAGGCGAGCCCACGCTCGGGCACGGTTATCGTCAGGGCGGCGTAGACACCGCCGCAGAGCTGCCCGGGGAGCCAGCGCTCAGCACCACCTTTGCCCGGCTGCACTCACTGTGATTACGGGGCATGGTGCAGCATCGGTTTCCTGTTAAGGTAGGCCATGAAGGTAGGGCCTGATCCAGCCTCTGTTGAAGGCAGCAGCAGCTTTTTATAGGCTTCAGTGGGAGATGGATAACTCTCAGGAGCTGGCAGTTTCAGTCTGAACGTGAATTTTATGGTTGGAGCTTTGAACACTGGCTTACAGGGTTGGGGTGCCCCGTTCCCTGGTCTGATGTTAACTTTGAAAACCCACCCTAGGCAACTGTATTTTTTCTTCATTTGAAACAGAGAAACCCCAAACCCTGTCTAGATTCATGTGTCTGAGGCTTGCTGCATGATTAGGCTGTGCTGACGTGATACCCAGTACCTTGCTCAAGGAGGGGGCCTGTCTGCTGCTGTAGAGTTAAATTCCCCAGGGTCTGTCCCAACCCTATTAAGCTGGCTCTTTAGGTACAAGACAGATTTTATTTTATTTTTTCTAGCATGACTGTGGGGCAATGTGAGTATTTTAGTTTGAAAAAAGCTTTTCTGGGGAGAAGCTAAAGGTGTGCATGTGACTGCATACTTACCCTGCTGCACAGAGGTGCTCAGCTACTCCTGTGATGAGTGTGGTGTAAGAGCCTACATGGAAGAGAAAGTGAAGCGTGCACTACTGAAATGACAGGAAATACACCCACGTGTGTGCTCGTGTTTCCTTTTTGGTGCTATAAAGGCATCTTTGCACCACTTGATTTCAAACCCCCAGTCCTTAAGGCCTTTTCACACAACTCAAGCTGTGTGAAGGCTCTTTCGCATGGGTGCAAAGGACTGCTGGGACGCTGATACCAACATGCCTTACATGCCCACGGCCTCTCTGGTTATTCAGAGCTCGGAGTCCAGCATCAAGAAGAAGCTGCTGAAGAGGAAAGGAAAGACGGACAGCCCATGGCTGAAACCCACCCGCAAGAGGAGACGGAGGAATAAAAAGAAACAAGCCAGTGTGCTAGGTAACTGATTGTGTTTTGTTCTTTAACTGCACAGAAAGTAGCCTTCCAGGTAGGGGTAAGGACCTGAGGCCCCTATGGCAGTGGCTGTCCGCGGAGCTCTTTCATCCTTTTCAAGGGTAGGCTGTATGGTAAACCAGGGTCTGAGCTTGCATCTCACTTACACTCGTGTGAGGCACGTGTCCACACTTTTACAGCAGTAAAATATGAGGCAGCTTTATCCTTGGCATGCTGGAGAAATGTTTTTTTGTTCATGGGCTCCCTTTATTTTAGAACATCAAAAAAGGGCCTCATGGGCTCATGTAAACTGTGAGCTCAGGGGGCTTGGTTAGCTACAGACAGAAAAGGGAGAACCATCCCAGAGTGATGCTCGATTGCTTTTCTGTGGATGTTTGTCCAGCTGAATGGAATGTGCAGGCTGTAAGCACCGCAACGTGTAATTAGCTACCCCTGGCCCATCTCATGGTGTGGACGTAGTTCAGGCAACCATTCTAGTTTGACCTAGCACTCAGAAGTTACCCAGCACTCAAAAGAAGGTTTCAGTGCCCTTTGTCCTCTGAAAGCTGTAGGATGGGGAGAGTGGGGACGCAGGCTGCATCTGATTCCTCATCTTCAGGAAAGGTAACAAGATGGGTTTAAAAAAAAAAGTTCAGTCTCTGCAGTGAAGTTGTGCCTTCAGCATCTTTATTAAGGTCTCACACATCCATTGCCATCAAAGAGTTTATTCTGTGTTTGCTAATTCTTTGCAAACAGGCCATTTTTTATCAGCAGATTTTTTGGTGCCTCTTTTCTAACTGACCATGTTTCAGCCTCTGGGCTGTGCCTGGCGTTTGTCACTCATCTGACTTGCTCCTGTTCCTCCCAAGGCAAACCCTTTCTAAAAAGGAAGTGGGGGCCATTGATCCCTTTCAGAACAAATAGCTAATTCTTCATTTCAGATGCAGACTGTTTTTCCGCCTCTTAAATAAAGGTGGCAGCCAGTCTTTCAGGCTAACACAAGTCTCTTGGCCAAGCCTGAGTGGGAGAAGCAAACCAGGAGAGAGAGTTGAAGCCAAGGGAATGCGAAGAGGTGACAATTCCCACGAAGGCTCCGAGGGATCCCCCACACAATCCCTTTCCAGCAGCAGCTTTGTTCGCCTAGAGCCAGAACTTGGCTTTTATGTTTTCCCCTCCCATTAAGCTGGATGTCACCTGTCTCGTCCTCTTCACAACGTACATTATTAGCCGGCTCGCTCTGCCTGGCCGGAGTGTACCTGGAGCCCTTTGCAGCAGGTTGGAGATAGGAGAATGCGCTGAGCCCTGGTTTCATCCCTTCCTTGTGCCATTTAAGCTTCTGCTGCTGTTGCAGTACAGCAGCAGGCAGATGTGCCTTTCAGAGGCAGAACTTATTTGTCTCATTTATTCTTTTTTTTTGTTACCTACCTAAGTGGAAGTGGAAAATCTGTCTGATCAGACAGGGAAGGAAATAAGAGATGAGAGATCAATTGTGCCATATATGCCCAGATGTTACATCTTCATAATTCTGTGTGCATCTGTAGTCATAGCCTCTCCAAGGAGCCTGCATACAGCCTGCATGGTTAAATGTGGCCTTTTCACACGCATGCACTTGCACACATTTTTTTTTTATTTTTATTTTTAGCTATGTAAATATACGTGTTTTAATCTAGGTGCTGAAGCCTATAAATCATCTTTGGGAGGCAGAGAGGGGTCTGGCCAGGACAACAGCATGGAGTACATGGAGGTGTCTCTGGATTCCTTGGATCTCCGGGTGAAGGGAATTCTCTCCTCGCAGGCGGAAGGTGAGTGCCGGCTCCGAATCCGGCCATGGCCCATGTTGGTCTTTGTTCGCTGGCTCAGCCCGAGCAGCGAGCGGAGCCCCGGATGCCCCCTGGTGGCTGCCAGCGCCCCGAACCGGAGCCCAGCCTCGCCAGAGAGGCACCCGTCGGCTGGGTGAGGCTGTCCTCGCAGCCGTGGGGCTGGTGGAGTGCGCAGCGGGGAGCCCGCTTGGGGTGGGAGCAGTGGAGTTGAGTGTTTTGAGAACCCTGCTGCTGAGGGATGCATCGGTCTGTCTACCCCACTCTCCCATCCTTGGACAATGCTCATTTAGCCTCTCGCCAAATCATTACCCTGCCCGTGCAAGCCGCTGCCCTCCAGTATCCTCTCGTTCAGCCCCAGGAACGAGAGGAGGGGGGACCAGCCCTGGGGGCTGGGGAGGAAAGCAGAGGAGCAGGGGCTGGGGGTGTCTGGCTGCTCGCCCCCAGGCTGCGCGGCCGCTGTTCCCAGTGCTGAAGTGGGCCTCCAGCACGTCCTCGCTGGCCTCGGTCTGTCTGCCTGTCCCCCGCTGCCCTTCTGCTTTCAAAGGTTGTCTGGCTTCTGATAGAGGCGCGTCAAAGAACGGGTGGGAGTGTTTGCCACCAAGGGAGGGTCAGGATGGACAAGGGATGCTTTCACCAGGATGCCAAAAAGATTATGAAAGTGACAGCTCGGAAGGTGAAGAATGAGCTTTGTGATCCGTGGTCCTGGAAGAAGCTCTTAAACATTTAATATCCGGACAGGATTTTACATGAAAACCGCAAGGACTTTCGTTCTGCTTGTATGTCTTGAAATATCTCATCCCTTCTCAGGGCTTGGTCTTGCAACTTGTCTGCCAAAGGAAACTCCCTACAAGATGAAAAGAGCTTCTGCTCAGCTGATAGGGTCGCAGCCATGGGCAGGAAAGGGGGGAGTGCTGCCTTTGCCAGGACAGCTACAGAGGAATCTCCCTCAGGAATGAAGTTAGTCTTCGAAACTTTGCAGCAAAATAACTCTTTCAAGAGCTTCAAAAATAGCAGCACACTTCCTCCTCACTGGGACTCAAACCCATAGCAGGCTTGGGTAGAAAAAACTTGGGGACGCTTCAGGGTGAACCGCAGGTAAATATTTGAGGGTTAAAAATCTTGCAAGAGATGTTACAACTATGTAGGATTAAAATAGGTGTGCAGGACAAAAAGTAACTCTTGTGTCATTAGGTCAGTGTTTTGCAATCACAGGTAACCTAGTAATTGTATTGAATTCAGAGGGGCAACAAAACATTCACACTGTGCCCCCAAAGCTGGCTGCGTGCCCCTTTAACAGCCATTATCCACCTTTAAAAAGGCTTGGAAATGTTATAAATCTGAGAGAAAGAGGTGAGGAGAAAGCAAGAACATCTGAACATCTTGCTGCTTTCTTTTCTCTGGTTTGTTCTCTTTCCAAAAAAAATAATTTTTGGTTGGCTGAGACCGAATAGTCCCAGGAATTTTGTTTTCCCATCTGTGTAATAAGCTTCTGCAAATAGAAGTTTGTGCTTTCCTGATCTTCTCTATTTATCACCCCACTAACTATTCAAATTTCCAGCTCCAGGTGGTTTCCTACAAATTTGCTGATGCCAGAGCACAGCGTTGTGGAGTAGGTGGGGAGGAGAGACAGACTGATAAAAATTCTGTACCTTGTCGTTGCTTTTCCATGTTGGGGGTTTCTCAGAATAAGCTGTTCTTAACTTACTATTCTTGAATTCCGCACTGTCATCTGTAGTGTGGCTGGACTTAGAAAAGTACAGTATGCTTTTGCAAACTCCATCTGGTATAAGAAAGGGGTCTTTTTCACAGGGTTTAGACGGTGCCTTTAAAGCATTTCAGGACGTGGAATGGGAAGATGCCACAGGACATGGGTGGTGTTGATGGACTGCATCCTTTCTCCTGGAAGGTAACATCAGAGTTGATTCACTGGTCTTCTGTGCTCTAGGTCTTTCCAATGGCCCCGAAGCAATGGAAGTAGATGGTCTCCAGGAAGTCCCCCTCTGTAGCTGTCGAATGGAAACCCCCAAAAGTAGAGAGATCACCACGCTAGCCAACAACCAGTGCATGGCCACGGAGAGTGTGGATAATGAGGTAGGAGCCTGTCTTTCAGCTTCTCGCAGACTTTTCTCCTGAGGACAAAGACATAAAGAAAAGAAAGCCGTGCCAGGAGCATGCGTCAGGTCACGCAGAGGCTCTGCAGCCTGCTAGATTGGGAGCCCACTGCTGTGCCGGAATGGTAGGGCAAACATCTCACTCCAGCACTCTGCATGTATCGCACATTTGGGCTAAAGCCACTCTAAAGGGAGCAGGTGCAGTCTGCAAGGCTAGCTGGAGAGGCACTGGGTGGATCTCCTGCTTGTCCTGGCCTGTGTAGCTGGATCGAGTTGATGTAACAGACACACTTCAGGCCAAGTGGGCTAAAATACATTAGCATGCATCAAAGCGAGAGAATCCAATCAGAGGAAGCTTGGAGCTGGTTTCCCTTGACTACGAAGGAGCTGATGCAAACCTTTCCGTAGCCAGCTCTTGAGTTTCTGGAACTTGGCATGCTGTCCGCCAGCTCAGTCTCCCCTGGCCCTCCTCTTTTCCTCCTCCCCCCAAGAGGCTTCTGTTACAAAGCTTCCTATGTCCTGGCAGCCCTGCAGCCTCCGGGTCTGGCTGGCTGGAAGCAGTTGCACTTGATGCCTCTCAGTCGATCACAGCTGGGCTAGTTGGGCTCTAATAGTTCCAGAAGGCTGGAACTTAGTGGCAGAAGTGACTCCCTCCCAGAGCCTGGAAAGTAAGACTGCAGGATGGAAACAAACTCAGTAGATGCTCCTTTTTCTGGGAGGCACTTGGGTTTCTTTTAAATTTCAGCTGAGCTGCAGCCACGCTGCAGTGCTCCGATACTTACTGGTAGTGGGACAAGGAGTCAGAGTACTCCTGGTTCTTCTGGAGGATCCCAGGAGAAGGGCAGGTGGAGGGAGGAAGGAGTAATCAAATTTGTAGCCCAGCTCTGCTTCTGTTAGTACGTGCTGGTACCTGTAGAGAAAGGAATTTCAATAGCATGACAAAATTGATTAAGGAGAGAACGCCCTGGAGATTTACAGGAGAGAGGGGAACTCCAGGGTTTCTAAATAAACAAACAGTATACAGAAGAGTTCCTATGGTTGTATGACAGTTCTCTCCCCAGATAAATCAGAGAAAGGAATAGCAAAGACCATGCTTTATGTCAGATTCTTTTTCATAATGGGATAAGCGACTCATAGATGTTGTAAGGATATTATACGTACGAACAGTGGGTTCTCCAGGCTGTTGTGTCCTTGGATAATATTATAAATAGTTAGGAGCACTGTGCTGCACTCTCTAGTAGGTAAAAAATAGCAATTATTTTGTACTTTTTAGACTTTTCTAACAAATAATATAGTGTGACACAATAATGCAGGGAATTCTGTACACAGACAGTGCAGCTTTTCATGCCTTAATCAAATTTCCACCACTGATAAGTAAAAATCAATGGAACAGTCCTCTCCTGCAGCCCCGGGGTCTGTGTGTTAGCAGTGGTCACTCTAGCCAAGGTGCCACAACCACAGGTAGACATTGCAGCTGGAATTTGGGTAAGCTGTATCAGATGCTAAGGGGGAAACACCAACTCAGGTTAAAACCTGTTCTTTTTTTCTGTAGGGATGTTGATTGCAGGAGAAGTGGAGTTTAAAAAAAAAAATTGGAGAGGAAGTCTAGTTTTGCTGAGAAAAAGCAGCATACCAAACCTCAGCTAGACCATCAGGGACAGTCTGGTAGTGATGAGCAGGCACTGCGTTACTTACCAACTCCTCTGGTCATGGTGGCAGCACACAGTAAACCATGCCCAGATTTGGGTAGGGATATTTGCTTGTATGTTCCTCACCTTTCATGTTTATATTTCTAGCTTAGAAATGTCCTTTGCCAAGCGTCTGGGGTAAGCAAGGTTATCATCTAGAGGAAGTTACAGAACCCAAACACTGTCACGTCATGCTGGCAGGTGGCAACCAGGATGTGAAAATGTGATAGATGCGTGCACAGGGGTAGCAGAAGGAAGCACCGGTCCTTCTGACACAGCAGAGTGAGCAACGCTGCTGGGAAAAGCCCCAGTTATGGAGCCTGCTGTCATTAACAGAACAAGGTGGTATGAGAGAAGACAGCTTTTAAGCCCAGCGTTGCACATTGGTAAAATATTTCAGAAAACATGCTCAAAATCTGACTTTAGTTGAGCTCTCATGAAAGCCTGGCTGTTCATCCCTGTGGTCTGGGCAGGGGCCAGTGCTGGAACCAGTACAGACGATAACTTAGCTGGCAATGAAGCGCAATTATTTTTCCCTTTATCTTCCTGTGACTTATACTTTTGAACAGTAACAAGATTTAGTGCGTATGGTCTCGTTCTCTTGGTCACCGACACCCGCTCTTCCTGGCAAAACAAGAGCGTGTGTTGTGTGAGTCAGGCCCCTGGGACTGCCCCTTCTGTGGCTGCTTGGCTGTTGCGTATTTCCAGTTACGATTTTTCTTGCAAGGAACAAACGACTCTGGTCCACATGCATGTTAGTTAGTAAATGATGCATTTCTTCCTGTGAGAGCAGCTTTCACAGCTTCCTGCTGCACTGCTAATGCTATCTGGCACACATCTGAATTACTGTGAAAAAGCCAGGGCTCATCAAGGCAGTGTGCAAAATCTTCCTCCGCACAAGCACAGAGAGTGTTTTGGTCTCCAGTAATTTCATTTCCTTTAATTTCTCCCGTTCCAGCTGGGCCGATGCACAAACAGTGTGGTTAAGTATGAACTGATGCGCCCGTCTAACAAAGTCCAGCTTTTGGTGCTGTGTGAGGACCATAGAGGGAGGATGGTGAAACACCAGTGTTGCCCTGGCTGTGGATACTTTTGCACTGCAGTAAGTCCGTGCTCTCAATCTAGGGAACGGGGTACGTGTCGCAGTAGCTGGAAGAGCTGAAGGTGGAGATGTACCTAAAGGGGTTTACTGACTTCCTGGCCTAAGCTCCACCTCGTTCCACAGCACGTCAGATGGTGTTTTCAACAGTAATGTGTGTGAGGGTAGCTGCAATTGTCCCCTTTAACTTCCTGGAGACCCCAAGGGGTGTTACCGAAGGGTGGAAGTCTCGCCTTAGGAATTTTTTTTGGAAGAAGTGTTTTTTTTTTTTTTTGTTTTTGTTTTTGTTTTTTTTTTCCCTCTGTACAGTCAATCACATCAAAAATTGTATTAGCCTGGTTTGTAAATGAGTCTGTGTACACAAGAGGGGTTCTGTCCACCAGCCCACTCACGAGGGTTTAGGTGGGGAACCTGAGTGATGGCACTTGAACAAGGCAGTGTTTGAGATCTCCAGCTGCTTCTTCCACCTCTGCCACTGAGGCTTTTAATAGCGTTGGTCCAGTCCTTCAAGTTGTCAGTGTCCTAGTTTCCCTGTTGGTAAAACACCAGTTGAGGGCCTCCCAGGGTGATGGGGCAGCTTAATTGTCTGATGTTAGTGTTCTTTAAGATGACTCGATGAAAGATGCTACAGTAGTCCAACATTATTGTAATTGTAATAAATGGAGCCATCCTGAGTTTTCATGCTGAGTCAAAGATCATTTAAAAGATAAAATCCTCAAAACCCTTAAAGGCATTTTGCAAAGCTGAAATAGAGATAATTAGATTTCTTGGGAGGACCATGAATTCAGGAGAAGAGTGGGTTTTAACTAACCTTTCCTTGAATGCTCTTGCATCTCTGAATGACTATGTCATAGTTCATAAAGGAGAACCTGGGAGTGCTTGTCTGGGTTATCAGTCACTAATAACACAGAGCACGGTAGGGCTTTAGGTAGCATTAGTATGATAGAGCAATGAATTGTGGGGTACCTTCAGTTCAGCTCGGAGGACTTCGCTGGAAAGAGAAAATAAGAAAGGATGCTCACATCTGTTGAATGAGCAGTCAGCCACGTTACTGGGGTTAAACAGCATCCAGGGCTGGTCCAAGCAGAGAAGTCGCATGCTTTGGGTTACATTGGGATTAACAGCTGATTTAATTATGTTAATGTAGTTTCTTGAATGGTTAGTGTGCAGATTTGTTAGGTAGTTTCAATCCTGGCTCAGCACACAGGTTTGAAGTTTTCTTTTCCAGTTTTGGGGGCGTCCTTACAGTACACTGGCACTTCTAGAAACATAAGCAAGAACTTCAAGTGTTAGAGGAAAGAGCTGGAAAGTGGGACTTTCTGGTTCTGTTTCCCAAGTGCAATTAAAAAACTTGCTTTGCAGTTCCTAACCAAGTGAGTTTTTTCCCATTACCTTGGTTTTGTTCTCTTCTAAAGTGGCAGTGCTTGCTTACTGTACTGGAAGCGCAAGGGACAAGAGTGGTGATGAATGAAGTATTTAAGAGCTCTGCGGATGAAGCATGTAGAAGGGGTAAGGCACGTAGTGACCAAGGTGTGAATATCTTCTGTGTGGTTTTTTTAGGGCACTTTCATGGAGTGTCAGCCTGAGAGCAGCATCTCCCACCGTTTCCACAAGAACTGTGCCTCCCAGGTCAACGACACGAGCTACTGCCCACACTGCGGGGAAGAGGCCTCCAAGGCAAAGGAGGTGACAATAGCAAAAGCAGATACGACCTCGACGGTGTCACTGACCTACGAGCAGCAGAAACCAGCAGCTGTGGAGGGAAGGGCTGACACCACGACGGGGAGGTGAGCTTGGGAGCATGCGGCAGCCTCAACCCTTGTGCCAGACCATGCTTTGCATTTGAATGCTTGTGCTCCTCCTGGCAGAGCAATGCATTTTCTGGTCCTGCTCTGATAAGCCAAGCTCAGCTGCAGGAATTTACAGGCGTATTCTGTGTTATTCAATGTGCCAGAGAGGAGCCCAGCAACCACACGGTGAGCTGGGGCAGAGGCTGTGAAGATAGGAAGGGTCTAGGAATTAATACGATTCCTTCCTGTTATTATTAGGAATGAAATAATAGTGAGAAGAGTAGATGTTGCCAGGTCCCGTGAATGAGAGGGAAATTCATGTGTATCTAGCCTTAGCTGCTGACTTACAGCAGTGGACACAGGAATAGAGAATCACAACAGAGGAAAACAAATGAAGCCATCCCTGTGATGAACAGTGCTCTGACTTCCCATATGATCTGATCTTGTTCTGATGGCTTTCATGACTTGAAGGAGCAGGGCAGTGCCCTCATCCCCATGTTCTTCTGTTTCCTGTTGCACAGAGTACATCCAAATGTAATCATGGGGCAATGCAACTCCTTTTCAGGGTGAGTTCTTACCAAAAAGGCTGTAAAATGTATTGGTTTGTGTTTCAATTTTGCTTACGCTATCTGTCGATTTAAAATCCATTTCCTTTCCTTCTTTGGCATAAGATACGCATCATGTCGTATATTTTTAATGGTTGTGCTCTGGCTGTCTCTCATTCTTCTCTTCAGTGGCACTGGAACGCGATTGTCAGAGGAAGACAAGCCAGAAAGTTCGGCTGCTGAGGGGTTCGACTTAGCTGGGTCTTCAGTTTTTCCAAAACCTACTACTAGCCTGACCCAGGGACCAGTTAAAGAAACTCTGGAAAGTGCCCTGATTGCCCTGGACTCTGAAAAGTAAGAAAAAGGCCTCTGGGTCTTCCCAGTTCCCAGCAAAGTCACTTAACCTAGAGAAAACCGAGATGTAGCTTCTCTGCATTTTGACGCCACTCAGACCTTGCGTATTTTTATTCATGTCAGTCGCTTGTCAGCCCCAACAGATGACCGATTCAAGAGAATGTCTATAGCTCTACATGTTGTAGTGATTTGTCTGGAGGATTTAGTTTTTCATTGGCCCTCCAGCTTCAGTTGTAACTACTAGGAGTTCCCATTTACTGTAGTAAGATCCAGAATTTTTGATTAGCAGCAGTGAATAGATAAGGCTGTTGTTACAACAAGGTTGACTGTGGTTGGAAGTTTAAATATCTCCTTTTGGAGAGTTGATGTTCTTGGGTATTCCTGGCATTCTGGAGCTGTACTGTAGGAACAGACTTTGTCATGCCCATGGTGTGGGTTGGGGTAAAATGCTGGGGATGTTCTTCAGTGAGTATTAATTCTTTCTCCGCTCCTGCAGACCCAAGAAGTTACGGTTCCATCCAAAGCAGTTGTACTTCTCTGCAAGGCAAGGAGAGCTGCAAAAAGTCCTGCTTATGTTGGGTAGGTGGCTCTTTCCCAGGATATTGCGTGTCTGGCAGTACTCCCAGCTCCTGCCAGGCAGTTGCCAGAGTCCAGTTCCCAGCATGGCAGCACGTCATATTCCCCACTGCCCCTTGTGAGTGGTATTGGAGGAGAAAGCCACTTTTGCAAGCAATGTGTCATCAGAAATGGTTTTGTCCTTCTGTGAAATGTGGACTTGCTCCCAGCTTGCTTCTGCATTTGGACACGGTTTTATCCAGAGAGGCTGTTTCTGCCCCCAGATGACCTACATGTGATTTTTCCAGTCCAACAGAACTTTGCCTTTCCATGGAGTGGGATAATTGGTTATCTGCATCCAGTGGAGAGCTAGAAAGATGCGAGTGTGTTTAAATTAAGACCAATCAGCAAGAGAGCAGAAAGGAAGAGACCTTCAATACACAGGGCTTTGTTCTGGGGGTACATAACTGTCTGTCACCAGATGACTTTGAGCTGGCTGGGGTTGTTTTTACCAAAAAAATATTCACGAGGAATCTCCCCCTGTGAAGGACACAGTGTTTTACTTGGGATCATTTCCTTTCCACTCCAGTACTTTGCAGTACATTTTTGGACACTTTCTGTTCTTTTGCGTTTATTAGACTCTTCTTTTTAATCCTAGCAAGTGTTAGCTTCATTGTTTGTGTCTTCAATAGCACCAAAATGTTATTCATTGATATTTAACTACGGCCTCATCATGTGCAACATGTTATCATGCCCAGACATCTTTGTCTGGCTGTCATCATCATCTGTCAGTCTTTGCACAGCTGTGAGAATCTCTGGCCAGATCCTGAGCTCGTGTTAGTTGGAGGAGCTCCATCCACTTTGCAGCCCTGTGCTTACAGGGATGCAAAGAGGATCACTAATACCAAGCGCAGTTAATAGTGGCCCTGAGACAAAAAAGCTGGGTTGTACTGACTCTCTGTTGTTTCCAACAGCAGCATTTTTTTCCTTTTTATCCTTGTGTGGTGTTGATGGTATTTGTTGCAGTGAGAGACGGGGAATAGTGAATCTGAGGGAGATGGCCTGTATAGAAATTGTAGTGCCTTAAGGGTGTTATATTCCGTGGTGTTTCAGAAGCTCCTGGTTTTTGAGGGCTGTTGCATATCGAATGTCCATGGGACTACCCTGAGAGCTTTCTGGCTTGCATGCGTAGTGAGACATGAGAAGGGCTGAGGATGGGCTGGGGATGCTCTTGTTACGCTCTTCTCTAATCTGAATTGTGGTTGAAAGCATCTCTGCCCTGTTTTTCAGTGGATGGAATTGACCCTAATTTTAAAATGGAGCATCAGAGCAAGAGAACCCCTCTCCATGCTGCCGCCGAGTCTGGCCACGTGGACATCTGCCATATGCTGATTCAGGTCTGTCTCCACTTACGTTTTTCTGTACAAGCAATTTGCTGTGGTTTTTGGTCTCCTGCCCCACACAGCTAAAGCACGCTTGAAAATCAACACTGAAAAACCTCCTCGTTCTCAGGGTTTGTTGCAGGAGGAGTGGTGGAGAGTAGTGTGAAGACTTAGATGACATGACTGAAGCTGTCTTTCTAGGCTGTTCTCCAGGCAAGCTTCACTGGGCAGTGAGCACGTGAAGCTTTGATGCAGGGCACTGTGGATTACGTGGGAGCCTCTGTGCCTAAGCACAGCCAGCAGCATGGTGCACTGCCAGACGTGCCAGCACAGGCTGACCACTGGCAGCCTGCGGGTGAGCTGCAAGCTGCTGCCAAGTTGCTCTTTGTAATGATGGTGGGTAGGCTCTAGAGCCTGTGAGCTAGCAGACCCTGTCTTCCCTTCTGTCAAAAACTGAGCAACTCCAGCAGGGCTTTCCTTTACAGTGTAAATGCCACACATGTGAAAAGAAGAGGGAGAAAGATGCAAGTTTCACCTGTTGTCTGAGATTTAGACAGATAAGTTTGAATGAGGGGAGATGGTGAAAGACATAGGGATGCTCTCATTGAACCTGCTATAAAGTGATGTGAAGAAAAAAGAAGCCTTTAAAGAGCTGTAGTTTTCATTTTTAGTATTAGCATACGTCGTCTTGAGCGGCTGGTTGTGTTTTGGTTACCCTTTGTGACTGGAAAACCTTAAAGGGCTTTTGAGAAAGTGTCACTGCCACATCTTTGAAAATGAGCCCGCTGAGATGTTGCATCTCAGCATGTGAAGTGCTGTTTGAAGATGCAGCTTCACTCACTTGAGTTACTGCAAGTGAAGACCTCAGAATGACTCATATGAGTAAAAGGAGCAAAATTTGCAAGATATTACAAACAATTTGAATTGAGTATCAGAAGGGCTGGTTTGTTTCCAGGATCCTTCATATTCTTGTCTGTTCCCTGATGTCTGGCTACTGCAGTAGCACAGTGTTTGGCTGGGAATGTCCCCAGTGTGTTAAACTTGAAATGCCTCTTGTCTGGTCTGAGTTTCTCTAGCTATTTAAAGGTAATTAAAACAAATACATTCAGTGGGAGGCACCTAGAAGCAATGGGGCCATATTCTCGTGCCAGGTGAACCTGAGTCGGAGTGTTGCTGCTGTAAACAGGTCTTTGCTTTGCGCGTATATGCACGTGTGGTCTGCCAAGAGTTGTGCTGTTTCTCAAATTTTATTTTGGTTTTAAGTTTGGGTGGATTACTGAGCTAAACCGAAGAGTTAAAGTGAGCAAGCTGCATGAGACAGTAGAGTTCTGGAAAAGAACAAGATTTTGGTCCAAGGCACTCTGTGTTGTACTTAATGTATTCTCAGAAATGTCTGGAGAATGTTAGCATTGACTTCAACAGAAATAGTTAGCCAGTCTCCAGAATTTTTGACATCTCCTGCCTCTGTTGCAATCAGCAAGTTGTTCCTACTGCTTACAACGTTGGGAAGCACTGTCTGTCTGTTCATGGTATCTGTGGAAATGATAGACCAGGGAAAACAAAGCTTTTGGAAAAAGCAGAATGCTGATTTTTTTCAGAATTGTTACCCAGCCTACCCAAAAAGCATCAGTACAAACAGCATTAGTAACAAGAGCTGTTTAACACCAGCTGTTTGCTTCCTTATGCCCTGGTTGCTGGCTGTAGAAGGCAGGAGAGAGGGCAAGCAGCGTGTGCTGCTTTCCAAAACAGGTGAAGTTTGACTGCCTTCTTTCCTGTTTTTTTTTTTTTNTTTTTTTTTTCTTGTGCTTAATATGGCTAAATTTCAGGAACAACTTGCTACTATAGCTCTACTCCCACATCCTTCCTCTGCTAACCAGTAATGATTACAATTGTCCTTGTATTTGCCTTGGCCTCTTAACAGGCTGGTGCGAATATAGACACCTGCTCTGAAGACCAGAGAACCCCACTGATGGAAGCAGCGGAAAACAACCACCTGGAAACTGTGAAATACCTTATCAAGGCTGGAGCACTAGTAGATCCTAAGGTACCAATTTATTCCTTAATCTTTTTCTCCTGAAGAAGCCTCTGTCCACCATTTCTTTCATGATAGGCTTTAAGCCTTGAGTGGAAGCGCCCAGGAAGAGGGGAAATGGACTTGATTGTCTTGGCTTCAGAGGCTTAGAAAGGCTGTGGTTGTTGGTGGTGTTATTTTAATGATGCAGTGTCCTGGCTCTGTGCAACCGGGGAAATGCTGTTGCTTGCTACATCAAATGTCTTCAAATGTAGGGGGTATTTGAGTTGGTATAGGCCACTAAGTATTAGTGTCAGAAGCCCGTTGTAGTGCATTTGGAGTTTGATTTCAGAGCTTCCTTCTCTACAGACTCTTAATAAGGAGATTTTTGGGGTGACATTTTAAAATGGGTTGGTAATTAGGTGCTTGCAAAGCCAGCAAAAATGACAGAGGAAGCTTTGATTTCCAAAGGCCTGATGTGTGGTTTCTTGCAATCACGCTGCAGTGGCAAAATTGGACCCCATCTTTAAACTCTCTACCCCTTAATTTAAACAAATACAATAAAATGCAGCTGTCTGTTTGCCTTTAGCACGCCCTGGTTGCTTTGCAGTCTTGGAAAATATACAGATCGTTTATTAGCTCCTTAAATCAGATTCTGTTTGGAGCACAGGAACCCTCCCCACCTGAACTTCTTATTGTTACAACCTGCTGCCGTTGGCTCACTCCTCTCCTATTGATGGGGAGTATGGCAGGGCTGGGATGCTCGTTTTGTGAAGGAGCTAGCTAGGCTGGGAGGATCGTACAAGATAAGAACTGCAGTCCACCCTGAACCTTAGATGGCTCCTTGGGAGGCTGGTTCTGAGCTGGGAAGGGGGAAAGGGCAGGGGAGGCACACGCGGGTTCATGGTGGCCGCTGTCCCGAGCATCTTGCAGCAATCCAAACGTCTCTCACCTGATGTACTCGTGTTAGAGAGGAAAGAGGTTTTCTGCTTCTAAAGGTAAAGGGAGGGAAAAGATCCTGAGCTTGCAAAAGCAAATTAGAAGCCTGAGATCACGTCTGAAGTCTAGACTAGTTTATTATGTTAATTAGCTTCTTGCACCAAATTAGTCATCTTCTGAAAGTAGCAACATTGCAGTTTGAAATCAGCTCAGCCATTTGGATGGAAAATCAAGAAGTAACTGCTGAGGGTGTGCACCGAGCGTGCCCAGCCTGCAGGGCGAGTGGGTGGGGGCTTTTCAGCCCCCAGGCTGAAGCTGTCGATGCTGTTAGTAGGACGTAGAGGCCCCACTCAGAAACTCCAGAAAATCTGTATTAAAACATGCCAGCTCTCTGTAGGGTGGAGAAGCTGCACTTGGCTCATACTAATCTGAGGGGAAAGCTGTGGCATTATTCAGATGTGTCTGGCTCTTAAGGGAGACTGGAAACCCTTTCTTTAACCCAGGGAGCCCCTTGGTACAATCCCTGACCCAAGGCTTTCCATCCTTGTTCCCCATCCCTGTGCTGTGTTCTCCGTTCAGGGCAACATCCTCCATCAGAAAACTCTGTAGTAGGAAGGAATCATTTTGTTTTTCAGCTTTTCATTTCCTCCTCTTTATTTCTTGGTCTCCGGGCCTTGCTGTGTGTTAAGCTCTTGGGATATAAGCATCTGATAAAAATCAGACTCCAGACAAGATTTTTGGTGTTGGTGTGGGAGTGTCTCCATCGTGACTCACAGCCCCAGCCTGCCCATCTACACCAGACCCTGTATTCTCAGCTCCCAGAAGCATTTTTCCTTTCAGCCATTGCTGTTGTTTTTTATCCCCTGTCTTGGTACATGCCTGTAGGCACGCTGGGGTCCTGGTCACTGTGGAGGCTCTCAGCCCCTGTGCAGGGCACTCTTTTGCCCTGCTGCCAGGTGCTGGGTGCTAAAAAACACAGCAAAAAACTGTATAAAACAGAGTATTTCAGGTTGAGACAAGGCTACTTTTCGGATGTGAAGTGCAGCGCTGTGCCAGGCTGTGTAAGAGATTGCTCCTCCCCTGTGCTCTCCAGCACATGGAGGACAGAGGTCATCTGCTGGGGAAGGGGAGCATCCAGGGGCTGGGGCTGGTACCTTCCCTAGGCTTTGCAAAGGCATCTCTTGCCATAGCCATTGCACTCTCACGCTCTTGCTCCACGCTGGATGCATGTCTGAGCTTTGTGCAAAGCTCCCTCTGCTCAGTGCCGGTGCTGGTTGCTGCTGCTCTCTCCCTCCTGGCATTGGGCTGGAGGCATTTGGAGTCCTCTGCTCTGTCTGTGAACTTCTCTGATGTTCCTGAGCCTTGCTGGTGGCGTGCAGGCACGGGGAAGGCTGGGAGGGGACGTTCCCTGAGTGCTTGTTCTGTGCTTGTGTCCAGGACGCGGAGGGCTCCACGTGTCTGCACTTGGCTGCCAAGAAGGGGCACTACGATGTTGTTCAGTACCTCCTCTCCAACGGGAAGATGGATGTCAACTGCCAGGTGAGGCCTTTCTGCGAGGTGCAGAAGCTGCTCTTCTCCATTCAGGGCCTTGAGTCTTGCCAGCGTGCTGTCTGGTTGCTGAAATGCAGCTCTGCTGCTGGGGAGGATCTGAAAAAGGTGACAGGGTGGCAGTGCCATGGGCATCCCCTTCTGCCCTGCTGCAGAAACCTTCGCCTTGACCTCATGGCAGCTTCCCTTCCATGGATCTCCATTTGCACTTTCTCCTTGACCCTGAGTTTGCTGGTGGAGCCCGTTTCCCAAGGGTGCCACTGTGCTCCTCTTAGGAGAGGGGTGAGGTCATGGACTTGCTGTGGGACAGATCTAGCCTTGCACTCACCATCGCAGAGCTTATCTGAGCTTTTCCAAGAGCTTTCACAGAAGCTGGATGTTCCTTGTGCCGGTTGGACAGTCAGCTGGGTTTGAACACCTTGGAGATCCATCGCCAGTGTGCTGAGCTGCAAATAAGCTTGAGTTTGCTGAGGCAGATTGGTTCGAATCCTGCTGGGCTCTGCAGGACCCTGAGGGACCTTTTCCTGCAGCAGCATAGGCTGAAGGAGTGCGATGAGGCCGATGCGGGGAGAGAAGGGGTCTGTGGCTCCCAGGCAGTGCACCCTGCTGTAGCTGCCAAGGCACCTGTGAAAGTCAGCAGGAGAGAGTCTTGCCCATTCTGCATGTCTCACCCTTTCCTTTCCCTCCCCAGGACGATGGAGGCTGGACGCCGATGATCTGGGCCACCGAGTACAAGCATATCGAGCTGGTGAAGCTGCTGCTTGCGAAGGGGTCGGACATCAACATTCGAGACAATGTGAGGTTCTTCCCGGGATCCGTTTTAGAAATAATCCACAATCTTTGTTTAAAAAACAAATGAGCCCAAGAACACAGATTTTAGGCTCAGTACAGGAAGGCACAGTGATCCCTTGACACAGGTGGCAGCGAGTGCCTGGTGGGAGAATATTCCTCCATACTCTAGAAGAAGCTTTACAAGCAGGCAAGCAGTTCTTTTCCTCCAGCTCCTCTGCTGTAGCCCGTAAGGATGCTGTACGTAGTGCTGCAGGGCGCAGTTAGCTCTGTGCATCCCTGGGTCTGCCATGCTGTCACCTGGATGCCACGCTGGGATGATTGCCTTCAGGTCCAGACTTGACTGCTCCTTGTTGTTCGTGAGCCAGTGTGCGCTGGGCTGGGGGCATCTTGTGTGCTTTTTGTGGGGCACAAGCTCGTGCTCTTGCTCTCCAGATGGACTGGGCAGATGCTGCAGCCACTCTGCCAGCAAATATCGCACGCCTGGCTTTTCCTAGGCACAACAAGCTCATAGCCACCAACGTGGACGGCAGCGTGCCAGCCTGCCAGAGCTTGCTCTCGGCCTGCTCTTCACCTCTGTAAAACCCTCCTGAGTGGGAAGTGCTCCGTTCCTCAGGGAGTCTGCCTCAGGTGGGGTCCCTGGGAGCTCTGTGTCTGTCTGTGCCAGCCGTTTTCATGGGGATTTTCAAGTGAAAAGAGAAAATGAGAGGGAGATGACTGAGGGAGAAAAAGGAGACCACATCCACGCTTCTGCTCAGGAGATTGTTTATCAGCACCACTCCCCTTCTTGTTTTTCTTAATAGTGTATTTCTTCCTTTTTCCTTCTGTCTTTAAGGGTACTGAAACCCCAGAAGTACCTGTAAGGCAAGCTTGGGTGTGAACCAGGGTGTGATGAGCTACTCCAGGCTTTGGTCTATAGGCGACGTGAGATAGTTCAGTAAATGAGGGGTAACTGGCTTCGCTGCTTTCTGCACACACAGTGGTTACAACAAAGTACTTAACCTGCCACCAGCTCCCGCCCTAGCATACCTCATGGCAATACGTTTTCTTGTCCAAGGCTGCTAGCGCTTTTCTGAATCCAATGGAAACAAGCGTTGTTTCGTATTTGTCTCCCCAAATACCTCTCCTGGTGTCCGTTGGGTGCTGGCAGGGACAGGTGCTGGCACAGTTGTCTCATGGCGCTCAGAATGGCCCCAGCTGTTCTCGAGGAGTCACCCTCCCAGTCTGAAAGTCCCTTCTCAGTAGGAGCCTCCATTTCCTTGGTAACTTAAATAGTTCCCAGGCAAGTCCAGACCTGATACTGTTCCTAAGAGCAAAAATGAAGGTGGGAGAGCGGGCTTTTGGGGTTGTTGCATGGCTTCAGAGCCGTAGCATGGACTCTGAGTAAAACTGACTGTTGGCTGAGCTGTCACAGAAGCCTTTGGCTGCCAGTTACAAGATCACACGTTAAATGATGAAAATCAACTCATCTCAGTCAACAATTTACTTGAAAGAAAAATATCCCCATAGCATATGTATCACATATCCGTTACTGTACCTACAGCTCAGTGTCTCCTGATTGCAGCCATTAAGCAGCAATGTCGCTTGTGCTAGGAAACATCATACTCCGCGAGAAATGCTTTTGATTGTAATTACGCTGCTGTTAGGCAGTAGCCGGTGCAAAGCAAAGCGGCAAATCTAGGTGTCTGTAATGTGTCTGAGCAGCAGCATGAGGTGTGCAGTCGGCAGGATTAATTTTTTTATAGATTGGTATGTGGTGCTGATGAGGATTTTTTTCTAGATGTTACCCATAGTGGGAGGCAGAAGCCATGCAGAAAGAGGTCTCCCCACTCCCTGGTGTATGTTAATAGCCTCCTCATTTAAGAGAATATCTAAGTTAAGTTGCAATGACTAAATGATTTTTACTTTATTTTTACTTTTTAAGAGAAAAAGAGTCGGGTGATCATTACTATCGTTACGCTGTTGTATTCGGCATCTTTAGAGCTTGTCAGGGGGAAGGACTCTAAAGTGTGCTGCAAATTGCACCGTAACAGAAAACAGTATCATCGCTTAAAATATCTCCATCAAAAAGATGAGTGTTCAGCTATTTCTAGTGCAGCTAGTGAGAGATGAGTACATGCAGTATTTAAGAGATGCCTGAAGTCGGATGGATTGCTTTCCATGTGGCTCATGGTTCTCTTTCTAGCACCTTCATATACCCTACAGCTTGTGCTCTGCTCTTGCTCGGCAGACACTTTTTCTCTTTAATTTTGTGACACTGGGAGACATGCTAGTTTTGCTGCATGTCTGGGCTGGGGAAGCTCGGCTTCTAGCCTTTTCCAGTGTGCTTGTTCATGTCTGTCACCTCTCTCGTGGATTGATCCAGATTGTTTTGTGGCTTAGAGACAGACGATTTGTCTGCGTGTATAAGGAAGGCGATGGACTGCTTTGTGTGCAGCCTCCCCATCTTTGGTGTGTGGAGGCGGCTGGAGTGAGAACTCCCTGCTCATCTCTGCAGAGATTCCCCTGCCCGCCTCGGGACTCCCAGCCAGAATGAGCAATGTAGGGGAGGAGAAGGAAACTACGTGTTGAATGCCCCAGGTGTAGAGCTGAGGATGGCGAAGTCCCAAAGGGTTTTAATGCACTAAACAGCCTCTGCTCTGTTTTCTTCCCCTCCAGGAGGAAAATATTTGTTTGCACTGGGCTGCTTTCTCTGGCTGTGTTGACATTGCAGAGATACTGCTGGCTGCTAAGTGTGATTTACATGCGGTGAATATTCACGGAGACTCCCCTCTGCACATTGCAGCCAGAGAGAACCGCTACGAGTGTGTCGTGTAAGTACGGCTCCAGCCCTGCCACTTCCCTCCCTTCCCCTGCTCACTCCTTTCTGTCTGGGTGCTGGCTGGAAGCTTGGCACAGCCTTTGAAACGCCTTTGGCTTTTAAGCGCAGACCACATTTGGGATGGAGGGCTTGTTTCTCTGTTGCCCTGCTCCTAGGCATGGTGGGTCTGAAATACTAGCTGCTGCCAGAGCTGTTGTAAAAGAGATCACAAAGTGTGAGGTAGTCCTGGAGTCTTGGGCAGAAGGCTTGAGGGGCTGTGCTCATCGTGGGCTTCTCAGCACAAAGGGGTCAGGCATCCTTGATCAAAGCTTTTTTTGTGGCGTAATAGGCTAACAGGGCTTTTCTTCCATTTAGTCACTGCTAGGAATAAATTCAGCATGTGTCCCCACCAAAAGCTGGTGAGTATAAACAAGGGCCAAGTCCAATACCAGTTTCCCGTGGGACCCTTCCATTTCCAGCCTACTCTTCCCACCCCTTATCTTTCCCTGCCAGAGAGAATTTCCAGCCTGCCTGAAGTTAGGCTGGTTACCAACAAGGCACTTGTGCCTGGAGCAAGGCAAGGTGTGCCCAGAGCTCCAGTCTGTGGCTTCTGCCAGTGCCTTCCTGTAGAAGGATTCACTGAACCGTGCTTAATAAAGAAAACTCAGGTGATTATTCACTGCTACAGATTCTACCTTGTCCCTTAAGGGCTGGCTGGAGAATGTGATTCAGCTCATTTTCCCCTTGCGCAGTTTCTCTGGGGGATGCTTATCCTTTCTTGCTGTTTTGCAGTTTATTTCTTTCCCGTGGCTCGGATGTCACTTTAAAGAACAAGGAGGGTGAGACTCCACTCCAGTGCTCCAGCCTTAACTCTCAGGTCTGGGTGGCTCTACAGATGAACAAGACTCTCAGAGAATCATCAACTGACAAGCCTGTCCAGATAGAGAAGGTAGTGAGCAGGTGAGAATCTGGCTGGCTTTGCTTGTGGGTTGTGAAATACAGCCCTGGCAAGGGGAGACTGGAGGCCTGGTTTGGGAAAGGACTATGAGTGCATGCCTAGCTTTCTAAACTGGTGTGAAGGTCAGTTTGAGCTTAGCAGGAATTAAACGCATGCTGATTCAGGCTTGTAAATTCATCCTTCCAAATGGAAATATTCGCAAGCACAAAGAACAATCTGTAAGGGAGGGTGGAAAAAAATGAACTCTGTTCTAGCCTGAATCGCGTTCAGGCTTTGAATGCTCAGTGATCAAAGACAGCAGTTCTGCCCCAGGATGGCATTTGAATGGCCCCTTGTTCACGGGAGCTTTTCTTCTGTGACAATTCTCTTTCTGCCTCTGACAGAGACATTGCCCGGGGTTATGAGAGGATCCCGATTCCCTGCGTCAATTCAGTGGACAGCGAGCCTTGTCCTAGCAACTACAAATATGTTTCGCAGAACTGTGTCACATCCCCAATGGACATTGATAGAAACATCACTCATTTACAGGTGAGGGATTGTGTGTATCCATCTGTGTTTTCCTGTCTTGGTGTGTGCATTTAGAGATGTTACGGTGCACTGCACCACAGAACAGGTTTTGCATTCAGAATGGCAATATCTAGTCGTGCTATTGTCATCAAATTCAAGCTAAGGTTGTAGTCCTGAATTCCAGCTCTTGCTCTAGGAGACAGGATTCTGCTTTTCTTCCTTTCCTAGACTTACCCTAACCTCTGCGTTCAGCTGTGCCCCGCAGCATCAGCCATGCAGTGCTGCCTGCTGCAGCTCCCATTTATCCATTACCTCTGTTCTGGCTCTGGCAAGGTAGCGAGCTCTTTGGAGACCTTCCTCATGCTGTCTTCCTAGCGACTGCAGCGTCCAGGGCCAAGGTCTTCATTGTGGCACTGGACGTCCTCGAAAGGCTGGGCTGTGAAAGCAGAGGAGGGGAAGCACAGAGAGGGGGTGACCCCTCTCTGGGTGCAGCTTGTGGACGGTTGAAGGGAACTTCCCACGGCCAGGCCTGGTTGTGCAGCAGCCGGTGGTGGGACCACGCTGGTTTGGGGAGTGCTGGGGAAGCAGCCAGCTGGAGCGCCCGTGTGGGAAGAGGCGAGCAGCTGGGGAGGACTGAGAAATATCATGTCATCTGCCAGCTCTGGTCCCTTCTCAGAGCTTTCCTTGTCCTCAAGCGTGGCGGACTTGTCAGCTCATGGGGCACAGAGGAAGGTTAGTAACGTGGGGAGAAGATGAAGATGGGATCTTCTCCTGCAAGCCGGAGTCCTTTAACATTCATTGTACATAGAAGTGAGGAACTGAGTAAAGATTGCACTAAACTGATGAGTATGGTTATCTTTCTGGCTAATGAGCTGCAGCAAGGGCCTCTTTTGGAAGTGCCTGGGAAGCACTCCAGCAACAGGCAGGAGAAGGTGAAGACGTGTGGTTTCCTCTCCGGCCCAGTTACAGAAGTTGCTCTTTCACTTACGCTGGAGTGGCTTGGAGTTGACCCCTTTTGCTTCTCTTTCAGTATTGTGTATGTATAGACGACTGCTCCTCCAGTAACTGCATGTGTGGCCAACTCAGTATGCGCTGCTGGTATGATAAGGTGAGAACACAGAACTTCATAGTTGGTTAGACTAGTGCTGGCAAGCTGAATTTTGCAAAATTCAGGATTTCTAATAGTACCTAAAACCAGTTCTTTGCACAGCTCCTCTACTTTTTGTTTTAAAATGCCTAAAGTTGCAGTCTCAGCTTTGAGGCGTATGTGATAATAACGAAATGTGTACTCAGGGAAGCTTTTCCAGTGTTATTTGTTTGTGTTGCTGTCATGCCAGCTGAGCCATTAATTATACCCATGTGATAGAGAGCATTTAATAATCCATGCGTGAAATCAGCTTCCATTTCAGAGCAACATAGAAAATGCTGTAATATGTAAACAGGGGGAGGGTAGTAGAGAGATTTTTGCCTGCCTTTATTTGTCGTGATCCTTCTGGATGAAGGCAAAGTAAATATGTTTTAACTTCAACATTGCCAGAAGCCTGGTTTGTTTTGGGTAAGTATGTTTCAATCCTGCAGGGAGGTTTTGAGGCTAATATTTGGACAGGTTCTGCTAAGATCAGAAGTTCTGTGAATCTCTGCAAGTTTCTCTCAGGGGGAATATTGGCATCTTTCTTTGCTTTGTAACCATTTTATTTACACATTAATAGGTGATTACATCTTTAAAGCCATAAAAGCCAAATTTGTTAAATCTGATGAACTGCCTCTTATTGCTTTCTGAATCCTATATGGTTGATAGATAATTGAATTGTAGCTTTTTGGGGAGAGTTATGTGGGAAGATAATGTGGTTTATAACTTGGGTGTACTGGCCTTCTAATCTGGAAGTTTAGGCTTTATTCCAGAGACAGACTAAGCATCTGCTTCTCCCCTCCAGCACTGCACAGTGATAATAATGATGGTACACACCGGTTTTTGCACAGCACTGTAAGATATTTTTTTGGTGGTGCATAGTGTGATGATGCCAGGCAGCAAAAAGCTAGACGGTTTCTTGCTATTTGTCAGCTGTTTGTGATAGTGGCTTGTGTGCCACTGTCAGGGTAGAGGAAAGCCTCTGCAGAAGTCAAGGTCTGAGGTTATTTTGGGGGAGGTTGGGGCATGCCTCCGTGTTGGGGTTGTCTGACCTGTTTTACACTCGGGGAAATTCTGCTCTGGGCCTGCCTCTTGTTTGGAGGGGTCATGGGAACAGAAAACTAACCCAGTCTTCAATGCATCTCCTCTTCAGGACGGCCGACTCCTGCCTGAGTTCAACATGGCCGAGCCGCCGCTGATCTTTGAGTGTAATCACGCGTGCTCGTGCTGGCGGACCTGTAGGAACCGGGTGGTGCAGAATGGGCTCAGGTGAGAAGGAGGATCCACACGCAGCTTGTCACGGCAAAACCACCCCCAAACCACAGAGCCTCCCCAGCCTCAGCTCTGCCTGTGAACCCACAGAAGCCAGGGCTTCCAGAGAAGAAACAGAGGTGGGGCAGGTGACACCACGCAGTGGTGGTGGGAGGCAGAGTGGCTTCCTCTGCGCTGCCAGTGGGAATGAAGCAGCAACGGGTTGATTTGCACGCTGCCTCTGCCCCCGTCATGTGGGAACTGCAGTGTTCTTTCATCAGCCTGACCATAAAACATATACACGGCTTGTGGGTGTGCATGAGCAGCCTGGATGTAACTGCTCAGGTAGAGAGCTCTGAAAGAAATAAAAGCAAAAGCAAATGCAAAGCCTCAATTTGGAAGATACCGTAAGCTAGCCATATTTCTATTAGAAATATGGGCCAGCATGCACAGACTTGGCTGCTTAATGTTTCCCAGTTATTGGCCTGACTCCTCCTGAATTGGATACCTGAATACCTGTTGGCTTCAGTGCTGCAGATTAGTCTATTATGAATTTGGTACCAAACTAAATATTAAAATGTTTTGCATTGCACCTCTACTTTGGAGAAGTTCACCACTGCACTAAATGTATCAGGACAAACTTCTAAGGAATCCCACTGGAAAAAAGATTTTTGCAAATTTTTTATGATACCGGTAACACTTTTTGCAGGCTTCATATTTCCAAGGATATTTTGCAACACCAAAAATAAGTAAGAAAAAGGCTGGATACATTTCCACAAAACTTCACCCCTCTGTGGTTTTCCCTGCCAAACTCCAGAGCTCCAGTATGGGTGTTTGTTTAGGAGCTATACAGTTAGATCTGATGCTTCTGTGTTTTTGTGTGCTCAAGTGTTTCCCTGAAAGATGGGAAGGGCTGGAAACCCAACCAGGAGCCTGGGAGCGTGGCTCTGTTGGGAAGCTACCGTAAGGTCGGGTGCTTGGCAGAGCTGTGCTTGAGTTACCCTGCAGAGTGAATGGAGGAAACCTCCTGCTGTTTGGTCTGCAGCGTGACACACGGGTGCTCCCCTTCCATTTTCAGTGCTTCCTTCATCAGGTTTCCTCCAAATGATCTCTGCATGGCAGCAGGTACGTTCCCATCTGGCAGGTTGACCCAGCTCAGCCTGGAAGCTGGGAGTGAAGCCGTGGTCCCACTGCTGCTGGCGTTGGCCCCAGCAGCAGAACCCAAACCTGAGCTCAGCTCTCTTGTACCATGATGAATGAGGCAAAACAGAGAGGAGCTTCCTCAAGCCTGCAATGCAGCATTATAACCAGTTTTATGAGAGCAGTTGTTCTCTTGACGTCCTGTTTTGCTCCTGGTTGAGGCTCCACGAGCTGTGAACAAATACGAGAAAACGATCGGCCCCAGAGAGGAAGCGTGGTTTGAGCTGACGGTGCAAAGAGGGAGCGGGTGGGGGGAAGAGGAGAGAAATACTGGAAAAAGCAACAGGGTGAAGTTAAGGTGAGCATCGGATTTCTCTTTGTTCCGATAACAGCATTGCTGAGAGTGGGTTTTGGTTCCCTTGAGGGGAGAGAGAGCATTCCCTAGCCCTGGAGATTGTTCATCCTGCACTTAACTCAAGTTCTGGCTGAGCAGGAGGCAGAATGACTTACAGGATTGTTTCTCTGCCTATAAACTCCATCAGTAAAATTCCACAGAGCAGCTATTACACCAAGAAGTTTCAAGTTGCAGTGTTTCTTCCTTGTCTTTCATCCAGGGAGTTGGATATGATGGAGCAGCTAAATGCACTGGCCTCAGCAGAGGGCAAAGGGATCAGAGCACTTAGCTCAAGGTGTTCTTAATTCACTGTAAGCTCCCTGCCTCCCCCTGCAGCACCCCTCCCTCCAGAACCTTAAGGCCCTTTCCACCTTCCCTGCCTTCCCCTGAGTGCCGGGCATGTGCGTGAAAGGGAAGGAAACTCAGGTGGTGGGGTTCTGGTATCCCATTTGTGAATCAACAGCGGTGTAACAACGTGGAGCATCCAGTCCCATGCCCCCTCCCCAGTCCTTGACATGTCCAGGCACCAAGTGTGCACCTCACCAGCTACAGCTGGGCAAGGAGAGGAGCTTGGTGGGCACCCGTCCCTTGTCCCCAGGCAATGCCCACCCCAGTGTCTGTCCTCTTGCTTGGAGCAGCACTGGGAGCAGAGCACACACATACTGGCATCAGCGTGAGAACTGGGGATTGAACACTGAAATCATCTTTGTGTTTCTGCTGATTGAAGGTTGTAATTGTTTTTTGTTCTTCCCACTGCAAAAATTCTTTCTGCTCAGTGCTGCCATTGATGTGGCTTCATTTCCTCTTTTCCAGGACTCGATTGCAGCTTTATCGGACACAAAAAATGGGCTGGGGTGTGCGAACAATGCAAGACATTCCACTGGGAACCTTTGTGTGCGAGTAAGTTATTTGTTCAGCTCTCATTAGCTCACGCAAACACATCACTTCCCAAGGGCTGGCATGGGTTGCGCTCCACTCCTCTTTTAAGGAGAGGTTTTCATGCAAATCAAATTGACACAGAGCAGAATTGCTCACCCTCACTACAAGGCTTCCTGATCCCATTTCCTGCTCTGTTTGTCCTTTTCCTTGCAGCATGGAGCTTTCTCCACCCCTCTACACCTTGCTGGGGTCTATGGTGAGCTTGTGGTCATGGGCTCTTGTTATCCCTGTGACACATGAGCAATGTGGAAAAAAACAGATTTGGGCTGTGCTGCAAATGCATCACATGTTTACTGTGTATACGGGACATTTAAGGTTGTGGGAATTTGGAACAACCGTTTTAAATCGGACCATTTTCTGTTTCAGTACTGACTTCCCAAGAGGTTGCCCCGTGTCACAGCTCTGGCTTTAGTCTGATTCAGCAAAACAGTAAAGCACTTGGCATTAAGGATAAGTTTAGGCCCTGATTCAATAAAGTACTTAGGAACAAAAATGTCGAGATTTATGTCAAGTGAAAAAAACTGCTGCTGAACCCCACAGTTTTTAGGCTTTAAAGTGGTATGTGTACTTTATTAAATATTTTGGAAAGTCTTTTCTTCCACTGTGGTACTAGTGAGCTAAGATCTTCTAAATAAGACTGGACTCTTGCCCTTCAAGAAAATATGTGCTAAGGTTTTTTAGAGCTAGTTATTGATGTTGTATAGTATCGGGCAGGGGATTGATGAAGATTATTGCAGAATTTAAACAAATAAAGGAAAAGAAAAATCTGCAGTAAATCAACAAAGTGGTTCATCCAGGCAGACTCATGTGAGGAGCTGCCAAATGCTGAAATGTTTTTTTTTTCATTTTTTTTTTTTTTTTCCAGAGTTTCTTAAAACTCTGCTGTTTGTGGGGGAGTGTGTCAGGTCTGTCCTCAGGTGGGGCTTCCTGTTCAGTACCAAAGGTCTCTGTGTCTTGGTTAAGTACCCGCAGATGATCCGGAGCGTGCGAGCAAACTTTTCCTAAAGAATAAAGGCACTGACTTTACCAAATCCTGCTGGAATGTTAATACACGAGAGAAATAAGCAGTGGTAAACAGGCAGCCCAAGAAGACTGGGCAGCTCTGCGCGATGGTGTAATTAACACAGCCGGGTGCATTGTAGAGCACGTCAGAGCTGGTGGGGTTCAGACACCACAATCGCGCTTAACTCTTCCTCCACACTTGCCAGGAGCTGCTGAGGCTGTTTCAGTGGTAGGCGCTATCTTCTTCATTATCTAAATGAGCTGCATACTAAAAAGCTGGACTAATTTATGTCTTGCCCATGCAAGTTCCTCCTTGTCCCCATCACTCTCTCACACACACGCGTTATTTGCACAACTCACCAACTCCAGTCTATTCCATTTCTCTTCCTGAAGCGAGCTGCACTCATCTCTCTGTAATTCTGCGTGTGCAGCCTGCAGACTTTGTTCCTTCTTTTCCTCACCGCTGGCAAAGAAGCCCCAGTGCCTGCGGTGCTCGGGGGCTGCTTGCACACAGCAGCTCCCAGGATCAGCTCTGTGGAAGAGCAGCGTTTTGCACTGACCGCCTGGAGCAGTGCCCGGCAGGGTGGTCGCTTTGTGCTGGGGTTATTCCTCTGCTTTGGAAGGATGATAACTGTATTGGCATAAGAATGACTTTTATTCTGTAATTCTTCACGTATGCCCACATGGGGAGCGTGCAGTAATTCTCCCAATGGTTTTATCTTGCAAAACTCTTCCAGGCGCTGGTGCTGTGCAGACTCTTTCTGTGTGTAAATGTCTTTCTTACACACATACTAGTTTTCAGCCTGCTCCGTGCTTTAGATGCCTTTCAGCTTTTCTTTGTGACCGCTCAAAACATGATCGCCCTTTCCGTTTCTGCCTGCGGACTGTCCTCTGGCAGCACGCAGCACTCGCTTCCATAGGAAGTGCTTAGCAGCGTTGGGAAGCAGCTTGGCAGCTGGGAGCAAGGCTCCGCCAGCGCAGTGGCCAGCCAGCCCTTCCGCAGTCACCTCGGGGTGGCCGTTGGAGAGCAGCTGCTGCAGACCCTTCTACTGATGCCCTCCAGCCCCCTCGGTACCTTCAGCGTGGTCCTGCAAGCAGCAGCTTCGCGAGGGAGATGCAGCAGTGCTGCCCTGCCTGTCCCGCCAGGCTCCAAGGGCGAGGGGAAGAGCTCTGGGTTCTTCCACACGTACAAGCTGGGGAAGCCCATGTGCTCGATGCAGATTTCTCCCTGACCCCAGAATTTGCCCCTGCTCAGAACCTGGTGCTGCTCGCCCCGTGCTGACAGTTGCTGTGGGTTGTTTTGAATCTGCTCTGTTCAGGCTTCTTTGTTAAATAGTGTAACTGCTGATGGTGGAAATGGCACGGTGGGTTAAGTACTCTCCTTGGAGAGGCTTTGAATTAGTGGGATGCAGAAACCAGAGGCTTTGCAAGGCTCTGGTCTGTTCCTTTTGGTGTGTGTCCATTATGTGGTTTCCAAATACGTAATTCCTGTACAAAACAGTGATGTCCTAATAAGATGCCATCTGAATCGAGCCAGGTATGTCAGCCACGCCTTCAGCCAGAGATGCCCCAGGTGTCCCATCCCATCTCCCACACCCCATGGAAATTGCCGGCGGCTGTGCTAGGGACTAATTGTTGCTCTGGATTTTTGCACGGAGCGTGCTCTGATCTTGTGGTGATGGGTGGCAGCGTAAAGCTCTGCGATGTAGTTACTTGCCTTCAGTGTGCTAAACATCTCCGTTCAGACTGGGAAATTAGGGAACGGTTTGTATTGGTATGCAGTCCTGAAAAGGAAAAGAGTTACAGGAATGGTCTTTAAAGGAACATGGAAACAACAATCTTTAGTTAGATTGTGGGCTTTTTTTGTTGTTTCACTGAACTGTGAACCTGAAGTGGCTGTCACTGAGCAGAGTGCTTCTCTGTGCAGCATTCAGCTGTTTCTGAGCTGCTGCTGCCTACTGTGCCACACTACAGCAATTTCTCTCCTTCTCTGGCCATAATCTTCCTATTGCTTTAGGTCACTGGTGAGCGTGTGGTTTCCAGTAATGCTGCAGCCTTGCGGGAGCGCTTAATAAATAACAAGATGCAGTGGGGGTGAACAACAGAATCACACACGGCCGCAGCAGCCTCCTGCTCTGGCAGAGCAGCTTTGCCAGGCTGCTCAGATTTGGGAACTGCAGCCAAACGATCCCTTGTCACTGAGCGCGTGGGTCCGCTCCAGGTTAATGTTTCGTGGCTCTCCTCTTCCTGAGCCCTGGAGTTAAATGTTGCCTCGAGCCACAGGGGGAAATGGATACGGTTGGTTAACGCTTCTAAAATGCCTTGAAAGCTGCAGAGGAATGCTGTTGTAGCGCTGATCGTGGAAGCGTCTGTTGATGCTACGAAGAATATTTGTGTTGTGAGTCCTTAGCTCTGTAATTCATTAGTGCTGTGTTAAAGGCTGGGAAGACTTTGGTACCAGAATCTACTGTGCTGTTGCTTCTTTCTTGTATTCCTCCCTCTGGCTCAATTTCTCTCCTCTTGTGTCTCTTGTTTGGGTTGCGAGCTGCTCAGGACAGGAAATGTCACAGGCTGACACAGAACTGTTTAAGCTGGAGACAGGAGACAGATGAGGGAACACAGGTGCAGCGGGGACTCCTGTAACTCAGGTTTTTGCATCAAAACCAGCATCTGTCTGGAGTGTGAAAGGTGACGTGTGTTTAGTCCTTCTCAGCAAGCCAAGCCAAGGAGCACGTGTTTCGTGGTGCTTGGAGGGCCTGGTTGAAGTCTGCCTTGCGCCTGTTTTTACAACAATGTGGTTGTTACTCAGCTCACAGCTCTGGTTTATTCTAGTTTGAGAAGGATGAGAAAGAAGCCTACATCCTTCCAGGGATCCTGCCAGGTTAGATTAGACCTAAGACTCTTAAAACAAGACTTCTTTCAGGTATGTAGCATACATAGTCAGCCAAAATATCCTGGAAAACATAGGAAGAACAGACACAAACCTTTTACATTGGGATGTAAACAGCACAAACATTACAGTATTGTATAGGAGAGCCAGGACGTGTGTCTGACAGTGAACATAAGGGGAGCTGGATTAATGTATTGATCTTGGCCACCAAGGAAGATTGCAAAAGGAAGCACAGTCCTTGGGAAAGTAGATTTTGTTGGAAATAAAACTCCATTTTTAATATTAAAAGTGTTGCCCTGAAAAGACTGAGTTTGGAGCCAGATTTTAGCTGCTCTAAGTTGTCAAAGCTCCGTTTGCCTGAGTGGATCTGAAATGACCTGTGCTGCCAAGGCTATGGATTGTGATCGGCAGCCGGGCTGCATCCCTTCCTTCCCATCTTACCCGAAAGGGGTGTTGAAACCCAGGCTTGTGGCTGCACGAGCATCTTATTTCTGCCTTTGCTGTTTGCCTGCAGGTACGTTGGTGAGCTGATATCGGATTCCGAGGCAGACGTCCGTGAAGAGGACTCCTACCTCTTCGACCTTGACAACAAGGTACTGTATCTGGAGGTGTCTAGTGGGGCAAGTCCCAGGTCTTACCTCTCCAAAAGAGCAGAGAGAGTATTTGTCTCCGTCTTGGTGTACAGCACGGTCTGAAAGCCTGCAAAGAGGAGGGCTGCTTCCCCTCTGGGCTTCAATCAAAATACAAGGTGGTTGAGGTAAGGCTTTAAGGCTTGTTAAAATGGTAACAGAGCCCAGCAGTGCCGGGCCGCTGTGTTACGTGCTGCCCCCAGCGGTTTTTAATGCAAGACGCTCCCCTGTTAAACCTGTTTGGACATCCTGAGTTCAGCTGTTCGGCTGTTAGCATTCAGGTTGTATGCAGGAGTGTGCGGGCTTGCAGCAGTGTTGATTGGCAGCTCTGTAAGCTCTTCATAAAAAGATGTTGATGCATGAGCTGGAAGGCTGAAAAAGATGCCGTTCACTTACAAAGGGATCCGTCAGATACCCTGGCAGGGACTTGAGGCTTGTTCTGCTCCTGGTTGTCCTGCACTGCGCTGCAGAGGGCTGTCTCATGGCAGAAATCTTGCTTTGAAAGGTGCGATCTAAAGCTTTTAAGCAAGACTGTCACTTCAGACTTTCCTTGGGAAAGGAGAGGAGAAGAAAGGTGAGCTGGGGACTCAGAGGAGTGGGGTGGCTTCCAAGGAAAGTTGTCAAATAGTCTTTGTCTTGTGTCTGTCTTCAACTAGTGACAAGGAAGTTTTGCATTATTTTTAAAAAGTGACAGACATTCAACAGCTGAGAGAAGATGAGTAGTGAACCTTGTAGTCTGTCTGAAAACAGAGGGGTCAAACTGTAATTAAGAAGTCGAAGAGCAATGGGGACTTCGAAAGCTGGTTTGTGCATTTCTGAGCAAGAGACTGCCTGGGCCTTTCTTGGACTTCAGGTTAGCCCCTGGCTACCAGCTCTGGGGGAGAACCTCTGGATTTTATCTTTGTAAAGCAAGGAGGGAGACTTAAGTATAGGAGCGAGCATGTGGCCTTTTCTCAGGGCATCTTCAGAGTGGAGCATCTGTGGAACAGACACCAACTCATGGAGTGGTCATTAAAAGAAACCCGAGGCAGTGCTGCGAGGGTGGGGCAGAGCCAGGCGGGTCCTGTTGCCTCCGGAGTGACGGGAACACATTAGGGGTGTGAAGCCCTGCGAGGGGCAGCCTTGGGGTCCGGTTGTGTCTTGAAGGAGTGGCCTGGAAGGAGCTTGTGCTGAAGTGAAAGAGTGTGATGGGGACGTCATTTCTGATGTCCTTGTTCTTTGAGTTGTCACTCAAGGCCACGTGCATTCAGCATGCCAGGTCCTGCAGTCACGTCCCTTCCTGTGTCTGAAAGAGGGCAAACATCAAACAGCCCAAACTTACTGCCATTTCTGGGTTTTCAGGGAGGATGACACGGCACAATAGGTACTCTCTGGGTTTCCATGGATTAAAGAGAGAACTTTCTTTTCTCTGTACTAGAGAGCTGGAAAAGACGTGCTGTTTCTGGGAAAGATGAGGTTGAGTTTTAGCTGCTGTGGTTGCTTTCTATTGGTGTTAAGCCGCCCCTTCCCACACTCAGGCCCACCTGCTGCAGTCCCGTACATGCGCTTGGTCCTGCTGCACTCCACCTAGGAGGGGCTGTGGTCAGAGCTTGAGCACTGCTGCAGGCAAGAAGGGCTTTCCCCGGGCTTCTTCCCTTCGGAGGAACCCCAGTGCCTTCCTGTTCACGATGTCCTGAACTGCCTTTTGACACAGCTGCTTACCCTGCTCTTGGTGACACCGATACAACGGTGGGATCGCCAGATGCCTTACCCAGCAAAAAGCCACATGTGGACTCGTGCCTGACTGGGAGCCCTTTGCATCGCAGCTGGCGATCACTGAAAGCCATTTGAAATCAAAATGTCCTTCCACTTTAAGCACTGATGATCTTAAGTGTAAGAGGTGAACACAGACATCTTCTGCATAGCCCTACAGAGCCTGTCTGCTCTCCTGAGAAGGAGCTTCATCTCGCCCCAGAGCTGGTTCATGACTCTGTTCTTCCTCTCTACTTGCCACCATGCGACTCCTACATTCCTGAAACTCTTGGAGCAAGGTGGGAAGCAGTTTGCTCTGGGACTTGTCCTCCTCAGCAGCTCTGCAGTAAGGATGCTGCCTGCGTTGCTCAAGGCAGCAGGCTCCTTTCTTGAGGAATGCATCTTGACTCGTATGCTGGAGAGCTCGGATCTTTCCAGATGGCCACTCGATGTAGTAGTGGATGATGTTGTCCTTGCCAAAGGAAGGTGGCATTTCCATGGATAAAAGCAGCGATGACAATTACTTGTAATGGAAATTAGAGCTTGTAACAGTCGGTATGGTGTGGTATGGGACCTTGTGGGTGGTGCCTCTCCAGTCACTGGGACATCTTCCCTGGGCTCCTGCACCAGTCGGGTGGTATGAGCTGACCCAGCTCATCCATTAAAGATTGCAAGGTGCTTGCCCAAAAGGGAGTTTGAGCACTGCTAATGGATCCTTTTGCTTTTGGCCTCTTTGCAACTGAAATTAGCTTCTGTAATTAAAGTCTCTGCTTTGCACAGTCATTCTCTGCTGGAATAAAAAAAGCCCTGAGGGGGGTTCTTTTATTTTCATGGAAAACAAAATATTACTGCTGTCTGGGCTCTCTGGAAAGGGGATTTGTGTTCTCACTTTCACTTTTATCTGCAAAAAACTGTTTTCTCTAGGCTCTGGCTTTGTGTTTCCTAGCTGTCACGTTCAATTAGAGGACAGAACAGATGCCTGTTCCCCTATCCAGTGGCTTTTACCCATAAGGTGTTTGTCTACACAGAACACAAATCCCACTGCACCTAACTGGTGCTTCAGCAGAGCAGGTCTACGGAGAGCTGACGTGCCAGCCAATGTCAGGAGCATTTGTAAAAGGTCTTTGGGCTTGTGGGGGCACAGTGCTGCGCAGAAAGCTATTTTCAGGGTACTGTTGAATGTGAAAGTATGTGTTTAGTCCTTTTAAGCTTTCCCTGGTCATTCTTCTTGAAGCTCTCCAGAGTAGTGGAAGGACTGGTAGTTTGGTCATTTCTTTTTTAGCAAGTAGCAGAAATAATACTAAAACCAACCTCATGTAATGCAACATGCAACATTTCTCCCTCTAGGATGGAGAGGTGTACTGCATAGATGCCCGTTTCTATGGCAACATCAGCCGCTTTATAAACCACCTCTGCGAGCCAAACCTCATCCCGGTGCGAGTCTTCATGTCGCATCAGGACCTCCGCTTTCCCAGGATCGCCTTCTTCAGCACGAGGCATATAGAAGCAGGAGAAGAAATCGGGTAGGTACCGCCCCGGGCTGGCTGCTCCCACCTCGCTTGGGCAGGACCAAGGGCTGCAAACGGCCCCTCCCAGAGGTACGAAGCTGCCCCAAGAGCCGCAGCTCAGCCCAGGGGTTGCACATGTGTTTAAAAGGGTTCAAAGTACTGGTGCTGGTCACGCGTGTTGGTCTGCAGGGGGCAGGGAGAGGGTTCCTCTCTTGGACATCTCCATTGCCTGCTGCGGTGTGTCCCTGGTTTCCCACCTACGTGGATTTTGAAGCACTGTGCAAACCAGCAGTGAGCGTAACTTCCCGCCGGTGTGAGCTCACCGGGGTTTGTGCGCTTTAGGAGGCAGGATCGCAGCCACCCCTGGGCTGGTATTTTGATGCCTCTGTCCTGGCAGGATGGAAAAGATGCTGCCCTGGTCCCAAGCACTGGGGCTGTGCACACGCTTTGCCAAGGTGTACGTGGTAGCGCGGGGTGCCAGACTTGCAAGGCTGCTGCTCCGTGTGTGTGCGTGGAGTCCTAGGAGCCGTGCTGACATAGTGCAGAAACCCATAAGGTGTCCTGACCTGTGTTCTGGGCGTTAGGTTTTCCTCCCAAATCAGTGACATCAGTCACTGTGCTCTGTACTTGTCCTGTTTCTTCTGCTATTTTGGTGACACCTAATAACTCCCTTTTCCACAACCTTTCTCTTTAACCACTGAAGCAGCCAAAAATTAGGAATCATAAAAAAACCTACAAAATCCCATAAACGAAAAAGCCAACAACCAATGACTGAGCAGCTGTTTAGCACAGACCCCATCCCCTGTGTGTGCGCTGGGAGGACTGTGACCTTCCAAGTAAGAAGCAGAAGAGGGGCTGGTTGAAGGCTCCATCTGCACCCCGCGGGCAGGGATGGTTCAGAGGGGACGGTGCATGGTGGTATCTCCTCTGGTATCTCCTATTTTCCACGCATGGGCAGATGAACATGTTGTATTAACGGTGGTAGACCAGGACCTGTCTGAGGCTTCTGCCTCAGAGTCCCTTCTTCTGCAGAGGGACAAAAGCTCTGCTGGTCCCGTTCCTTCGTCGCGGTGACCCCGTTTCCATCTCTCTCTTGCAGCTTCGACTACGGCGACAGGTTCTGGGACATCAAAGGCAAGTTCTTCAGCTGTCAGTGCGGTTCACCCAAGTGCAAACACTCAAGCTCAGCGCTGGCCCAGCGGCAGGCGAGCACCTCGTCCCAGGACACGCAGGAAAACGGGCTCCCCGACACCAGCTCTGCCACAGCAGCCGGCCCCTTTTGAGGCTCCGCTCCCCAGAGACTGACTTGTTTTAACCCTATAGATTCACATACTGTCTGAATTTCCATTTAAAGAGAGAAAACCCGCTCAAGGAAAGCCAAGGGTTCGTGACACTTAGGGCTGTGCCACCGACTGTTACTTGAGGAATAAGTGAAAGCAAATCCCACCTCCGTGGTGTTGTTCTCCCCTCCCCGGTCCTGGAAAGCTGCTGGTTTTTACAGTGCGTGCCGAGGGGTGGCTGTTGCGTTTTTTTTCCATGCGAGCTGTCCTGGCCTCCGTCTCTTAATGTGCTAAGTGTTGTCAGAGCCAAGGGAGAGCTGCCCGTCCTCCGAATATTGTTAATTGAATGGATCGCTCATGCCAAGTCATCCCCAGTTCACTTGTAATAAACTTTGAGTACTTGATGGGACTTTCTTTCTAAAAGCCGGGGGGAGCGGGGACGGGGAGGGAGGTGCTGGCGGCCGCTTGCCTTGGCACAGCCCCGGGGCAGGGTCTGCTGGTTGTTTTTGTCGGTTAGTTTGGGTTTTGTTTCTTTTTTTAAAAAAACCTTGAATTTCTCCCACATCTCGCAGGACGGTGCGGTGGGGCCCTAGGAGCTAGAGGGCATTTCTAACCAATGCCTCCTTGTTACCAAATCCACTGGCTTTTTTTGTCTTCTGACGAGACGAAATCCACAGTACTTACCCCCTCCGCTCCCCGTCTCTCTCCCGAGCCGACCAGAGACGCTTCCCTGAGGCCCCGCTCCCGTTCAGGCTTTCTCCGTTAAAACCAGCTCCCGGCTGCGCCCTTGGCCGCGTTACAGTTTCAGTGTTCGTTTCATCGGTGGAAGGATCTCCCTCTCCCGTCGCAGTAGCAGTTGTAGAGAGGGAAGGTTGAAGGGGATTGTACAAGACACTAACTTCTTAAGAAAATCGGTTTTCTTTTTTAAAAATAAAGCGGATGATATATATATTATAGAGAACCTCGACTCGCGTCTGCCGGCTGGGGCGAGCAGCAGACAGGACATGTCGCAGCGAGAAGATCCCAGATGCCACCAGCTCGTCTGTTCCCATCACTTTTCTCAACGCTGGGCACCTTCGATTAATTTTTAAGCCACATGCTATGAGGTTTCAATAAACTGATTTATTTTTTACCATTACTGAAACATTGGGGACTAGCATTAAAAGAAAAAAAACACAAAAAAACACAAAACAAAACAAAAAAAAACAAAAAAACAAAAAAAAACAACAAAAAAAACAACAACAAAAAGAAACCACAAAACAAAACGGTGCTGATTCTGGTGTGATTTTTGCTCACCACGTGAATATAAACTATCAATTGTATAAAAAGAACAAAGTGATTTTAGTATAAAATGCAGGAAAAAACACAAAACTTTTTTTAAATTGTTAGTATTGTAGTGTGAATAAATTTGCCATCACCTTTTGTGTGGTGGCTGGGCAGGTCATTATCTTAATTTTTTTTTTTTTTTGGCATATATCTTTAAATACTGTAATTAGTGCAGTAACAGGTTTTTTTTTGTTCATCTCTTCTAGAACATTCATAATGCCGTCATGTTTATTATTATTATTTTTTTCTGTTAATGTTTTTGACAGTTTTAAAGGAGCAGCCTTTTGGCTCTGATCATTTTCTTGTTCTGTTTTCAATGAAATCAATAAAAAAAAAAAAAAAGTGCTTTAAAATGCGTTTGGCCTCTGTTTGCCTGCAGGCTGGGGAGGGAGGGGGGTGTCCTGAAACCTCGGTGCCGGGGCTGTGCTCCTCATCCTTGTGCCTGAAAGGAAGGTGAGGAAAACGAGCAAAACCACCTGGATCCTTCCAAGCAAGTAAAAAGAAGCCCAACTGTCTGGTTGGGTGGGTTTTGCTTTTTTTTTTTTTTTTTTTTTTTTTTTTTTTCTGTTTTTGGGTTTTGTTTGTTTGTTTTTAAGTTTTGTGTTATTTTTAAACCTTAAACTCACCCCAAGCTGTCTGGGAGCCTGGACTCTTGCTGCGGGGTGGGCAGTGCCACCCCCCACCTCCTGCCCGGAGCCCATTCCCTGTCCCAAAGGTACCAAGGAGCCCCCGCAGCACCCGTTGGCCGGAGCTGGGAGTCGGGGTGCGCCTGCCTTCGCTCCTGGGGTAAGTTCGGGGACTTCCCTGTTTGTGCGCAAACCCCGCGGGCGTTTCCTGGTGCTGGGAGGGATCGCGAGTTGCTGCCTTTGGGGTTGCTTTAGATGGGAGCCGGGGCAGTGATGCACCCTGGGGCACGGGATGCGCTGGGAGGTTGGTGCCGTGCACGTTTTTCACCTTCCAAATTTCGCAGCCCCCCCGGGATGTGGCGTTGCCGTGTGGGTTGGGGCGACGATGTCTGAGCAGCGGGCAGGGACGTTCGGGGCTGTCGTGGGGTTTGGATGCACCGTGAGGGGTTCTCGCAGGGTTTCCCTGCACCTGCATCCCACAGAAAAGCCCCTCCCGTGGCGTGGACCAGGAGAGGGAGCCCCCCGGTGTTTTCCCCGTGTTGCACCAAAACCTGGGGGACGTCTCCAGCTGCTCTGGCCTCCCCGGCTCCATCCCGACACTCCCGCTTTGCTGCTATCCTCATTGCTCCGGGTGGTTTTATTTGGTTGTGGAGAAGGTAAAATCCCCAAACCATCAAAGTCTGGGGGCAGCTGGTCAATAAAATGCATCGTCCGTAGGTGCTGCTTGACAAGAAATCCTGGTTCTGCCGGCGGGATCGCGAGGGCTGCAGTGAGAGCTGGCGGGAGCTCCAGGGAAGCCGAGCAGGACCCCTGAAGACACTGACGTGCCCCGGCATGTGGAGACCATTTAATTATGGGCTAACGCTAATTACAATAATACATCCCAATATTGTATAATTAAACATCATAATGAAAATAATGTGCTTTAATTGAAGGTGAGAGGTGGAAAAACCCTGGAGAAATCCAGTCTCTGCATGTTACTTCCCCAGATCAGTCATCTTCCTGGGGAAGAGCGTGGGAAATGCCAGTGTTTCGGGGTCTGTTTCGGAGTCTGTGCAGAGCCCCGCAGGTTAAACGCATGCACTTAATGCCCCGCCACATTTCCCCGGGTGAGCAGGAGGGGACCCCTTGGTTTCTAAACCAGGGCAGCACCGGCTGGGATTTTAATGGGAATTTCTCCTGGGTTTGTCACGCCAACGGGGCCTGATTCGGCGATGCCCATGGGCAGGGGGCCAGTTTGATCCTTGTCTGATTTATTGGGATGGTTCCTGCAACAATTCCAAATTTTGAATTTCTTCCTTTGCCAAAAATAAGACACTTGCTTATAAAGCCCCAAATGGCTCTTTTGGGTTAACCAGACTGTTTGGGATTAAAAAGCTGAAATACATCAGCTTTCCGAAATGTGCTCCCAGGCAGAACAGGGCTGCGTGGGGCTGAACCTGTTGTCGGAGTGCTTTATGTGAAGAGATGCAACAATTTTAATGTTAATACCTTGCCTTGCAGCCTGGAGCTAAGCTTTGGAGTTAATCGATGGCTCCTTATGAACCGCTGGTACAAAGCCTTCGCCGTGCACGCCCAGGGCTGCCCGAGGAAGTGTTTGCAGCTCTGATTTCGCTTCTGTTTGAGAGCGAGATTTCTTTTCTTTTAATGCAGCGAGAGCATCTGATCCGGGCTTTGCTCTCAAGCTGCCGTGTGTAGCTTTGCTCGTGGCAGTTGCTGGCACGGGAGGATTTCTTTTCCTTTTCACTCAGCGCCAATGCTCCCCTTGGCTCCACTTAAGACACAAAGAAAACTCCAATAATCCCTTTGCCTTTCCCTGGGGATGCTGGCACCTGGCGTGCAGTGCTTCGGGGCATCCCCAGGGCCATGCAGCTGCCCTGGGGCTGGATGCTGAATACGGGCACTGAGCTCAGGTGGGAAGGGGGACGTGGGAGCTGCTGACGGGGACGTAGAGGGGTTGTGCATCCTGCAGCATCCCGCTTTGAGCATGCAACCAGGAGGAGGGTAATGGGGCAGGAAGCTTGATTTTGCAGAGCTGTTGGGGACACTGCTCTCCATCCCCGTGTGGGACATCTCCGGGTGCCCCCATGCAGGCTGGGGACCCTAAGGCCACCCAGCTGGGACCCCTGCGCAGCGCTGGCTCTGCAGGATGGGCTGCGAACCCCCTGCTCCCGAGCAGCTGGAAGGAATATTAGTTTATCTCGCTGATAGCACAGAATATTCCCTCGGCTGCCAAAAGAGCTCCCTTATCGCCCTCTTCATTTCCTTTCCAGCGCGAGGGCTGCGTGCGGGGTGCAGCAAGAAGCTGCGGTCACTGCCAGGGCGAGGCCCCGGCCTCCTGGAGGCTGGGGGAGGCCACGGGAGGCTCGGGCCAAAAGGCTGCAAAGGTGCCGGGTATGGGGCAGTGGGGCCATGGGCCCAGCCCTCCCTTCCCCACGGCACTAAGGGACTGAGTGCCCAGAAGAAGTTAAGTAGCAATTCACCACCCTGGTGGGCTTGCAGGTCCCTGAGGGGAAGGCACTTGCCCTTGCCCTTGTCCTTGTCCTTGCCCCCTCCCAAGAATTCCTGGGTCCGGGTGTTTATGCCCGAGGGCTGCTAACACCGTTATCGAGCCTTTGCAGCCTGGTATTTGGCTGGGATTAAACTCATCCTCGCAGCAAACCTCCCCAGCTGACCTGGTGGGAGCAGGGCATCAGCAAAATAAGCCAAGACTTTGTTTAAATACTTGGAGCCCTGCTATCTAACAAGAATGACAAGAGATTACATTACGAAAAGGGCCGGCTATTTTAAGAGGGAGCCATTTGCCAACTTTCCTGGCTGCAGAAGTCTTTAATGCTGCTGCAGGAATAGAAAGCGTTGGACACATATGGATCCTACGCGCTCAGTTAACCACCGAGGATGGGTTTGCAAAAGAAATAAAATGCCTCCAAGCCCAGGCAGAGCAGGGTGCATTTGGGGCTGATTTTAAGGAAGAGCTGGTGAGAGGGACTGGGGCAGGGACAAGGAGGAGTCCCAGCTGCATTTAGCATTTGGGATGTTTCTCCCATAGGTAAGCATCACCAGCTGGCCCTCTTTAGATGCAAATTAATTCCCGTCCCACCCTGCTGCCACCCCCCTGGGGATGCTTTAAAATAGCGGTGCTGGGGAGCTGCGTGTTGCTGCGTGGTGGTGTCTGGCCCAGGCTGGGCTCTGTGAATGTGGGGGCTGTGGGAAGCCCTACAGCTGAACTAGAGGTAAGAGGAGGATTTGTGGTGTTGATAAGGTGGAAAGCATAAAGATTTAGGACTAGAAGTTATTTTTGCTCATGGCTTGCCTGCCGCATGGTGTGCATCCCTTGAGAGCCCCGGTGGGTGGCTGGAGCCCATGGTATCGGGGCGTAAAGCACCCAGTTATGCACTGGTTCCCCGTCCTCTGGAGGAGCCTCCATCTGTGTCTTCTGAGCCAGGTTGATTTAAATGGTGGTGTATTTGTCTGTTATCTGTCATGAGTTTAAAAAAAAAATAAAAAAAATCAGCAATCCTTGTTTGAAAAAGACAAAACAACATGCGAGAAATAACTGAGGTTTTCCTTCCCTTTATTTTTAGAAAATATGGCAGGAATGAAATAGCGGTGATGGTTAAACAGTAAAAGCCTTCTGTGCGGCTCACTTCTACTAGATAAGCACTGCATCAGTGGGGCTTCATATTTTAGGGTGGGCAGAAGGTATTCCACCTGAGCAACAGCAATTAGTGCTCTTGGCTTTGTCTTTGTGCTTTGTAAAGGTAATTCAGAACAGCAACTAAGCAGATAAGCTTTACCCAGGCATAATAAGATGAGCAACCTTCTCTTCT
>VXAA01000604.1:1037473-1053746 GCA_013399115.1 Anseranas semipalmata
GTGCTCTGGCAGGAGCCCCAGTAGCAGCACCCACCTCTGCAGGCGAGCAGCCTCCCTGTGTGTGCTGACCTCTGCTTCGGGGCGTGATGTTTTAAATGCTTCCTCTGCACAGAATTTCAGTTCATACGGACCTCGCGTGTAGGAACACCGCCCTCGTGCCCGGAAGGTGGCTGTTCCCACTCCATCAGCGGGTGTTCGCTGGTGTTGCAGCACTGCTGCTTGGCAGGGCGCTTACCAGACCCACTGCCCCTGCGTGCCCGGGCCCTCACTGTCNCAGGAACTGGTTACCTGAGGCACACAGAGCCAGCGAGCTGATTTTCTGTGTGTGTCCCTGTGCTCAGAAGCCACGACAGACAGACAGCAGCTGCCATGGGAGGGTTTGCGCCAAGATGAGCGGAGGCTCCTTCAAAGCGCAGCAGTGGTGGAACCAACCTGTGTGCGAGGCGCTGGATGGAGCCGTGGTGTTCAAGGGAGGCGAGAGGAGCGCTCTGTGCCCGCAAACCCAGCATCCGCTGGAAGAAGCCATTTCTGTTGGGAATTTGTTTTTTGCAGTCTTTTATGCAGGCTTGAACAGGCTGCCCAGAGAGGTGCTGGGGTCTCCTCCTTGGAGACCTCCAAAAGCCTCCTGGATGTGGTGCTGGGCACCCTGCTCTGGGTGGGACCAGAGGTGCCTCCAGCCTCAGCCGTGCCGTGACTCTGTGAAAGGAAAAGAGGAGGGAAAAGTGCTCCTTGGGAGGAGGATGAAGAACGTGCAAATTTGGTGGTGGCTCAATGGGGACAGTACTGGTGGGTAATGCTGTTCTTCACCCAGCAACCCACTGAGCTCCTGTCCTACCCCACTGGTGGGACGAATACGGCCCGATTCCTACTGAGGCAGACCTTGCGGAGGAAGCAGTGAGGACGGACCTGCCTGACGCATGGGAGATGAAAGCAGGCTGCTTCCCCGGGCTGATCCTGCACCATCGCTGCCTGCAAGCAGGCGCTGGGGGACAGAGGAGCCTGATGGTGGGTAGAAGCGCTGCCAGGCAGCACAGCGTGCCTGGGTCTCGAGGTCTACTGGCCTGCATAAAATCAATTTTTTCCAGTTACTTGGAGTGTCTCCACAGTATTCTTCTTGAATTACATGCAGAAAAACCACCAGACCAGGACCTGGGGCTTGGTTGAGCACTGATTTCCCCAGCAGGGGAAGGAAGAAGCAGGTGCCAGACTGAGGTGCAAGGGAAGCTCCTGGTGCTGAGCCCTGCGTGCCCTTGGTGTCACCACCGCCCCGTGCACCAGCCTGAAGGAGACGCGCTGCCTGGCCCTGCTGGTGCTGGGCAGGGGCTGGGGACAGCAAAGGGGTCACCAGGAGCTGCTGCCCCCCTGAGCCGTGGGGAAGGCAGCGAGCCAGGCCTGAAATGTTGCATTTCTCTGGAACAACAGTTTTGCTGCATATTGGATTCTGTTAAAGGAATTCAATTTAGAAAACATTATGCCGGGGAGAGGAGGAGAAGGGCAAAACATTATGGCTAAATAATTTCAATTAACCATTCCAGACCTTTCTTGCTAATTCAGTTGAAATAAGTGCTGCCTGCTCTGCGGGGCTGCAGAACGGAGATCTCGCAGCACCACTGAGGGCAGCTCCAGCGACGTCTGTGCTGACTTCCACCAGCCGAGGGCTGGACTTGAGGACACGCTGTTCCGATGCTGCTGAGTCTCCCTTCTTGAAAGAAAACAGAGAAAGAAAAATCTGGACTGTGAAGCAGAGCTCAGACACGTTTTATGCAGTCAGTCCTTGCTGCCACTTAACTTGGCGCATATTAAAATTTTCAAGCTAATTCTTAGATCAGGGTAAACATCCAAGTACCGTCTCAAACTACGCAAATTATTTAGCTCAGTGCTGCTTTGGAAAAACAACCCAGATCCAAATGTGAAGCTTTACCAGAAGTTTTTGGCCACCAACCATGCTTTTGAAAGCTAGTACTTATTCACACTAGAGAAAGTTAAACTCGCTGCTCAGATTATTGATTATTCTTCATTGACCTTGTAGGCAGTTGCCCTTGGTATTAAGAGACAAACAACTGTCAGGCAGGTTGCCTTACCCAGCTATGCCTCAGACCAATGCTCAGGTTTGGATGACAAATATTTTCTTATGGTTGGAAATGCTGGGAATTCCTGGGATTTCAGCTCAAAATCAAAGGAAGATGAAAATGTGTGAAGGTTTGGAAAGTGCTGTCAAGTCCTGATCTCCCTCACTGGGCTTCAATGCCACCATTGCTCTGCCAGCTTGAATTCCTGTTGGGAACCTCTTGCCAAACAGTTCTCATTCCTTCAGTCCTTTTCTGTGATGTCCTGAAGAAATGACCCTGAACAGTTGAAAATAGCTCTTCTCAAATGCTTATGTCTCCCCTACTCGCTCGTCTAAATAAGCCTTCCTCCCAGTTGTTTTTCTTTCTTGTGCAAAGCCTTAATTCTGATTATGAATTCTCTGGGTCAAAGTCTGAGTGGTTTTGTAAGCTCGTGAGCTGTGCAGCATGAGCCCCATCCCTGGTTACTGATGCAAATAACCTTGGAGGATGCAGTGCAAACCGTCAGATCTTTCAGTGTCTTTCTTTTATAGCCCCATGGAAAATGCTATTTTTCTGCTTGTTCTCTTCAATCTATCACCTTTCTACTCTTCCATTTTTCTGTCTTTCCATTCTTTAACCTCAGATTTGCCTCGCTTCTCTCACTTATGAGGCTTCCTCTTGTAGCTGCTTGTGAAGAAGACAGTTTGGGATTTCCTCTTACTGGGAGCGCAGGGTGTTCTGACCTTGTGCTGCTTGGGATCTGCTGGAGTTCAGTATTTGAGGACAAGTTGTCACTACTGTTCTGCAAAAAGAGGGATCAGTGTGTGGCATTGCCTCTAGGATCTTGTTTTTCTGACCCCTTTAACTCCCGTCACCTGCCCCACGATAGATGTGAGTTTACCCAGAAGATGGGCTTCCTTGTGGGCTGTGCAGTTTTCTCTCCTTCTCTGGTTTGAATGATCGAGGGCTCTTGATGTTGGTTCGTGCATCTTTGCTCTGCCAGAGATGCAGCCTGGAAACTGTCAAGGAGGCTCTTTCAAGAGCACTTTAAAGCAGAAATGAAACTGGTGCCTGAAGAGTAGGTAGCACTAATGAAGATGTTTTATCTTTGCTGGCTGTGTGTATACAGGGTGGGGGCAAGGGGAATCCTACTGTGTGTAGCAAACACATGTAGGGCAAAGCAGTTAATAGGATGAAAATGAAATCAATACCCAGGACTTGATTAAGAAGCTGTTTCNAGATGCCAAACAATTACTAGGTCACAGTCACGCACAGGCTGCATTCTGTGGGCTGCTGACAACCCAGCAACCTTATGAAAAGTTATTTTCAACTGTCTTCAGTAGATGACAATAGGAGAAAGCAGCAAGGGAGGAAACAAGGATGCAATCTGATGGCCCCCCTGGCTTTGGGAGCTCTTGTTCAGAGCTGCAGAGAGATTTGGGTTTAGTCTGTGCCCCCCAAGCCCCATCTGTTGTGTTTGCAGGCTTCCTGGAGGGAGAGCAGCGCCTCTGAGCAAGGAGAGCTTTTGGAGGGCTCCGAGGTGGGATGGAAAGGGAACAGCAAGAGTGCGTAACGCTTCTCTTGGAAAGTCTGAGCTCTCTTGCTTTCAAGACACTTGCAATGCAAAATGAGCCTGCTGTTTATTTCTCAGTGAAGTGAAAAATGCAGCCATGCCCGAGAACTAATCCTTTAATAAACTGTCTGAAATAGGAACTGTGAAGACCTCAGTGAAGAGAAATATTCTAAACAGTGAACGGGGCTGCTCAGTTTTTGCATGTTATTGGGTGTTGTAGACTGAAGAAAATGACCAATTTCTGATCAAAACATTGAATTTTTGTCCTGTGTTTTCTTGCAAGGAGTGGGGCAGTTGGAATGGTTGGGAATATGGATGGATGGAGATCGCGCCTGGCAGCGGGAGAGCGGTGCTGGACCTGCTGTTTGCAGGCTGACTTGGCCAGGGGGAGCCAGGAGCAAAAGAGAGGCGCAGAGCTGCGCAGGTCCCCGCGGGCCTTTTCTGCCATTCTGGCAGGGAGGCGAGACCTTAAAGTGGGCAAAATAATTGTGCTTCTTCCCGATATTCTCGCTTGCCAAAGTGTAAATCAGTCACAGCAAGGCTTGCTAACTTATCTGTGAGTTGTTTTGCGTGCAGCTTTTCCCCCATTTGTGCCTTCTGCTGCTGTTGGTATCCGAGCAGAAAGCAAGTCTCTTGTTAACACCTCCAAGCTCTCCTTGCTTTCAGGAGCCACATGTTCTACAAGGCTCCTCTGCGAGCTTTTGGGTAGAGTTATCAACCCGTGGGGCTGCGGCTCCCTGTTCAGGTGACGTGGTCCCCTTGTTCCCCAGGTGTGGCAGGTGAGCCTCTGCCTGCTGTGCCCAGGGGGTGGTTCAGTGGGGCTCACCAGGGCTGCTGCCCCCTCCAGCCCTGCTGCCCGTGATGGCTGGGGAGGTGTTCAGAGTGGGTCACGGTCCTGGCAGCATCGCGAGCACAAGGACGTGCCATTCCCCTCTGTTTCTGCTCAGCTCAGGCTACTAACGCAAGCGGTGATCCTATCAAGGATGCTTTGAAGCCACTGCCGTGACCCCGTCAGCCTCCCCAGGCTCAAATACCCAGTGAGTCAAGTTCCCGCTCCCTCCTGCTGCTCTTGTCTCTTTCCCAGTCAGAAAGAAAGAGTCTTCTGCACGCTGAGCCCCTCTGGCCATCAGACAGCTCCTGGTCCTGGTGATCTTGGCCTTCAGCCCTTGGGGCTTTGGGCGAGTGGCCCCGCAGGGAGACAGGGTGGTAGCAGAGCTGGCAGCTGAGCTGCCCACCTGCTCATGGGCGTTCATGCGCATTTCTATTCCTCCCCAGCAATGATCTTTCTGATTTTCACTTTCTGGGAGATGATGTCAAGCGGATACCGAATCCCCATTCACTGTCAGAGCAACGTACCCCTCGCCTGAACACTTGCGAGCAGTAATTACTGTGTTTAACTTGTAGAGGTGCCAGTACTGAAAAAGCTGGCTGTACATTTGTATTTCATCGTGGAGTAATTTGAATAGCGGACACCATCGTTTGTCGGGAACACGGGGCCTCGCCTCTTCCCCATGGAGGGGGAAGAGCCCGTCGCGTTGCCGTGCTCGTGGAAGAGCGCTGAGCGCTCCCTGCTGCGTCTGGTCTAAAGGTCCTGGGTCAGACAACTGCCGAGAAGCAGCATTTGATCTGGGGATCGTGTGGGCTCTTCAGATGTTAAAGGAGACATCAAACAGCTGGGCATGAAAGGCAGGTGGCTCAGGCTGGATGGCTCTGCCTCCACCCAGCCTGCCTTCCTCTGCTGGGCGCTGAGCACCAGCAACTCCTTAGTTTTGCAGTTTTCTTTCTTCAGGAAAAGTCCGAGTCCCACAGCAGATAAAGGGGTAACTTCCAATGAGAGCAGGACAGTGGGTTTTGGATACTTTTTTTTCCAGATCATGAAAGATTTTCTGTCATTTTAAGACCCTGGGCAATTTCTCTGCTTCCAGAAAACCAAGTGATGGCACAGGAGTGTTTTCTTGCAAGGAGCAAAAAAGCCATGGGCTCAAATCAAACTTTTTGAAATACATCTGACCTCCCTTTGGATTCCCACAGCTTTTCCTAATGACATTAGTTTTGCAGTCTTGCAAAGAGTTTTAACCACAGTCAGGGAAGAAAGACGCAGAGCTCCTTGTTGGTCCCAGCAGTGACCTCCCAGGGAAGGAAGCAACCGGCAGCACTTGAGGGGCTGTTGTCACCTCTGGGCACCTCTGGGCTTGTGTGTTTGGTGATGGGGCATCACCCTCCTGCCTGCCCCCAGCCTGGAAATAGCAGCCCTGGTCCCTCTGCAAGTTGGGTGGTGCCTATCACAGAATCACAGAATTGTTCAGGTTGGAAGAGACCTCCAAGATCACCTAGTCCAACCTCTGACCTAACTCTAACAAGGCCCACACTAAACCATATCTCTAAGCTCAGCATCTAAACGTCTTTTTTATCACCATGTCTTTGGTGTCACTGTCACCTCTGGGAGGCACAGCAATGTCAGCAGGGTTGCCCCGTTGCACTTTTGGTTGCTCTCAGAGATGCAAAACGCTGCTATAGGCTGGGGGCTGACTTCTTCAGGACCTGGGTGCCTATTGCCGAGGTGTTCATGAGAATCCCACTGCGTTATAAACACTTCTTGAAGCTTTGCATTAAAGCAATTTTAGAAAATGGAAATGCTTGAGAGAGTGTTTTGGTGCGCTTGTTTTGCAGGAGCTGCCAACAGGCACCTGGGAGGAGCTGCCAGGTAACTTCAGCTTCACAGCTGACCACTGGGCTCCACTCGCTGCCACAGCTCAGGCAGGAAAATGTGCTGGCCTCATGGTCCTAACTCTGCTCTGCTTTATTTTTTATTTTTGTCCACTGTTCTCACCAGTTCCTGTGATGTGAAATTCTTAGCTGCATTTTTTCCTCTAATTTCTTTCTTTTTTTTTTTGGCAACACTGGGCCTTTTCTACAGCACTACCCACCGAAAAGCTTGATCAGCTTTGCTACAATTAGGCACTTTCTCTCATTTATGGGTCAGTCTGTGCAGTTCAGGCGCACGCAGCTGTATATAGCGGGGCTTTGAAATACCAACTCTTCAGACATCTGACTTGCCTTGTGATAAATGTTTGGTTGTGGCATGTGCTCTGTTTGCTGATTGAAATTATTTTCTCTGTAATAGAAGCTCTCAGTATCTCTTCTAATGTGAGGAGGAATAATTAAGTCCTCTTGGTAATGCAAATAAATAATGCCATTGGAGAGTCTTGAGTGCATCATAAATCATCAGAGCTGTGTTCCTGCGATGCCACATCCTTGTGTCCTGATGCTGAATGATTACAGCGGGGTTTTATTGTGCATCGTGTGCTGATCACCTGCTGGCCCCTAATGCCACCTGTAATGTCACTGCCTGAGGAGTCTGGTGATGTTGTGGTGTCCCTGATGCCCGGCTGCGACCTGTGACAGTTTAAGTAACCCCTCTATAACAGCAGTGAAGCATCTCGGGAGTTTTTGACTGTGTTTCTTTTCCAAATGCTGTGCTGAGAGCACCGAGAGTGCCTAGCGGAGCGCGGCATGTGGGAAGGGAAGTGCCGCACCTCTGAAGCTTGTTGTTGGAAGCACGGGTGCGTGGTTTATTCACTCGGCGTTGCGAAGGCTTGGGTAAGTTCAGGCGTGCCCAGAGGTGGGTGTTTAGAGATATAGGAAGACCTTCTGGTGGAAACTTGGAGCCTTAAAGACTTGAGGTGCCTCCGAGGTTAGGGAGCAGCTGGGCAGGGGGTGCAGCCCTCTGGGAGACGATCACCTCTGCAGGCACCTGGGGCCGAGCAGGTGTCCCCAAAAAAGTGCCTTCACCCTCGTGCGTTGCCAAGAGCTGTTCCAAAAAGAGCTAGATACTCTCCTTAAGTTTTAAAATGTCTCATTTTGCACATGACTGTCTCCAATGACCTACAACAAGATCCATGGCTGGAGGCCAGCGCGTGGATGGAAACCTCTGCTTGTCCCTGTGGGTGACTGCAAGGCAATACCTCTGCTTCCCTCTTCTGAGGGGAAACCTCCCTCGTGCAAAGCTCTGGTGACTTGTTGCTGTTCAGAAAAGCTGCAGGTTTTTCTGAATGAATGCTAGCAGCTTCCTTCTGCTGAGACAGCCTGGCTTGTTTAGTCTGGCCCTTCCACGGAGTCTGGCACGTGAGCATGGAAAGCAGCTGCAGGAGCTGCTCTGTGCTGCAGGAGCATCCGTCTGCCCAGCCCCAGGGAAGGAGGAGAAGATTTCCTGGGCTGTGGTGCAGAAGCTGGACCCATCTGCTGGGATGAGAGCCCCGGCTTCCCCGAGATTGATGTTATAGGAAAGAGAGCTTGTGGTGGGCAGCAGGTGCACTGCTCCTGCCTGCTCCTAGCACTTGTGGGAACCAGCAAGGAGTGGCCAAATATCCTCACAAATAACCAAAGAAGCAATGTGTGCCCATGCTGAGAAAGTACAGCACTAGCGGCTGCCCAAAATTCGGCACAAGTCCTGAGACTGTGTCTTGTGCTCCTGATGGAGCCATAACCAGAGCTCTCTGGAGATGCTCCCGATGCCCAGGAGAGCTGAGCTCCCTGTGCTGGGCGGGTGGTGGCGAACCTCCCCCAGCAATTTCCCTTGCACATCATCCATGTCTTGAAGCTTTGCATAAGCCAGAAACCTGTTTCCTTTCTAAGGCCACCCTGCTGTGTGCCAGGCATTGTGCTGGCTGCTGAGCACAGGGAGAGGAGACAAACCCAATGTTTCCCCAGGTGAGGCATCCTCCTCACCTGTGGGTACAGGACGGTGGCACCAATGGCCCTGTCTCGGCCCCAGAGCAGGGTGAGAGGAGCTTCAGTTCTGTCCGTGCTGGAGCAGAGGGCGCTGGAGCCCGAGGAAAATCCCACGGCTGCAGCCAGCAGCTGCCAGGCCCCCAGCTCCAAGGACAGACCCTGGGCTCGGTGGCTGCCGGGCGGCTTCCGCAGGATGCGCCTGCTCTTCGTGCTCGTGCTGATGGGCAATTCTCCCCCTTGTGAAGCTGGTGGGTGTGACACCAGGCTGGGCAGTGTTTCTCCTCCATGGCAGCTCCCCACCTCCTTCCCTGCAGCTCAGGGCAGTCAGGGGGCTCTGTCCCTCAGCCACCAGCCCGGGTGCAGTGGGTGCTCCTGGCCCTCTATGGGGCCCTTGCTCTGTAGGGTTTCCAGCCTCCCTCCCTTGTAGGTTTCCTCCTCCTCCTCCCTTGCCAAAGGGAGCAGCACCTTAAACAAAATGCAAGTGGCTGCCTCTGTTTATTGTATTCAGGGCTGACAGTGAGCAGCACCCTCTCAGCCCCTCTGTGCTGGCTCTGCTACCTGAAGAAAATCTTCAGATTGCTTATTTCCCTCTTTAATGCAGTAATCTTGGTCTGCTGACTGTTTTTATCCTGCTCTATGACCCTCTGGGTTGGTTTTCAACCTTTACCCCATTCCCATTTGCTGCACAATGTCCCCACTGCTCTGGCTGCAGGGGGGCTCTGGTGTCTCCATCACGATGGTCCCACACCCGCACTGAACAGAAACGTGGCCTCTGCGTGAGCCTTGATCCTCTGCCGCTCCTGGCAAGGACGTGGCCCCGGTGGGGATGGGGACAGGTCCTCCTGGTGTCCCCCACTGCTGCCCCAGGCCGTGGGCACTGAGCCCTGGGACTCAGAGCCTGTGTGGCTGCTTAAAGGCTCATGGTGAGCGCAGCCCTGTTAGCTCAGCGTTTCTCTGGCCAAAGGCATAGCGGCTATTCCCTTCCCACTTACAAGGAACAATCCCGGTGGGATTTGCTCCATCCCCTGTCTGTAGCCAGGATGGGTCCCCTGGGCAAGGAGCCAATGTCCAGGGAGCAATTCTGCAGCCTCGTAACCCGAATGTATCCCACCAGTGAGGAGAGGGAGCAACCCCCTGCTTCATTTAGCACTTGTGCGATGGGGCTAAGTGATGCTTTTCAAGGATTAACTCTTCCTTTTCCTTCGCCTGTCTTCTCTTTGCCTTGACAGCAGAGAGTGAGATAGAGATTGCTCTATCTTGTGCATGACCACAAGAGATTAATTAAACAGTAAGCCCTAATTACTGAGGCTAAGGCTGACCGACTTACTGTGCCTTGTAAAATAGCTGAATACTTAATTTACACTTGAATGTGGACATAACTTTCACCATTAGCTGAATAAACAACGAGCACCCAAGCTAAACAGATTGGTTGCCTAATAGGTGCGCCATTATAAATAGAGCTATCTCCTGGCACCGGCGTTTGGCTGCCCTCCGCCTCCCGAGGCTGGCTACCAGCTGCAAAGGAGGATTTTCGTGGGAAGGGGGGGCTGCTTTGCAATGCACCAACCTGCCTTAAGCCTGGGGGATTCCCCGACTGCCGATGTTCTCCAGCTTTCAGGCTGCTTATCGAAGTCGTCACCATTTGCATTTCACTGCAGGTTGGAAAAAAATGGGAAGATACTGAAAGGCATAAAACAAAACAAAATCCCAACTCCCAGTGCAAGGCGGTGGAAGTAGGGCATCCAGCTCTTCAGCTTTTTTTTTTTTTTTGCCTTTCAATATCTTCCTTAATAACAATAATAGATTCTGAGAAGTGCAAGTTAATCTGTAGCTCCAGAGCTTTTTATTGTATTTCTCCCTTTTTGTGTGCATTAACCTTTCAAATCTTAGAAGGCTGTGGAGTGTGCATTGCTTTTTTAATTCCTATTATTCTTGCTTGCTGCATGGTTCTCAATTTGGTCCCAGACAGAGTAACAGCACATCCACCCGTTAACTGTGTCTCATTGAGCACTTCACCAAACCATCAGTCTGTCTCTTAAATTTATGTATTATGTGTATTGGAGGTCCTAAGTGAATTTAAAGCTTCATTGAGCTGAGCATTCTGCAAAGGAGGAGGGAACATCCCAGGATACTGGAGATAACTGACACAGGGAAAAGGTAAGCAAAGGATGTCTTGATACCGGCTTCCAGAAGGGAGAAACACAGTGATTTAAAGGCCTTAGGTGTGTCCATGATCACTGAGAGAGCCCAAAGCAAAGCCTTGGTGGACCCCATGTCTCCTGGCTCTGCTCCAATAATGCTCACTGCCTGTTGGTCAAAGTAACTCCTGCAGCTGCTGGGTTTTGGGGAAGGGAGGGGATTTATTTCTGCACTGGCTTTGCTTCTGTCTGCGTATCTGGCATGTATCTGCAATTTCTCTTGGTTAATGCCCAATTTTTAAGATAACTTCTGTCCACCTCTTTATATGTTTTATCTTTTTTACTTTGTGCCTTATGAATGAAAGACCCAGTATAGGAAACTAATCCTTGTTTTCTATCATCTGACCAGATGTTACTAAAACCTGTTTCATTTCCTAGGTTAGAAGGCCCCAAATCACCTTGAAACTGGGAAGACCTAGAATGTGCTGGTGAAAGGATTCAAAGATATTTTGAGGAACGCTGCAGTAGCATTCTGCAAGAAGACATGATGCGTGAGATTAGTGACACCAGCCTGGTTCAAGCTTCACCTGGCTTCCCTAAGTCTGTGTCAAGGGATGAGGGTGAAATCCCACTTACTGCAGTTGCAGCTCTTTAGATACTGTCTCTACTCCATACTGCTTCAGTCATCCATGGGGATGCCTTCTGGGAGATAAGCTTGCTCGGACTGCTGTTTCCAGCTCTTCCAGAGCAAAGGCTCTTTATTAGTACATGAAAATACTGTAGAGGTATCTGTTCCCCCTGCATGCCCTCCCTCAGAAACACTGCACACACAAGTGCTTAACTAAGGATGTTGTACATGCAATTGGCAGATTTTTGCAGACGTTGGATGCAGAAACATCCACTGAAGCTGCAGTTATCCAAAGAGCAAACCATCATCTTCCTTGCTTTTAGAATATGGACTGTTACCACAACTGCCATCCTGCAACTGGGGAAGAAGAGGTCCTTACTCTCCTTGTGTAGTATTGTATTTCAGTCCCCAAGCTCCTCAAAACCTGAGAGCCCTCCTCCACTTTGTCCTTGGGCATCTCACACCAAACATGGAGCCGTTTCCCAGTATGTTCCCTATTTGTTTCTCCATCTTTTCTCTCCCTATGCCTGGATAGCTTCTCTTGCCCATCATGGAGATGATGACAAAGTCTTGGTCCTTGATATCTGTCTTGGTCTTATGAATCTGTATTCAATAAGAACACTGAAAATAATCCAGGCAAAGTGTGATTCCTTTTGCAGTGTGATTTGACATGCACGTGATGTGCTGGGAGCTTTGCAAAATATACAGCAGGCATCTGTGGGGGACAAGTACACACCGCTGGTTTCATGCAGAAAGGAACCTGGGAGCAGGCTGTCTTCAACTTGGATTGACCTTTGGGCAAGTGACTGATAAAATTCCTCCAGCATAAACTTCTCTGATTTTCCTTTGCCAACCCATCTAGCAACTGATCTGCATCAGAAGAGTCCTGGTGCTCTATCAGTTCTTACGATGCTCCTCACTCTTAGATTTCAAGAGTGATGCTCTCCCAGAGCTGAGCCTATACATTACTCTATTTTGTCTGAAAAGTTGTTATGACATCCAGATATACTGAGAAGCATCTAGGCAGATTTTCAGAAGAGCCTAAGCAGAGGACAGACCTGAATCTTAATGAGGATTAGATGTCTAATCATTTTTGTACCACAGACAGATATAAGCTGAAGGGCTAAGGCTCACCAAAGTCTCTCTGCTGACCAAGTCCACAGCAGAATTGAAGACCATAGCCATGGAAGAGAAGGTGTGTGCTTGCTGTCTTTCCCTGCTGGCTGGTCAGTCTTGGAGATCAATGGTGTAGAAACAATCTTGGAAATGCCAGGGAGAATTAAAGTTAGAAGCCTGATGTAAAAACAGTTAGCACTTTCTATCTGTCATCGCATCAAAGTCCCCCTGCCAGGAGCACCTGGGTGTGTGCAAGCAGGTTGCTTTGCTGTTCCACAGAGGAAGCACTGCCCTGGTCTTGCTGGGGCTCGGATACGGGGCAGTGACATTGTGTGGCACTGGGCACCAGAGAGAATTCTTGTCCATCTTCAGCGCATGGACAGCCTTGTGTCACTGTGTCCCGTGATTTCATAGTTATCCATTGCCGTGAATTTTCTAATGTGTTGTTAGTCAGTCTTTGGTTCTGCTTGTTGAAGTGTTTCTTGAACTGACTGCCTGGCTATTTGGCTACCTGGGGCATGAAGCAAAGATGCTGGCAGACTTAATTCAGCTGACGTCTTCCGCAGCCGAGGAACAGCTGCTGGGTTTCGTGTCATGGGTGCTAGCTTGGAGGTTTGTGCACCTTCATGCAGAGATGAGATTACTGCCACCCAGGTACCACCCAGGGGCTTTGCCATCATCTCCCAGCTCAAGTGCCGAGCTCCCAGGGGCAGGGTCTCTCTTACTCTGCATTTGTACAGCAGCTAACGAACGGTAATTGGCCCCAACGCTCAGGGCACTGTTTGTATTACAGACAATGCCATGATCGTGACATGTGCATAAGAGGAGCTGTATCTGCATGAGGCTTCTCTTTCCCTTTGTTCACTGTTTTATCCTTGTATTATTGATTAAAAAGTAACAGAGCATCTTTTCTACTGCCCTCCCCTTGCTGTCTTTTGCATAGTGGCATTTGGCTTCTTCTGGCAGACTCGAGCACAACCTTTAACAATTTTCTCTACCTGCATCACAGCAGGATCTTCCTCTAGCACAGCTGGTGCAAAATGCATGTATGCGAGTGAGGAGAGAAGTCACTGGCCAGGAACACCTCGGTAAGCTGCTTTTCTTGGCCCGGAGCTGCAGCCCTTCCTGTGGGACAGAAGGCTATGTGCAGTCTGTGTCGTTTACCTATTTTGAGGAAATGTTGCACTCTTGGGAGCTGCTCTTTTTGGCAATAACCTGGGTCCAGGGCTCCAATATGCATGGGGTTGAAATGGCTGCTCTGTTTCCCAACCCTGCAGACTTAGAGAGGCAAATAACAGCCCACCTACAGTTCTCCGACCCCGGAGCTCACTTGCTGTTTCTGCAAATGTCTCCCCCCAACCTGCTCGCTGGTGGATGGCACTGGAGGGGACCTTGGGGTTGTGTCCCTGCTTCTTAACTCTACCCCCCGTACAGGAAGGACATCTGTGCTCACATCTCTGGAGCACCGCAAGCTGGAAGTGCGCTTCCAGGTGGTTCAACAAGAAACACCCCCAGAGATGGATCCAGACTGTCCTGGGAGTCCCCATCAGCCACTTTGCCAGGGCAAGTAGCGCTCTAGGTGTACCAGTCCTCTGATGTGCAATGGCCTGAGGAATCGTCCCCTTGTCTTTGCCTGTCTCAGCGAGGCAGGCTTCGCCCTCCCAGATGGAAGTGCTGCGCCATTAAGCCCAGTCACCTGCCTCAGCCTTGGTGTTCTGGATGGGGTGAAAGTCCAGGGAATGCTTGGTTGCCTGGCAAAGCCGTGCAGGGGAGGGGGAAGGCTCCTTGCTGAAGCCAAGGCAGCCGCGAGCGGTGCGATTTGCTCACCGTTGTCGTTAGGGCTTACTAGGAGGAGTTACTCCTGACCGAATCCATTTTCAGAATTTGCCGTGAAATGCTCTTTGCCCTCCTGTAGTGGCAGATTGTAGATGTCTGACCTGTTTTAGTGCTCTACTTTTTTTTTTTTTTTATTGCTTTCTCTAAACTCTCCTGCACTTTCCATAATCTTAAAAAGCCCAACTAAATCCTGATGCTTCCCTTTTTAAAGCTCAAATAATCCTTGCAATTGCAGTCTCTTTCTTGTGTTTAAGGCTTTCAATGGTTAAGATCTGTGTGATCTTCCCTATGGTGTGGGGAAAACAAAACAAACAAAAAAAAAGAGAAACAAACCCTGAGCATGCAGATTGAGAAAAGGGCAAGCTGTGGTTTAGTAGAACATCCCCACGCCGTGCTGACATCATTTTCCAGCTGTCACGAACACCCCCCCACCCTGTTTGCTGACTCCACTGCAGCGCGGTGCTGGGGACTTGGTTCCGGGGAGAGGCAGGGTGCTGGTGGCTCCTGGGCTCTGGGAGGAGAGAAGGGGACTTGGGAGTCAGAGTTTTACCTGACTCTCGATGCCATTTGATGCAAAAGGCTGTGCTTTTTTATTTCTGGGGACTTTTCAGAGCTGTCCCCCTGCCTCCTATCTTGTTGGATGCAGGCACAAAGATTTGTGTAAGTTAATGCATTTAATTTTTCAGGTGCTGATTTCTTTCAGGAGAGGTGGGGGATTATTGAAAATGGCATTTCCCTTTCCAGCGGTTACTGACAAAAAAAGCCAAATTTTTTTTCCACTGAATAATGTAAGACCACAGAATATATTAGATTTAGTGACCAGAAGCAGAGAAGCAAGAATTCAGACAACTAAATAAATCAGCTGGGAGGAACTTGCTTTTCAGATAAAAATATAAATTCATTACTGAAAAACTGCAGTGAGGACGATGTTTTTAGGGAAAGCTTTAAAGGGGAATGAACAACCTCCCGCTCTGCTCAGCCCATGGGCTGTGCCTCCCTGCACTGTCCTTCTCCCCCTGTAAAATAAAGAAACTACTTCCCTGCTGACCCAGCTGTGGGGATCAGCTTGGGGGTGATGCTTGGGGCGTGAGGACTTATACGAGGAGACACGTTTTAATCTGTGCCCAGGGTCTGTTTGCGTGTCACAGGGATACTGAGCCAGCGGGCACCAGAGCGACCTGGTGGCAGCTGGAGCGTGAGGCCTCACTTCCCGCAGACTTCAGCTTCCTTCTCCAGGCAAAGCTTTTCCCAGCGGCTCCAGCAAGTCGCCCAGAGCTGGGCTTGGGGGAAGTCCTGATTTATGTTCTCCAGCCCCACGGCCTCCCAGAACGCGCTTCCTTCTGCAGCTCCTTGAGTTAATGTTGCTGCTGGCTCACCCCGGCAGCTGGTGCTGCCTCCGAGGGTATCTTGTGGCTGTGCTGCAGTGCAAGAACGCCCTTTGGATGCCAAACCCTGTGTAAGAAGCTGGTTTCTTCCAGAGAGTCACCCCTTTGGATGCTGCCAGCCCTTATTTGTGAAAACCCTCTTGCTGTCTCCTGAAGCCAGCAGATGTTATTGCTACAGGCTTGCCTAGTTGGTGGGTTGGTTTTGAACTGAAACAGCTTGGATGACTAAGGCAAAAAACACATTAGCAGCAGAGTCCAGGGTTTCCTTACTGTGGGGGAAGTGAAAATGTCCCCCTGTTGACAGCCCTGACTTCTCTGGAGGGTCCCTTCTAAAAATTAATAGCTTTTATTGCCGAGTTAGCCTAAAAGTAGAAGAAGAGTGTCCTCACCAGCTACTGCAGTGACTGGTGGTGTGAGGCGCTCCAGGAACAAGGAGGAGCGAGCTTTCTGACTTGTGGTGGATGGGAGCAACAGAGGATGTTGGAGTAAACAGGATTAAAGGATTTCACCCATAAATACAGGATTAAAGATATCCAGTGCTCTGCAGGAGTCATTCAAACCAAGGGGAAGCAAAGTAAGTTGTCCAGAAGGGCGCAGCTCTCCGTTTCTGGCCAGGCTGTGCGTGCCCACCTCACCCGTGTGTCCCTCTGCAGGTGTGGGGCTCGCACCCCCCCACAACCCCCATCTGTCCCTGCCGCTGCGGTGCCTGCAGGGGCTGGATCGGGGTCAGGCTCGCCCCAAACGAGCCCCCCCCCCCATTGCCCCCAGCCTTCCCCGGAGCTCCTGACAGCACACCGGGGGAGGGGAGGGGATTGGAA
>VXAA01000604.1:1054028-1081840 GCA_013399115.1 Anseranas semipalmata
GCTGGGCTGGGCACGGCGGAGCGCTCCGGCGGCGGGCACGGCAGCAGCGCAGCCGCTTCCCAGCCCAGCGCCCCGCGGCCACGGCCATGAGGTCGGGCCGGAGAGACGGCACCTGTGCGGGGAGGTGAGCGGAGCCCCGGAGCCTTCCTCCTGCCGGGCAGCCCCAGCGGCGAGGGAAGAGGAGGGGGGGGAGAAAGGGAAGGTTTTTTTGTTGTTGTTTTTTTTTTTTTTTTAAATCCAGCTATATATTTTGGTGCGATCAATCCCGACCCCGCAACTGAAGCCCCCGGAGGGAGAAGTGCTGCGCGCTGTGATGCGTCTTCCTCTCGCCTCGGCTGCCAGTTTGGATTGTAGCGCCCGGCTCCGTGCACTGAGAGGATGGCTCGGTTCGGGGATGATCTGCCTACACGCTATGGAGGTGGAGGGCCAGCCGGGGCTGGAAGAGGGAGCAGCCGGCAAGGCGGCCCCCAGGCCGGCCAAAGGATGTATAAGCAGTCGATGGCTCAGAGGGCCAGGACTATGGCTCTCTACAACCCTATCCCTGTCAAACAGAACTGCTTCACAGTCAACAGATCCCTCTTCATCTTCAGTGAAGATAATGTTATACGGAAATACGCCAAGAGAATAACAGAATGGCCATATCCTTTCAGGGAGGGTGTGTGGGCATGGTGGGGAACGTGGGGAGGGGGAGACTGGGGGAAAGAGACCCCTCTAGTCAGCTGAGGATGAGTGTCTGGCGCTAATATAGATGTGCATGTGTGATCCAGTGTGTGTAATGGGTGTGTGTGACATGGATCCTTGTGTCCGACATAACGTACGTCTGTGTAGCTTGGAATCACAGAAAATTGCTTCTGTTGGAGCGGCAGAGTGTGCTTTTGACTATGCTAGGGATGTAAGACATACGTGAATTCTGGTGTGTGTTTAGGTCTGAGATATACAGTTGCATAGATTTGCATTTCCTACAATTTAAACCAAATGCAAAGGGCTCTGTGATATTCCTGCTAATGAATCCTGATTCTTATTTCCATCTTAGAGCCTTACAACTCTTATTTCTCACTCTGAATAGAAGAAGAAATGTGAGATAAAAATGGTGACACCTTAGCATTAAAGCTGCATTGGTAGTAGAGCCATCAATAGCTAAGATATCTTGTGAAATTGCATTAATACAACCATTGCAGCTGGGTTTTTAGTACATCACCTCCTGAATCCATTGGAACCAATATGAATCTTGTCACTTTGAACTAGGTACCTAGCCTAAGCTTAGGCTGTTCTAAAAAAAAATTAAAAATAAAAAACAAGCAAAGCTTCGTGACAGGAGGAGGCAGTAAGTGGAGAGAAGGCTCATCTGCTGTATTGTGAAAGGGGCAGATGCTTTCTGTCTCAGAACCAGCTCCTAGGCCAAGTGAGCTGCAGAGATCTTCCTTAGAAGGGCTCTGCTTGTAATGATGCACACAGTGGGGTTGTAAGCTGTGAGAAAAGGGAAGCAGGCTCTTCTTCCAAGATTATTTGAGGTTACCAGGGAGTAGATATAGTGTGTGTATGCGTGCACACACGCACGCGCGTGTGTGTACAGGAGTGCATTACACTGGTGATCTCAAGGGAGCTGGTTGTTTTCTTTTCATTTGATATCACACACCTATTAATCCTCAGCTAGCATCAGCAAGGCCTCCTCCCAGCCTCCTAGCAACACTTTGAATTGCCACAGAGGCCAGCTCCCCTTCAGGCTTCCCCAGCTTTCACATTCAGAGGGGCTAACAGGAAAAAAATACACTAGTAGAGTGAATGCACTTCCTTTCCTCCTGAACACACACAGGTATTGATTGCTCTGTCCTTGTTATAAAATCACAGGCATTTCTGTATTTCCCTATCCATTTCACCTTCCCTGCATTCGAGTCTGAATAAACAAGCTCCAAAGCCCCAGTAGCAGTCAGAGCATCGCATTTCCTGCAAGGCTAGATGCAGTCTATCCCTCGCCTGTCTCTTGGGCGACTGGTCGGCATCTTTATCGTTCAGTGTGGGGAGGGGACCCACAGCGCTGCGGAGGCAGCCGGTTCGGCGGAGCCTCCGTCCGCTCCCCACGCCGGAGCTGCGCGCCGAGGTCCCGGCCGAGGCCCGGGCTGGAGGCCGGCGGTGAGGCCCGGGAGGGCGGGGGTGGACGGGGCGGGCGCTGTCCCCGGTGCTGAGCGGAGCTGTCCCCGTGCTACCCGCGGTGCTGCCCGCGGTGCTGAGCGGAGCTGTCCCCGGTGCTGAGCGGAGCTGTCCGCCGCCCCGGGGTAGCGCCGCCGCGGCTCCGCCCTGCGAGCGCAGGGACTCACCACGACTCAAGGCTAGGGACGAGGGCGAGAGGCGCGGCGGTACCTAGCGTCGAGTTTGCCTTCTTTCCTGTGAGATCGCTTCCTTCATACATCTCGACAGGGCACTGATGGTTTTGTTCTCATCAGGAGCAGACACTGCAATCTAGCAGTAATTCATGTTTTGGACCTGTATAGACACTGTAAATTGAACTTTTCTAGCCCAATACTTGTTTACACTATGCGGTCAAGTTAAATGACAGGGACTTTCTGAACAATAATTCAGTAGATGACATCCAGCTGTATTATCTATTCTGTGGCAGTTTAGCTTATCAATCTCATTTAAAAATAATAACAGCTTTTTGTTTCTTTTGGACCCTTTCCTTTTTCATCCTTGTTCCTGCACTCCTTGAGCAGCTCAGCTTCTGTGTAAGTCACTGACTCTCACAAAGAAGAGAGCAGGTTTTATACTCTTCTTCCAAAGACACGCCAGAAAGAACTGAGGAGATCTAGGAGACTGAATGTCTCCAAAATAGATGACAGACCTTTGAACACTTGACTAATGTAACTGCTTAGTTAGAAATGGGATTTGGATGAGATTCTTCTTATGTTGTCTAGTTTCTTCTTTAACTTCTGATTCCCACTCCGTTTGAATACATGATTTTAGCTACAATCATAGCCAATTGTATTGTGCTGGCTCTGGAACAACATTTGCCGGATGGAGACAAGACACCTATGTCAGAGAGATTGGTGAGTTGTATTCATTTATTTAGATTTTTTGTTTCTGGTCTAATATGAAAAGCAATCAGCCATCCAGTGTTGTGGGTGCTTGTATCTATTTTGAAGATCCACATGTAAACAAATGGACATTGAACTGACAATCAGAACAAATAAGCTAGAGACAAAAAATATAACTATAACTTCCTAATCCTGTCTTCACAAGAATGCTTCATCACTCTAGCCAGCCCTGCCCAATTGCGAGAGAAGAGCAGGACCTTACAGTATATCAGAAGAGCAGCAAACTTAGGTTGTCTGTAGACCAAGACAAGAAGGGACTGCCAAATACTCAGAATTATCTACAGAATCAATGATTCTCTGTGATATTTTCCCAGACAGTGGTAGAACAGGGTAACCTTTTAAGCTCATATGTCTTTCAGCTATCTTCCTGCTACAGCTGTATATCAAAGTTCCAATGATACAAACTTTGGTTTAGATTATTACACTTCCCTGCCAAAAAAGCAACTAACTTAGGAAATTAATTTACCAGCAGGCTTTATGGTAATGAGCTCAATTACCTTATTTCAAAAGGAAGTATAAGAATAGCTTCAAAATCATTCTTCCATTTACCACCACTGTAGGAAAAAATGGATATTATTTCATTTGATGTTTTTCTTCTGCTGTTAATGATCTGGAACATATTTTATGCCTAAATTCATTAGTCCTGGTTTATGGTCAATGGATGAATAAATATGTATTCATATGTGTTTTACATGTAGATATTAAATTATTGAAACAAAAATAATATTAGCCTTCCTGTCAAAAACTAGAGCCTCTGAACTCTGGTTGCTACAGTTTCAAAGGCTGGTCCATACCAGTGGGCAACTTTCACAATCTCGTTCTTCAGAAACAGGAAAAAGTGTATAAGTGATAGATCTAGAAAGAGCTTCAGGCTCTGCTAGTTGATACTGCCTGTTTGGAAATGTATCCGCTGATACTAGCTGCCCACTTACATTGTATTTGCTTAGTCTATTTTTATGTGAACTATTTCTACTTCAGAAGTGATGAGGAAAAAATGAAGAACGTGTGTCAATTTTTGCCATTAGATGACAATGTGTCTTTGTATGCTTTGGGATCTGATAGCAAGGCAAATCTGGGTTTGTGAGCAAAGATCATATTTAGACTCACGATAATGATTGAGCTGGGGAAATGCCAGGGTTCCATCCATGGTTCTTGATTGGATGGACTAGAAGAAGGGTAGTTCTGTGAATGTTCAAGCTTGGTAGCCTTTTGGTGATATGTTATTTTAAGCAGGGGGAAGTATGGTTAGCACATTGTTTCTATGCTCCACTATATCCCTAGATGTATAAGGAGATCCTAGATGTTATTTATTGGTCCTTTTCCCCATTGCATTAGTTCCATTTTGCAGTGCCTGATACTTGCATGCACACTTTCAGTTTCTGTCCAACTCATAACAAAAGGGGGCACTGGCATTACCAACAAATAGCATAAGATTACTGAATGAGTTAAATGCACATGCTTCACCTTCATTGCTTTGCCTTGGTGATGAAGAAAGAATTAACCCCTGATTTGTGTCCCGAACGCTGCGGTGCAGCATTGTCTTTGATTCAGATATTCTGAGGCCATTTTAACTACAGCACATTTGTAACTGAACTATAAAGGGGTTTATCATAGAATAACAGTGAGGATCTTTACAAGTCATGACATTTTCTATTTTCAACGTGTGCTCTAAACATTAAGCATTGTGAATAAGAACTATTCAAAACTGAAACCTCCTTAGAATGCTCCTGTTGCTTCCACAAGCTGTAAGTTGTTTCTTTGAAAAATGTTATGAATCCTTGTTAAACTAGAGTGGGTGAACATTCCCATATATTTTCAGGTTTGTTGAGCCAAATTATAAGTCCATGCGTAACAGCAGGTGCTTTATTACTGTCTTTGGCAGGAATAGAATTGGCTTTTTTTTTTTTTTTTGGTTAATGATTTACAGATATATATTCCTTTCTCCTGGGTTCATTGAAATCTCCAAATTGGAGTGAGAAATCATCACTGAAGAGTTAATCAGATCTTAAGGATGAGATGTACATCATCAACCTTTTACAACTGGCAGATGTAGACAGAGTTGTTGAAGAAAAAACAAAGCTGCACAGATACTTTGTGCCATAGATAGAAAGACAAAATCTTAAGATTGTTGTTTGTTAAAGCTGAGAAAAAGATGAAGGAGGAGTCGATAGAAACATTTTCATTATTTTTCTCTGCTGATCAAGATTTTCCTCTATGGCTCTCCCCAGAGACCCAAGATATGAACCTGCAGTGCAGTCTCACTTGGCTGTTTTCTGTGCTCGGGTTACCTGACAAGCAGGGTTAATTGAGCACATGGGAAGAGCAAGTGATGTCTCAGTATACAAAATATTTCAAGAGTTGGAATGGCTGACTTACAAGTAGTCTTTCTCAGTCCATCTTCTGTATGTAGTTTGTAGCACAGAAAAACTGCTCGTACCTACTTTGTTCCAGGGCTTGGTTAATTCCTAGCTCTTTTTGTCTAGAGCTTCTGCAGAACTGGAAGCATATAAACTTATTGTTCAACCAGATTGGGATGGGGGAGACTAGCCTGTTAATAAAATCCAGGAAAATTATATCCGATGGTTGAAAACTTTTGTTTGTCAAAACCCAATCATTCAGGTAGAAATGTACCTTCCAGTGAGTCTGTCACTGGGAAACATTGCTTGACACTAGGATGGAAATTCCAGTCACAGTCAAGGCTCTGAAAAAATATCAGGCTGGTGGTCAAAGCATTTTGACGTGAACTGGAACCTTGGCTGCAACTCCTTGTTCTTCAGACAAGCTCATATTCCCACTAGCAGTAGAACGACCTGCTCCCTAGGCTCTTGCCTGTGCTGAGCTGAGTGTCTGGCATGCTTTGGATGCTGGAAGTGCTTACTTCATGTCAGTAATTATCCGCTGGAGCGGGAACGCTACAAACTTGCTGCTCTCCATCTCAGCCGAGTGCCTTAGCCAATGGGTTGTAGAACCAGTCTCTCTCTGTCCCAATAAATGTTTCATTGCTTATACACTTTGGAGTGATGCCAAGTGAAAAGATGCTGAGGGAATTGCACTGAGTGGCCCAGAACCTGGTGTTCAGAGCTTCAGATGTGGGAAGGTGAGCTTCAGGTCTCAAATAGCCTCACAGGTGGATGCCTTGGTCATGGTGTTCTTGGCTGTCCAGCCTGAGGCATGCTTGTGCTCTCTCTGTCTCCCTCCTAATTTCTCAGTTTTTCATGAGAAGCTGCAGTAGACCATGAATTTGTCCCAACCTGACAGAGACAGTGTCAGAACTTACAGGACAAGAAATCTCTTTTTTTTTCCCTGCTCTGGGACACACCACATTTGAAGTGGGTCTGTAGGATGCTCATCTGCATGTCACTGTAGGCTCTGAGTATTTGGCTTCCCTGGATGGTTTTGGTGTGAGGGCAGAACATAACTGTTTTCTCAGATATTCAGCATGACAGCTCCCTCACTTGGCTAATGGATTTAATTCTTTATCCTGTCCACAGGCACTTTGTGCAGTCATATGTGAGCTGCTTTTATTAAGCTTTGCATGAACAAAGCCTTACACACCCAGGCTTATCAAGGCTGTCACATCCAAAGGCCAAGGAAAGACATTAGGACATGGACTAGGAATAGCAATGACTTTCCAGACTCAGAATTTGTTTCTGATCTGAAACATATTGATTAAATGTGTGTTTGGCCCAGTCTCAAGCTTTGCTGTGTCCACAGCAAGCAACCTGCTGGCAGAGCTCTGGCTGCTGCTCAAATTCTCCACCCTCCTTCCAAGCATGCACACTGATATTCATTATCACCTGCTTCCCCACTCTTGAACCCAAACAGGAACCCAACCTCCTCTCTAAAGGAGGCTGCAGGATGCCCTCGCAGCTGGATTTCTGAGCCGACAACACTGCCGTTGCAGTGCTGCTCGGGGCAAGTTACCTAAGTCCTTGCATTCCAGCTCCTTCCGTCACACACACTAATGCAAATCCTTTTTTTCAGCAGCAGGTCCCCACTACCTAGTGAAGCATCAGTTTTATTTTTCGTCTCATCCCTGTTACTACCCTGATTCTTAGGTTAAGTTAGTGTAAATTTAGACAGGCTTTAGAAAAGACCCCCTTTCTATCCCTTCTTATTTCCCTAGCTACTCACTCCCAACCCTATTGATGATAGTTTTTCTTTGTAATAAATACCCAAGCCCATTTGTGATCCTTCCTGCTTTCTTAGAAGCTGACAAGAACTTTTTTGACCCACTTCTTAAGAGCTCTGCATAGTCTTAGCTTTGGGAAGAGCATATTCTATAAAATCCTTGAGTACCTGAACCCTGGTCCTTTAAAGCTGGGAGCTGTAATCACAAGGCACCTGACCTAGATTGAGTAAGTGACTGGTAGCAGAGTAGATATAAGGCTTTCAGGAAGTGAGGGAGTAATGAGGGAGAATGTATGTGGGTAAGTTTTTTTTGTTGTTGTTAGAAGAGTTATTTTTAGAAGCATACTAGTAGATATGGGATGGAAATAAAGGATGGGTTAGGGGGGCCTTTGTTTGCAGAGATTTTGTGTGCTTGTTGAACTAGAAGAGGTTGTGGGGCTGAAGAGTAGGCAGACTAGGGAACTAGAGTGCTCCTGTGTGCATAAGGGAAAGCTGAGGAGCAGTAAGGTAACTTCTGAAATCCCATATGATAATTTCTGACCCCTTTTCCTGTTTCCTTCTTTTCTGCAGTGGTTTGTAGTCCTGGGATGTTCTTGTTGTGGAGAAACTGCTAGAAGAAAACTCTTATTGTACAATTTTTGGTGAAGGTCAAAAAGGGTCTGATAGCTGTGCCTTATGCCAGTTTCACTGTGGGTAAATAGCACTGGGGTGGCTGGTTGGAGTTACTCAGTCTGGCAGATGATAGCTTCTGAATCCTCTGGGCTGCATCAGTGAGGCCGCGTGAAGGGGCAGAGAGCTTGGAGGTGCTGCTGTTTGTGGAAAAATCTCCTTGGCTGGAGAAGAAGCCAATTTCTGTTTTCTCCAATTCAGCCAAAGGGCAACAGTGTGATCTCAACAGTCACCTGCTCTGTTTTGCTGTCTAGCCAGTTAGCGTGTGCGTGTGTGATCTGCAGGTAGCTGGCCTTCTTGCCTGGCCGTAGTAGAATGGGAGGGGGAGCTGTGAGGTTAAGAAAGGTGGAGGGGACTAGAGATGCTATAGGGTGAAGGATATGGGGGAGCTGGGGTCACTGAGGTGTGTGTAGGGGTGTGGGGTGCTGATTTGTAGGAAACAAAGCTTTAATTCTGCCACTGATGGAAAAGCCTGTCCAGATGTAGTCATTTCCAACAGCTTAGAGGTGCCTTTGATGATTAGTGCTTCATGGTTGACTTGCTGAGTTGGGTATACATCGATGTGCTAAGTGCTTAAGCCTCTTTGGGAGGGGTGTGCTATTTTGCTGCTCTTCTCTGTGTGAAAACCTGGCTTTCTGTAACAAGTACCATGCCTAAAGCATGGATTTGTGTGCCAGTGCTGGGTGAAAGTTGAGCAAGAGTTATGTTTGTAAAATAAGTGTTTGTATCAAAACTACTCATTTCTTTGTTCTGTGGCCACAAAGACTTGACATTCATGTTCTTTCTGCACAAGATAACTAAAATCACCTTTTGCCATTAGCAGAATGGCAAAATATAAGCAAATGTGCACCAAACAGCAGCTCAACTCTTTGGCTTTAATGGTTAGAAATGCCAAAGCCACTGGAACAAAGATTTCTAATTTCCTAATCTGGGAGTTTGCTTCCTTCTGCCTTACTTCCATTGCCTTCAGCTGAAATCATGGATCTAAGGCACACTTGAAAATTGGGTACTGATGCCAAATCTAATTAACATGCTCTTGAAACTGATGCCTGGTACTTTCACCTTTTACTTTGTTCCCATTTCTTGTCCACATCTTTTTTTCCAACTGTGAATACTTCCATTTGGCACTGAATTTGTGTTGAAACTCTTATCAATATAATATTGAGGGATCTGGTGCCAAAGATGGAAAAGCTGTTTAGTAAAACTGCGGAGATCAAGCTTGGTCTCCTCTCTAGGGAGCTAGGGCATGAAGCTGTGATCACGCAGTATGCTGTGTGCAAGTCCTTAGCTTGCACTGTAGGCCTGAGACACAAATCTTACTGCTTCCACCATTAACAGAAGGCAATGGGGTTTTCTCCCTGAATCGGATACACAGCAAAACAAAAATAAATGAATCTTCAGCTATGGAAATTAGGAACAAGGAGGAGAAAGAGTGAAGGAAGAACTGATGGAATAAATGATAAATAAATCATTTCCTGCTAATGTTTGCAAGCTTACTGTGCTGACTGTTACTTCCCAAGATATCCTCTTGTTTCTGTTTGCTGGGTGAATTGTAAAACGCATGTTTTCTTCCATGTCAATAACTACAGAAATGTGATCTCAAGTTTAAATATACCCTTGGAGCAAGATTTCGGTGTTGAAATTCCTTTCAGAATCTTGAGTAATGGTGGAAAGTGTGGGGTGAAACCATTGGAATAAAGGCAAATAGAATTTCCCATGCAAAAGAGCCAAATTTACCTTCATGGTGAATAATTCTGAAATCCTTCTCTGTGCTTAGTTCCAGCATGCTTGAATCTTGTTGTTTCAACTCTGTCCAGAGAGCTGAAAAAGATATGAAGCTGCTGCACGTAGTTTCTATAATTGCTGATGTGAGTGCAGAAGCACGGGTATCTCCTTGACACCTCTGATTTTATTCTTTTCAGGATGACACTGAGCCGTACTTTATTGGAATATTTTGTTTTGAAGCTGGTATAAAGATCATCGCTCTGGGGTTTGTTTTTCACAAAGGCTCTTATCTCCGAAATGGTTGGAACGTGATGGATTTTGTTGTGGTCCTCACAGGGTAAGTGACCTCCTCTTGCCCGAAGTTTAAGGGGGAGTCTTGATTTGATTTGTAGTGTCTTTAAACTAGTGGTTGGGGTGGGAGTGACTGGTGAAATAGTACTCCAAAACTGATTTTCTGACCTTACTGTCTGCAAATAATGGTTATTGTGCTGAGTGAGTCACTTTCAAAGCATTGTTTGAACCAACTAAAAAGAGGCTTTGAGGATATTTATTTGTATATATGCTGGCATGTATCTCATCCAGATGCTCCCTGACATTTCTTGGGCCTTGCAGGTTCTAATTGCCACTAGGTACTTGAACCTGATTTAAATCAATCTATCTCCTGACATTACAGGCTGACTTCAGAAGTCAATGTGGAGTGAGCTAGCAAATTAAATGCATCCCGTCTTTAAGCTATTATAACTCTGAAATCAGTGAAGTTTCTGCAGGAATGAATCTGGTCTGCTATGAAATAACTTTGCTGAAAATAATTCAAGGAGGGTGCATGTCTTGTAAGGTTGTAGCTGAAAATGTTATCTGTGCATTTTGTCTCCTGGTTGAAATGATACCACTAATTTGTTTCTTGGAAATGCTTACATTTTTGTATACATTGCAACAGTTTCTATTTTTAGATAAATGTAATGTAAAGCTAGTGAATAATGAAAACACAAATATTAAGCAACTCTTACAGTCTACAAATTGTTCTTTAAAGCTCCAAATGAAATGTTAGGGTTTCCAAAGGTCTGCATGAGGTCCTGATCATGAGCCTTCATCTTGGAATGGTTAGATTTTCCCCGTGAAGACTGAACCCTGGCTCTTGTTAATATGCACTGATTTCACGCACCTTCTGTGTGTGATGACCATATATTCTTTGGTCTGCTTAATGGTGTACAGTAGGATGCTGTTAGGAAAATACTTGCATACATATACAAATATATTCATTAGATGCATTAGCACTGTAATTCTATTTGCATTTAGTGTATCATGTGATATAGCAATTGAGAGGCCAAAGGGAGTTCTTTATGTATTGAGAGGAAGAAAATAAATATGCAGGGCTTGATCCTCCTGCTGCTGGGGCTGGGTATTTAATCGATAGAAACTTCAGCGGAGCTGCAAGCAGAATCAGATTGACATACTTAGAAGCATAGGGGGTACCAGGATGAAAAGAGAATTAGCACAGATGCTACAATTATTTGCACTGATGGTATGTTCTGATTTCTAGTTTGCACTATGCCCTTTTGTGTGTTNACCACCACCCAAGCACCAAAAACAAGGCTGTGGTTCTGGAAAGGACTCTGGCACGTGTTTTAATCTACCCTTCAGCAAAACATTCAAGCATGTGTTTGAATTCTGCTGACTTCAATGGTTCTGTACTTTAGCTTCTACATAAAAGCTTTCCTGAATTAAAGCCATATAGCTTTTTTTTTTTTTAGGCATGTTTTTTCTGTTTTCTATAAGCACAGGCCAAGAGTCTAAATATGTATATTTAAAAACTGCCTAGCTGTGACTGAGATGTTCAAAGTTTTGCAACAGCATCTGAAACACTGTGTGCGCTGCACTTGTGGAATCACAAACGAATGTGCAATGCTATAGTCGTGACACGGGCATCTTACTGGTGCAGGTTTTATTGTGAGCACTGTTTGCAGCGCTGTTTGATCTCTGAGCATAATTGCGGAATATCGGCTTGATTAGACAGCTGTAATAAGGAACCCTGTTGCCATCTGCAGACGCGTGTACTCTTTTGAAGTACAATCCTGTTAACGTCAAAGCTTCTGGTTTCCAGTGGCGATACTAGCTGGGCTGTATTGAAACTGTCTTGTACATGGACTTCCCACCAGGCAGGCAGTGCAGGGCAAGCAATGTGTAAACCAGTCGACATCAAGCCCAAGATTTATCTCCGGTGAGGAAATCCACAGCCCTCTAATCTTGTAAATGGAGGGCTAGATTTAGCAGGGCTCTTGGGCTTGTGCCCAACTTTTGGTGTCTGAGGGGCCCTACTAATAGCACCAGGTGTGCTTGGTTAGGTAAGTGCTTTACTGAGTCCAGGGCTGTATTTGCAAGCCCACTAGTGAGGTGGAGGCACCTATGGTAGAGAAATAGCATTGAAAGATTTGCAGATTCACACAGGGGGTTAAATTAGTATTTCCTCTGTAGCCCATTGTGTTTTGCTCTGAATTTCCTACATCCTTGTGTTTTACCTCACTCCTGTGTTGCCATTGGTCTGTGCTAGAAAGCAGAAACTTCTCTTCCTTGGGCTTCCTTCAGTGGCCAGAAACCCTTTCAGCCACCCATTGCCTTCCCCGGCTTGGCTAGCCGATGCTCAAGGGGAAGCGTGAACAAGGCCTCCTACTGGAGGTAGGCATCACCCTGGCATTTCTGCCTCCAGACCATGAAGGCAGACTGCTGAGGAAGAACACTTACTGCTAACAACCCCGGCTGTTCCACCAGGGAGGTGGTGGCACAAATGGAGCTTTAATTTTCCTTTCTCTGGAAGCTGATCACAGATCTGTTTAAAAAGAAAAAAAAAATCAAGCCAGAGAAAAATAATATAAAAGGACAGTGCTGAACTTGTACTTTATGCATTCTTATAAATATAGATAGGTAGGACATCAGTTTTTGAAATATATTTTACTACTCAAAATCAAAAGCTTTCCATATGTATGAGATTTCTACTTAAAAATGTTACTTCATGTTTCCCAGGCAGTGGAGCACGTTCAGCTCCTAAGCTCAGTTTCACATTGATCTTCAATATTATAGAGAGATTTTTATTTCTTTTTTCCATGTAAGCATGAAAGATCATGAAATGTGTTTTCATGATATCCCATGCAGAGGTGTATACCTATATATCCTGTTGGGTGCACATTTTTAAAGTAAATGGTGAATGTCAGAAAATCTGATCTCACTTGCAGCTTTTAGCTAAAACTCATAAAAGCAAAGAGCAGCTTTGCTCTCGTTGGCTGTTTCCATAGGAAGAGGGCCAGCCAGTGTCTGGGTGTGCTTTGGAGGAGTCTGTGGGGGAAGGCTCTGCATTAACTGAACTTGCTGCATGATCACTAACATTTACATAAGGGTAGCCCTTCCCAACTGCTTTTTTTGACAGCTCCCTCCCCCCTTTTGCTACTCAAGGCCTGCATACTGTTATTACTGATAAATACGTATTTTTTAATTTGCCTGCAATGATGGACACTTTGTTTGTCAAAATCAGACAGTCAGACATGTTAATCAGAAAATAAATCAGGGTACTGTTATATGCAGCCAGGATCAATATTCTATTGAGCTAAACTGGAGACTAATAGACAGTGGCCCCAAACGGCTTGGTTTGCTGTTCCAGAAAACACTCCCCCAGTTTCTTTCCACAGCAGTGCCGCGGTGTTTTTTTCTCATTTACTTTCAAGGAAGCCTGCTGATCTGCTGTTAATAAAGGCCTGGGAAAATAATAGATTGCTGCTCCCTGGAAGATTTTCTATCCTCTGTAATTTTTTTAGTTATTTCTTGTAAACTCCTCCAGTTGTAGATGAGTATCGAGGAAAGCTGCCCTACTGCGATGTGCCTGTTGCTATTGTGGAGACGCACACATTTTATAGTGCATGCTCATTTTATTTTCATATTTTTATGGGCTTGCATTTGCTCCAGTGATGACATCACCCATTAGCAGCTCTAAATCACACAAAAATGCAATTGCCCAACTGGCCTGGGACTATATGATCTTAATGTACTTTTCCCAAGGGAGGAGCAAGGGGATTCTTTACTCTATTGCTGCAACCTGTCTTGGGGTGGAAGCCTCAGAAATCCACAGTTGTCTTGGGAGCGAAGTCCTCCCCGCATCCAACCCCCTCAGTTACACAGCAGCGGGTGGAGCTCTGAGCCTGCATTCAGGACCTCTAGGGTTCAGACCTGTTCCTGTTGGAGTTCATGGGAAGATTTCTCTTGGTATCCTAAGCTTTGGATGTAATGGACTGAGGAACTGCCGGACTGGGTTAAGGCATGAGGTCCTCTCTTGCTGGAGCTGGTATAATAGGGTGGCTTCTAGGTGGAGAATGGAGAACAAAACATGGATCCTTATCTTCCCGATTCCCAAATTTCATCAGTCTAGGGATTTTTGAGGAAAAGATGGGTCTGATGGCTTTTAAACTGGGTGATCCAAGAGGACTTTATTCCCAGGTTGTATTTTGGAGCCTGTTTATAATTTTGGCTTCATCATATCCCGGGTAAAGGGTTTCATGATTTAAGTATGTACCACAAGAAAAGGTGCTGCTTATCCCTTTCATCCTTGCTAGCTACCTGAGATTTCTATTGGTGTCTTCTGGATTTTGTGTAGTGAAATCTGGGGAATAAGCATTCCTTTTTCTGCATGCTTATGGTTTTGAGTCTCTAGCTTTTCCCCTGTCAGAATCCTCTGCTACCTGACCTCCCTTGATGTGAGAGCTAGTCTGTGCACTACTGACCTGTGCTGCTGTTCTGGTCCTTCCCTAGTTCTATCGTATCCTCTTGGAGGCAGTGACCGTGACCATACGCAGTGTTTGTCACAACAGTGAGAGTTGCTAATGATTGGTATAAAAAAATGGAGCACTTAAAAAGCTCATGTTCTCTCCTTTATGAGCAGAGTTAATTTTTTTGGCTTTTAATCAGCCTGCGTTGAACACTCTCGAAGAGTCCTGGTGGTGCCTTGAGCCAGTTGGATCAGCTGCCTGGATCTCTGGGTGGGACTGGCAGAGACAGCGTGTGCCAGGCCTGGAGCTGCCAAATGATGTGCACAAAGTATCTGTGCAATTACTGATGTCTCAGGCTGTTGGGAACAAATTACAAAGGCTAGAATTATCTTGATTGTCTGGATGACAGAAATGTGCTCCTAGGCTTACTGGTGATGCTAATAATCTGGAAGGTAATTCCTTTAATAATAAGGACCTGTTCATCCTTGATATTAGCTTTGCTAGTTACCAGGATCATCTTCATATGTGGGCAGTCTGAGATGCTATTCCTGGTGCAGTGCATGAGGAGCAGCAGCAGGCTTGGTTGCAGCAATGACTATCAAAGAGGGAAGCATAGGAACCGTTGAGCCTGGTCTGGACAGCAAGCTGTAGAGCTCTGATCTTTCAACTTGAGGTGGATGCACCTGCCAGACAGGGTGTGGGGTGTGATATGACTAGGAAAGCACTTGAAAAGCAAATGTCTAGTTGAGGGCTGGGATTTCTAAAGCTGTCAAATACACATAGCTGTAGTCTCTAGTATCTTTTTCTCAACACACAAATCTCTGTGCATTCAGAAGCCCTTAGAGTAGGATGGCCAAATTACAGGGCCCTACGTGACTGGCACTTGTGTACTCCCCAGAACAGTTCAATCACCCCACCCCCAAATAACCATAGAATATAATAATTTGAAAACCTAAAATAAAATAATAAAAACGCTTTACTTCCAGCAATGCTTTAGATAGTATGCTCAGCCCTTTCTTTATAAAGCCTTAGATCTAGACACCTAGGGAATAAAGGAGGTAGGAGCAGGGAAATGCAGATTTCTCTCTGCTTTTCCTACATGGAAATTTTGGCATGTCTGTGCTAAAAAGCAGAGCTCAGCAGAAACAGGAGTTGGGAAAATGGATGCTCTGAGAGGGACAAGCTTCATCTTGATACCTTATCACATGGAAAACAAGTAAGTCTCTTTGCATGGTTATACAGTATGGGTGGTGATGGACTAAGGCTGATTGCTATTAGAATTGTGCATGAGTCATGTTAAAAGCAAAACCTCTATAGATTTTAATGGAGCTGATCACTATTTTCAATTTATTTTATGCTCCAATGATGGATGAATACTTGCTGGCTCAGCAAAGCCTAAGAGTACCTTCTGAAATTAAATCAGATAAAAAATGGGACAGGGGAAATGAAATTTACCTGCTTTCCTGAATGCAAGGTGTTAAGTGGAGATCTGGCAGGTGTATGAGAGCTGTGATGGAAGAAGGCAAGAAACCAATTTTTGTTCTAAGGCAGAGAAAGCAAGTGGCTGGGAACTGGAAGAGGGGAGGGCATGTGAGGACTTACTGTGAGCAGTCTAAAGCCGTTTGAAGTTGTCCTGTTGTCTGTCTCTTGACCATCTGGGCTCTTGGGAAACTGAAGCCACACTGAGGAGCTTAGGAAATGGCTTCCATCATAGGAAAAGACAATGGACAGGGAGGGAGGATTTGTGGTCTTTAAAACTGCTTTGGCAAACGTTTCTGCTTCTTTTTATCCCCTCTTACGGCCAGTTTTACCCAGTGCGGCAGTAGTTTCCTTGGGGACTGGTGCTTGCTTTCTATTTGGGCTTGTCTTGCACCAAGCAAATGGGGTCCCAGGCTGTACTGAGCCTGTTGGGTTGTTAATTAGGGCTTCTGTCTCTTCTGTTACTTACAGTGGCTTTTGTGCATTGATTTTGGTGGGTGGGCAGAGGCAGGTTGAGTTAAGCAGGTAGGTGTGTAATTGTGTGGCTGGCTGCTAAATTGGAAGGAGACTTTCCTGAGCAGAGGAGGACTCGGGGCTGTGCTCAGAGGAAGGCTGCAGATGGTCATGGACCCTCAGAGGACCCGCAGGTGGGGCCAGCCTTTCCCTGGCAGACGTTAGCCTTGGAGCAAGGCTCTGCCCTCCCTGTTGTGGCACACTGAGCACTTTGGGTCAGAGTATTTCTCAAGGGCAAATAGATAATGAAATTGACGTACTTCTTTCTTACTTTATTAGAATTGACTGCAAGGTATTGAATACCTGGTGTGTGAACTGGTAAATGATGGGTACTGCACGACAAGCCAGAAGGATGAGGCATGGACAAATAGCTTTTCTCCAAATTGAGAGGAAACAGAAGCATTTCTTCAGTTTTCCACCTTGTGCTGATTTCCATGCTTTGTGCCTATTTTTGCTTCTCTGAAGAGCTTTGCCATAAAGAGGGGAGTGTTGGACATGATCTGGGGGTGCTTCTGCCTCCCTGACCTGCAGGCCCTGAAGCTGGGCTGCTGTACAGTAAAAATGGCCATAGCAAGTGGAAGGGAGGTATGCTTTCTCATCACAGCCAGGGCTTTATCAAAGCCAGCCAGGATAATTAGTCCAGAGTCCAGACAGTGGTTTTAGCTTTTTATGGCTCTTGAAGGGAGGAAGGTGGCAGGGAAATATTGTCTCTTCTGAGTGGGCCAGCTGTACCATGCAAACAATTGTGGAGACTGCAGGTGTGGAGAGGACTTTGGACCTTGTGATCTGCTCCTAATGTCTGATCCCGCCCTGGCAATCACGTAGTGTGGGCATCTGCTTAAATGCTTGCTCCTCTCTATAGGTGGAAAGCAGTGCCTATCTAGCTGCTGTTGTAGCTGGGTATAAATGCCAGATTTCAAAACCAAAACAATGAATAAAAATGCAGCTCTGAAGTGCTCTAATGTTCATTTTCTTACTCCTCAGTTTAAAATAAAAAGAAAACCACACACAAGTCACCCAAGCCCTCTCTGTGGTGTTGAGTGCTGTCTCATGATTAGTTGTGGAGGAGTGCAGCATTTTCTCAGGCTCGTGCTTCTCAAATGCTGTTTTTGCTGCTGTGTCCCAGTTCCCAAGTGGCCAGCTTTTGATGGCAAAGTGCCTGCTCATCTGATAAGAACCTGGCTGTGATTGTTGAAAAGAAGGAAGATTTAGAAAATCAGCCTAATTTTAATTGTAATCAAATCCTATGTGCCAGGAGCAGCAGCCTCACATTTGCGTAACCCCTCTTGAGTCCACCACTCATCCCAAAGGATTTGGGTGTTTTGGGACCATTGTGTTCCTCAGGACTCTCTGAAAGCATCAGGAAATCTTAGTGGAGGTGGAAAATTGGTCTTCTACTTTGTTCTTGTTGAATCACTAACAAGGTGTGTGGGACATCCTCGCCAGGACAAGGCTTCAGTGCTGGAAAGAGGAGAATGGGTGTGTTTGGGTACCTGGAGATGCTCTTTGATACCAAAGCTAGGCTCTTTGCCTAAATCCAGCTATCCTGGATGTTTTCTGTGCTGAAGAATCTGACAGAACTGGGATCAAGGGAAGGGTGCCTCTGTAAATGAGTTCAGTGGCAGCAGGAGGAGAGGAGCAGGGTGTACATTGCATGAACTCCTGGCTATATGGGAAGGCCACTTTCATGCAAAGGGGAAGCCTGGCAGCTTGGGCTGAGAATTAAGTTCCGCATCCTGCTTGTGGCACATGTCAAACCTGTAGTGTGAGCTAGAGGACTTGGAAAGTTGCCTAATCCTTGCAAAGGAGCATGGCCATCTAAATCTTTCCTTCCTGGCATGGTCAGGCTAAATCAATGGCTGAAAATAAATGGCTTTGTCTCCTTCTCCCACCTCCATTTCCATGTATGCTGGTGGTCAGGAAAATGACCTTTCATTGTTTTTTGATGAATAAATGAAATAAACTTATTTGTTCAGTGATCTTAGGGTGGAATATTGAGGAAACAGGTCAGTTTTTTCTGGTGGATATTCTTATTCTGTCAGTGCTGGAGAAGATGTCTTGGTTTCAAGAGCTGGCTATGCGGAGTAGGGGCTGTGTAGGCAGCTCTCATGATCAGCTGTAGGCTTTTAAAAGCATCCCCCTGGAGCAAGAAATTCAGGTAACTCCTGAGTTAAGCCCCAGATGTTGTCAGTAATGGGTTTAGCTGTTGACCCAGTTCAAGTCAGTTCATGCTGGATTGTATTAGATTCAAGCAAGAAAAAGACCAGAAGTAGTGATGGGAGTGGTGCTGTATTTCACTGGGAAAAGAAATAGTGTCTGGGCCTCCTGAAAGAGGAGGAAGGCTGCTTGCAGCATGTCACCCCCACTCTGTAAATCTGCTTGTAGATGCTGTGAAGGTTGTTCCCTATGGATGTTTCTGGAGAGAGGTTAAAGTTGATTCCCTCTGCATTCCCATCATTAAGCATGTGTAAAAATTGCCAGTGAGGGTCTGCAAAACAGAAAGCACCCACTGCATGAAAGTGTGTTTAGGCATGTGTTGAAGACCCATGGGGTGATGTAGAGGAAAAAGAAGCAAAGGACAGAAATGAGCTGCTTGGAGAAGACTAAGAGTTGTTCAGCTACAAAATGTCCCTGTGCTGAAGAGCTCTCAAACTAAACTGATAAAAAAATACTTAACAGGATGTAACTCAGTTCTGGTTCAAAGAGTAGTCGAAAACTTAACTTGCTCTTCAGGTTATTTTCCAGTTCAGAAAGAAAAAGGGAAGATTAAACTGTCTTTTGTCTCAGTTTTCCATCTCGAACATCCTGAACCAGCATCCTTGAATAAAGCTTTTCTTAAGTTTGGGCATGGGAGCTTAGGAGGAAAGTTATGAAAATGATTAAAGGGTAGAAAAAAAAAATCTCTATTTAAGGAGAAATGAAAAGGCTGAGAGTTAAAATTAAGAGGAAAGTCTCATAAGAGCAAGATAGTTCAAAAAGAAAAAAAAGAGGAAATTGTGTTTCCCTATCTATTTTGGCAGGATGCAAAAAGAATCAGCAAAGAAATTGAAGTTTTAGAACTCCTTTACTAATGGAAATATAATTAACTCTCAGAACTCGCTGTCACAAGAATTTGCTTCAGCTGGTCTGTTTTGGGTCTTGAGACCTAAAGAGCCTCAAGATCATCTACTGATTCACCAGAAAGGAAATGGATTTTTTGAAGGAGGATGATTAGGCCCTTTTACTTCCTGCTACTCCCTGAGAGGAGATAGGTGGAAATCTGAACAGGCTGTTTCATAATTGTCCTTTTCTTTATCTTGTAGTTTCTTCTGAATCATGCTGGAGACATGATTCCAGAGCAGCAATCCAGTCTGTTACAGCATGACCTGTGAAATGCAGCAGTGTATGTCAAGGGTTAAAATTTATCTCTTTATACATGAAACAATGTCAAGAGGAGTAGTGGTATTCCATCACTTAATGTCTGACTTAAAGATCAAACATCTTTTTGCAAGCTGTGCTAGAGCTTAGAGAAAAACTTCAATGCTCCAGTACTGTGTTAAGTGTGCCCTCAAAACCTGCAGGCCTAAGCTTCAGGGAAAGATCTGGGTTTGAAAACTGTCACTCACTTAAAATGAATCCGAGGTGGTGATTTCTAATAATGTCGATGGCACTTTGATAAAGGTGCTCTAGTTTTGGAGAGGAGTGTGGACTGGCCCCATCAGGCCACGTGCTGGAGAAGTGTTGTTGCTCTCTTTCCATGATGGAACACCACCTTGACCTTGTGCTAGGAGGAGAGGGCTCCCCTTGGCTGTGGTCTCCAAACTTTGCACGTCTTGGAACATGAAAGCAGATTCTGGCAGATGAAATTAGCTCGTCAGAGGGAGGACCTTATCCTGAATGAAGCATCAGTCAGACCTGACAACACATCCAGCTGCCAGAAGTTGGGCACCAAAATTCTCATGCTGGGTAGGATTAATGTATCTCCCTCTCAATACCAAGGCAAATCTCCGGTGCTTTTCTGGCCCCTCAAATTGGGTTAAGGGTGGTAGCCAAAGGCTGTGTAAAGTGGCAGTGACATATTTCTACACTGCTTTGGCTGGTGTGTTTGGTAGATAGGTAACACTTCTCTTGATGGTCATCAGAACTAGGTCTGGCGAAAAGATGGATGAAAACCTTGGCAAGTCTTGGCTTGATAGACATGTATCATTGCATCCTGGCTGCTGTGGTTAAAGGTTCTGCCTCTTCATGGAGATGATGCTGGGGACAAAGACTGAAGTCCAGCAAACTCCTTAAATGTTTTTTTAATCCCATTATCTTTGAAAACTCGTAACCATGTGCTCCAAGTGATGCTGTATCAGTCCAAAAACATTTAGCTGATAACATCTATATCTTCATCACTGATCTAAGCAGATTATTGCTACCCTGAGAGATGTGTTGAAATGAAAAACTTTGCCTTTCTTGTCTCTTGATGCCAAATCCAAGCCTTGTTTACCTGCTTCCTGGGCAGGAGCACTACAAATTCCTGAAGTTCTGTGACCAGACTTATCTCCTAGCCTGGACTGTCTGGGTGAATCCTGAGCTTGTTGCACAGTTTAAGTTTCTTTTTCAATAGAAATGAATAAAGTACTTAAATTGTTTAGGTACAATCAAAGAGGATTTGGAAAGACTAAACTTGGCTACCAGTTGCAGAAAAGATTTAAAAAAAATAAAAACTTTATGATCCACTAAGTCTATTATTAAAAGAACACTGTTCTTTTCCTCCCAGGTTACAACATTAAAGCTAATTATAACAGGTATAAAATCATGGTAACCCTTGACTTTCACAAGAGGTGAAAAGGACAAAGGAAGCTCAGCCTGATCTAATTTTCTTGCTTTAATTGGAAGACATGAAAGAACATGAGACTATAGCAGCAGATAATGCTGTGTCTGGGACAGATCCAGGTTAATACAGATTCAGTTCTTCTGCCTAGCAGATTGAGCAATGGAGTGGGATTTTTGGGTTTCTTTTTTTTTTCTGCCTATGCCATTGGCTAATGAAGGATTTTAATCCATTGCTTTTCTCTTTTGTGTCCACATTTCCATCTCTTTAAAAATGAAGATAAGGATGATACCTGAATTCATAATATACTAGTGAAAAAGACTGCTTGACAGTGTTGAAAAGAAGTGAGTTTCAAATGTCTCAAAAGAAGTAAAAATAAGTCTTTAAAAATGTTGAAATCAAGTGATGAAAATTTGAATCAGAAGTAAAATAGATGGCAACAGCATAATCTTCTAGAAATGCAGATGCTCACTCACAGTGAGTGGGAGAATCTTGCATGGAGCTCAGTGTTCATGTACCACGGGGAATGTGTTAAAACGATGGCGTGCCACACAGGGGAAATTGCAAATGTGGGTGTCTGTCAGATTTTAACCTGAGGAAAGATTAGACCTTTGGGGGAGGTGACATGCTCTGAGTCAAAATGTCCAGAAGTTTTGCCACTGATTTGCCAGAGAACAAAACAGGAGTGGCTCGACTCTTGCTGGAGCAGAAGTGACTGAGTGGAGAAAGATGAATGTCAACCATGGCAAAGTCGGTCTTCAGGATAATGTCCTGGCTTTGCGTTGAACCACAGGTAGAGTTTGAAAAGACATAGAGTATGCAGGCAATGAATAAAAGGGAGAAACTGGATGTCCTTGCCCAGTGTCTCTTTTCCCCAGGAAAAGGACAGAGGCTGCAATGGTTTATTGCAGCACAAGCCTCACCAGGAAAGAAGCACTGCTGAAGACGTTGACTATAACCACTTGCTGGGTCCAGCTGTTTTGGTCTCAAAGGTTTCATCTGAGAAATCAGCTAATGTCTGGGACTTCTGTGGGAGCCCAGAAAACAAAAGCAAACAGAGCAGGTATTTTATTTTTTTTAAATCCTGGAAGTCTTCCAGCTCATCAAATACTGTTTCTGATCCTCTAGGGTCGCCCTCTGGTCTTGTTTGTGTGGGAAGTAGGAGAAAACCTTCTGTTGTAATGGGGAACTCCACTTTTTATAATTACAAACCTCTGATCTTCAGCAGTGATTGGATCAATGCTATGTGGAGTGGAATATGGGGAATAAGTGTCCCTTTTCCCAGGTCACTGTAGTAACTCTTTGTCCATTAGCAGGAATGGAATAACCCCTATATGTTTGGAAACCTTTGTTTTTAGGGAAGAAAGTTTGGGTGAGGCTTAATTTCAGTCTAATAGCCATTAAAATCTTCACGTTCATTCTTTGAGAATACCATTAAAAATCAATTACATTAATGGGGCTAAGTTGGAGATGTTCTGAAATGCAAATAGGATCAAGAAAAGTCACTTTATGAAACGGGGCCCTTGGTATTGCAGCCATTGGCTGTGCTTGGTCTTCCCAGCCATATCTTCATGGACCAAACCTGATCTTTGCTTTTGCCAGCTCTGCAGACGCCAACCTAGCTGTTCAGGAACAAGTGGCAAATGTCATGCACCTTGGTGTAAACCTATTGCCAGTGGGGCAAGGAGGGAATAATCCTCCTGCCCCATCATAAATGTTGACCCAACATTACATCTGGGCTGCTTGCCTAAAATTACCACATCATCACTATCTGCTCCAGAGGTAGTGGAGTCTCCCTCCTTTGGAGACCTTCAAAAGATGCCTGGACATGGCTGTGGGCACCCTGCTCTAGGAATCCCTGCTTGTGCAGTGGGATTGGACCAGATGGACCCAGAAGTCTCTTCCAGCCTCAACCATTCTGTGATTCTGAGCTCTGTCAGGCCTTGGTCATCCAGCTCTGCACAGCAGCTATCTGCAACCCTAGAGATGTCTGGTACTCCTTGCTGCTGGTATTACAGTATGACCGTGAGCTTGCTATGTCATTGTGTGACACATGGTCCTTGTTCTCACACCAGTCCCAAACAGAAGGACTGTCCAGTGGTTGGAAACCAGCCTGGGTGAGCGGAGATCAGCTTTACTGCACAATGGCCAGGGCAGACTGGGTTGTTTGGCTTCTCTGGTCCTCATCTGTGGAAAAAACTGCATTGCCCAAGTGTGTAAGTGTGTTGAGAGCAAGAACATTTTCCAGCATCTCTAATAATTACACCCTCTAGTAAGGGAGGACATGTGGCTTTCTGAAATGGCCAGATAAATAATGTTGTCCCCAGCCTGCCTGCACTGAACAATGTCTTTACCTCCAGTTCCCGAACTGCAATTCACCATGCTCTCATCTCATTTCATGCATGACTATAACTGAGAAAACGTGAAATATAGGTTGCATGCCTGTTCTTCTTTTAAAAACTAGCTTGGAATTCTTAGTGGTCAGTGGATCTTTCTGTTTAAAAACCGAAAACAACTTCTGAGAGCTCAGAGAGGTTTGTGGTAGTTACGAATCTTTGGCATTGTCCAATTTCCAGACTAGAAGTTCATCACTGTGCCTTGGTTAAGGGGACAGGAGATGCTGGAGATAGTCATCCTTTCTGTCCACCTTGGGCAGCAGATGATGTGGAGGTAAAGATGCACAGATGATGATGCAGACCTGCTGTGGAAAGGGGAAAGCAGTGGGGCAATGTACTGGGNAACTGAGTCAAGTCTGCCCTCCTTGTTCCCAAATGGGGCTTGTGAGACAATTTCATGGATGTGTTCCCTTTAGGTTTCAGAGTGAACAAGCCCTTTCAGGTATCAGAAGCGATATCTCCCATGTCTGCTGCTCTGCAGGTACGAGAGGATTGGAGAAACCACCTTCTGCCCATGGCTACATTGTTCAAATCACCTTAATGTGATTTATAAGGAGATCCTTACACGCGGAGGGAAGACTGTCATAGCATGAGGCTTGATGCTCTTGCAAGAGTGGTGTAGGCAGTGCATGTGGCACAGAAAGAGGAACCATGTGGGCACCTTCTTGTAAGGCTGATTATGGACTTGTAAGGTGGAGGTGATGAGGACAACCTCTACTGCTGCTTCTGTGGGGTGTGATTTAATGGGTGCCCACACTGTGCTTAGGGCAGTGCTGGAGGGGGCACAGAATCACTTGCCTCCCCATGTGGCTTATTTCTGGAGGTGGTGGCATTGCTTTGGCTCTGCTGCTGGCATGAGAAACATGACCAAAGCTGGGATTGCCGTGAATGTGCTGGGGAAAGCTCGCCACCTGGAGCCTTGTGGCACTAGGATGGATGGATCGAGGCAGGACTGGGCAGGAGGCTGCAGTAGCTGCAGCAATGTGGGGTGAAGAAAGCATGGTAGAGGGACAGAACATTTTCACTAGGACAGAAACAAGGTCTTCTTGCACATCCCAGTGCTTCCCATTGTCCTTTGAGACTCCTGGCTCTTCCTACAGGCATGTTTGTAGGAAGGGAGCAGATCTGTGAAATCCAGCTGCCTTGTGCCAGTGTTCCCAAGCGGTGTGTGGGCAGCTCAGCTGTAGGCAAGCAGTCTGAGGGACTCAATGAAGAGGCAGAGCCCCATGGCGCTTGCAGCCAAGTGTTGGGCAGTGTATGGGTGCCTGTAAGGCACAGAGAATTTGTCTGCTTCCGAGTGCTCATCTTCACCAGGCACCTTGGGTCATACTTATGTCTGCTTTCCTGTTAAGTATCAAACACAGAATAACCATTAAAACCTTTAAAGCTGGTAGAAATGGGATGAGGATGCACAGATTGTTCCACATGACCCAAATGAAGGACTTCAAAGTGCATCTAAAAAGATCTATCTGCTGCCTTAGCTAAAGCATCGACGTAGGGCAGCAGGTAGGAAACTGCTGACCTGGTGCCCTTCCACAGAGCTACCTCCTGTGCAAGGGCTGCAGCCGGTGTGTTGTCGCTAGCCCCGGGAGTAATGCCAGTGTTACCCTGCAGTGGAGAGATGGGTTTGATTGGAAAGGGAGTTGCTGTAGACCAGCCCCAGCCAGAATACCAGCACGGCTTTCTTGGAAGCGAGCTCTGTTTCAGGCAAATATCCGGGAGCCGGGGATTTTTTTAGCTTGCCACTTGCTGTTCATTTTCTCCCTGGCACTAGGGCTGCGATTCCAGGAACCCTGGATATACTTGAGAGCGCCTTTCAAACACAGATAAAAGTAATTACACCTCTCAGCTTTCTCATTTTTAGGCTTACTGTAGTTCTTCAAATGTAGATTTTAAGATGGGACAAAATGTGCAACCTGTGATCTGACATCCTGTTCTAGCATTGAGCAGGGGAATGAAAGGATGAAGAGGAGACTATTCAGGCAGCCCCAGTGCGGCTCCTGAAGCAAAGAGATGGTTGTCTGCTGCCAGGTGCAGCCTTTCTTGTTGTTCCCCTCTTTGCCCCCCATAATTAAGCAGTTAAATTTAGCTGTCTGATAGGTATGGGAATGGATGTGGCGCAACCACTTTAGTTGTGCAAATAACTGTTATTTTGGCCCACTTGTAGCCCTGAAAAATCAAGGAAATTGTTTCATGCCATGTGCAAGCACTGAAAGAACTGACTTTCAGATGGCAAGTAGACTCAAAAAGTGAGACAATTGAGTAAAATGAAGAGGAACTCTTTTGTCTCATCTGGATTAAGAAAAATTTTGAGCTTTAAATGTAACATCCTTCCAAATAGAAAAGACCAAATTTCAAATGTTTCAATTTAATGATGTTGACATTTAAAAAAAAAAAAAAATCATCTCCATGTTCCCTTCAAGGAGATGTTTTGGCAAGCTTGGCATGAGTTACTGAAGTAACCTGGTTAATCTGAATCTGTGGAGGGGAAAAAAAGAAATCCAACAAAAATTATCTGGCAAAACACTTCTATCACATTGCTGCAATATCCAGCTCCTGGGCAGATGGGGCCAGCAGGCAGTCAGAGCACCCTTCAAGATGCCACCTCTTGTTGAAATGTCTTCTCCCTTAAGTCTCCCTGACCGCTTGCTGCTGAAGTGATGGCCCATTCATCAAAAGCTGAACTTCAACCTTGTGCTTGTCAATGGAGGGGTGCAGGATGCCTGTGATGGAGTGCATGGAGCGGCTGAGCACCAGACCGGTGGGAAGGTACATGTTGTGCTGGTGGGGTGCAGATGTTCTCACTCAGTCGAATATTAACTTGCCTCTCTACAGCACACCTGCTCCTGGAGCCTTTTACAACCCATAAGTGCAGTGTGCGTGTGATGGGTGCCATCTCAGCTCTATTTGTTCTCAGTGCTTTGCTCCCAGGGGGTGCAGCACGATAGGGAAGAAGGCTCCTGGTCTGCCTTGTCATGGCTGCACCCCTGTGGTGGCAGGGGAGGAGATGGCCTTCCAAGGGCGTGGGGCTGTGCCGTGGGACAGGACCAACCTGCCAGGTGCCCAGTGCACGTCCCAGATAACTTGTCCTCTCACAAGGCGGACTTGGTGCCACAAAACCATTTTCTGCTCAGTGAGGAATTGGTCAGAAATGGGGGAACACTGGAATGAATGCTGCCTGGTGTCATCTGCTCTGTGCTGGCCTTTGGTCATCCCCATGCTTCTCTGCCGGGGTCTGCGCTAATCTCATTTGCTGTCTTTATTGTTCAGTGCACCAGCCCTGGGTCTTATTTACATCTCACCATTCAGACTGGGGAGGGCTGAAGATGGGAATCTTCATTTCCTTCTGGGCTTCTTTTATGGACCTCATTGCTGTAGTATGATTGCTTCATGCAAACATTAACTCACTTTCACAACACCCCTGTGAGATAAATTGACGTCTCTTATTTTACAGTGGAAAGGGAGGTATAGGAATCTGAAAGACAAAAGTAACCATTAATTTTCACTTAGCACTTCCAAAGCATGTTTTTGGGAACAGCAATAGACACGTTTCTCCTGCATAGGCTCCTTTTCTGTCATGTTTCAGGGCAACAATCCAAAGCAAAAGATTTCTAGGGCTTCTCATAAAGTCATGGGAGGCTTCTTACAGTCCCTGATTTAGGGAGGGGCTCTGCCCCTTTGTCAGTTCCTGAAGAACACTCAGACACCTAGAAGTGTAAAACTAAACAGTAAAAAGAGGTGGGAGTTTGGCTTTGTCTGTTGGTAACTCTGTGTACTTCTCTCATGATGCATAGACGCACACAGGAAGAAAAAATTCACGTAGGTGATGGTGGTAAGGAATGTCTTAGTGGACGTTTTAGCTTGAAGATGACAGTTTATGCAACTTGTACTGAATGCTCATCTGAAACCTTCTACCACTCATCCCATCATTTAGCCCTGCTTGCCATCTGTTAGTGAAAAGTGATTTTTAAATTTGTTGGTGATATAGCTGTACTGAGGAGGGAAAAAGCCTTAGCAGTATTATTTCTTTATTTGGTATATATGTACTTTAGGAAGAAAATGTCCAAGAATAATTGAGATGAATCAGTTCTCTATATGTGGATTGTTTGAATATTTAACATCTGAGATCTTGTGAAGCAAAAGGGGCAAGGAACAAACACTGTTTATTTTTAGGATTGGAAAGTGGATGAAGCTGCCTGGCCTAGATTGTTTACTCCTTCCAGGAGGAGCAAGGGAGAAAACAATCCCAAATGGAGTGCATTTG
>VXAA01000604.1:1088450-1177678 GCA_013399115.1 Anseranas semipalmata
CAAGAAGTGTTGTGTTTTATAGGTTTGGGTGCTGGATGAGGTTGATAATGGGTTGTTATAACACTGTTGGCCACCTGGACTGCTTCCTAGGGAAGGCAGCGTGAAGTCTCTTAGCTCTGGTTTAACCTCGCTGCTGGGGCTGGGACACACCAGGTCTCCCTCACCCTCATTTTCTAAACTCCGACATGTTTTTAGAGGTGTTTCAAAGTCATTCAGGGCATTCTTGCTTTACCTGTTGTTCTGAACAAGGGGCTCTCAAGAAAAGGGCTGCTTAAGAGCATACATAGGGAAAGAAGCAATACAATAAGGGGGAGGAAGACATGAGGTTTCTTTTTTCCATCTGTTAATACATTTGTTGAAAGATGGGATTTTTAACACAAAAATGTGGAAGGAGGAAAATTTGAAAAGTGTTTCACTTTGGATACCCCTTAATATATTGTTTTTGTGTACTTGATATTATACTCTTTGTGCTTTGGAATAGCACCGATCTAAACTGTAAATAAAAATTAAAGTTAAAGGATTTATGATCTCTGAGTCATTTGATTTCTGGTCAAACTAAGTATTTTTTGACCTAACATGGCTTCTGTGAGATGCTGTTTTTTTGCCTAGGAAAGCACTTGAAACATTCTTGCAAAAGTTTTAAGTTCTTCATTTGGATGATCAAACTGAAAAGATCTCTTGTTCAACTCCGGGTGGCTATAATTTTTTTTTTCCCCCATTGTTTCCACACTCAGAAATATGATTTTCTTCCCCACCCCAGGGAAGTGTCTGCAATCAGGAATTTCCATTGTTAGTCTCCTTTGAAATGCATTCCTCTTGAATTAAAAGGGTCTGTGCCTGCTGGCATGGGAAGTACTCAAACCTGACAGGGAAACAGAACAAAGTAGATGCAGGAGAACAAGGAAACAAGGTTAAGTGTAAGTGTTTGACTGCTTCCTTGCACCAAGCCCTGAAAGGATATTCTATAGAAAGCTGTAGTCTAGCATGTTGTGAAAAAGAAGAGCTTTTATTCTGTTTGGATGGATGGTTTTGAAATCGCTGTTGAGGAAGCATGTTGATAGGAAGAATGTTGTTACACAAAGAAGCAGCATGTCTCTGGTTTGCTGTAGTCCGAAATGCCAGAAGAAATACATGTAAGACATGGTTTGTCCATGTGGCATCTGGGTATTGCTGGCTGCAGGTCTTGGCTGTTAAATTCAGTTTAAAACATCTAAAGGGTCTACCGAAGCAGTTCAGACCTCAGAAGCAAACAAAAAAGAAATGCTGAAAGGTTAAGAATCTCCTACCAGCAGTTTCCTGGAAAACATGGAGTGTTACAGCTGCTTTTGTACAACAAAGAGAAGGTTGAGCAGTCTTCAAACACTGGCAGTCAGAAGGGGCTCTGGTCAAGCAGAAGACATACATAATGCAGGCAAGAGTCAGAAAGGCGCGTGTCTGAGCAGCGCTCCCTGGAGATGAAAGCATAGGTGGCTTTTGCCCCATAGGGACCAAAGCCCTTTATTTTCTGTGGTTTCACTGGGAAAGAATTAAAAAATTATGATTTTCTGAGGAGGCATTTGAAGATTTCATTCTGCCATGCCCCCCCCCGCCCCATTTTCAGCCTCCACGTTGACAGGAGTGGCCATGGATGGGCCCCTGGTTTTCTGTAGGTTTCAATAAGTCATGAGAAAGCAGCCTTCCCTTCATTTCATTTCTCACAAAATGTTTTAAAGATTTAATGATCTTTGTAGAAAGAGATGTGTTCTTGTAAAACAGGCCTCTGGTTAGGAAGGAGAGGAACAAGCTTCAAGGCGAAAAACACTCGATAACCACCTCCTCTCTCAAATTAAGGATTCGTGTGTCCCCTCTGCCTCTCCCTGAGAGGAGAAAGGAGCTGAAGCTGAGTGAATAATGATCACACAGTTTTCAAAACAAATTCCTGGATCGAGTGTGTCGCCTGCCAATCACCGCCCCAAACGCGCTGTACGCTCGTCTCCTTTTGTCTGGTCTTTTTTAGGAGCTGAGCTGTGCGGTGATGGGATTGTCTTACAGCCTGTTTGTACACTTGTCTGTACAACAATTTGCCTGAGATGGCCCCGATCCAGTTGTGGTCCAGCCCTGGAAGCCATCAGGCAGGAGAGATGCAGCCGGGCCGTTCATCCTTTTCCAAGTGCTTCTCTACATGGCATTTCTTCTGTTGCCAAGTGTGTACATAAACATACTTATATACACTGTCGTTTATTTTGAGCTGGGAGGTTTGACAAACTCGTGTCCTTATTTGTTGGGGTCTCTTATCTGCTGGTGCTTGTCCCACCAATGCCACCCCTCAGCCCAGGCAGGACCGGGCGGGTTTCATCTCACTTAGGAGGAGGAACCTGAAATCTTGTTGAGAATTTTTTTTGGTGATTCTTTTTTCAGGGTTTATACAGCTGTTTGCCCCATTGGGACCAAGTGTTCCTTTAATATTTCACATTGGATCTTCCAAGCAGGAACTATTTTTAGGGCTGTTAAGGTTGAAAAGTACATTTTTGCCCCATATATATTTTTATATACATATCTACATGTGCAGATATAATAACTTCCCTCCCCCATGCACACATATAGATATCTTTGAGCTGGTGTCAATGTATTCTTTTTCCACAACTCCTAAATTCAAAGCATCTGAAAAGAAGAGGTTTTAATTTAAGCAAATTCGTTGTTACGGTTTTTCAACAGAAATGTGGCTCGACTGTGGATAATCTTAGTGCCCAACCATCATGTTGAAAATATTTTAATTTAAGAAATTATCACATGCCTTTTCATTTTATTAACCTATTTATCTGCATTTGCAAGAAGCCCATAGATGATCCAAGCACTCCATTATACTAGGTCCTATAGAAATATGAATCAGATCTGAAACCAATTAGAGGCTCAATTTAAACAGGTAGGTCAGTCATTAATCTCTGGTTTGCTAGACAATATAGCTACTTTCTCCAGTACAATAGCTACACAACTATATTTTGGGAATGGGATTCAGAAGAAATTAAGCTTGCATGTAAGGCTGTAATTGTTGCATCTCCGCTAGCAGGAAGCGCTAGCAGCATCTGTTTTAGCACTGATGTATAATGTATTTGTTAATGGTCCAGAAAAGTGGGTTGTGAAGATGGAAGGGTCAAAGTTGCATGTAATTAGTGAGATTAGCCAAGACTGAAGGATTTTAGGAGGCGGGAACCAAGCTAGCAGAATGGGCAGGAAGATAGCAGGTGGAAGTCAGTGCTGACAGCCACATAGCTTGCGCCATGGAAGGGGTAATTGCAGCTTCTTGTGTGGTAACTGCACCCTAAGTGCATGGTAACTGTGGGAAGGGGGGTGAGGTAGATCCGGGTGATGCTGTCGGCGTGAGTGGAAAATATACTTAATGCATGGCAATGGTGAAAATAGTAATAAACACTCCAGGATTACAGTGGGATAGAAAAATAAGCTTACCATAATAGCAGTGGAAGACCCTTTTTTGAGTTACTCTCTGGTCCTGGCATCTAATGGTGTATATGGATTAGAAATAGAACTTGTCAAGATGAAAAACAGTAGAAGTAAAGTCATATTAATGAAAAGTCTAGGATCATTTAATGTAAAGAGATGACTAAATGGGGACATGAGAAATATAAAAAGTAAGAAATGGTAGGCCAGTGAATCAATAGCTCCTCTTCTTACTTATGAAGCACAAGTAGGAATTTCATGTAGCTGCTGAAAATAATAACAAAGCACATACAAAGAAAGCCTGATGTCAGTACTTTTTACAGAGGACATGAGCTGGGGACCTTAGTCTCTAGATACTATCAAGGCTGAGGACCTGTGTATGTGACATCTCCAGACAGCCCAGCATTGTTGGTGCTGCATTAAAGACACGGTGTTGTGGTTGTTTTGCAGCCCCTGAAAACCTGGAAGGAAGGGAAGGGGTGAGCAAGAAATGCTCTTGGGTTTCCTGCCCTTTCTCCAAAGCATTTTGTCCAGGCTGTAGTTGAAGACGGATTTTCTGAGGCGTCTCCTTCTCCAGGAAAGGCAATGTTGCACACAAGATTGTCTCCAGGCTAGGGACGGATTTAAATTTGTGTTGTAGGAACTAGGTTCAGCAGCTCTGAGACCTGTTCCCAGATCATTCCCTTCCTCCACTACTGAAGCGTGCAGGTGAAAAAGAAAAGGGAGCCTTGTCCCCGGTGCGTGCGTGTGTAGCGGAGGCGCGGGACGAGGCAGCGCGGCACAACGGCAGCACCACGGGGATGCTGCCTCGCGGAGCGGTGGTGGGCGGCTGGCGAGGAAGCCTGCCCGTGGCTAAAAATAAAGCCCAGGGGCGGTGGGGGATGTCCCCACCAGCACACATCTGCTCTTGGGCCGGTGCAGCTCTGGGCGTCCTTCTCGCCCACCCTGCCTCGGTCTAAAGTGGTTGGCCTCTCTGGTTGCCGTCACGTTGAAATTAGCTGGGGAGAGACACTTCACCCATTTCCTCGCCTAGTTTCTATGGTGATATTCCACTCAACTGTGTTCAGCAGGTCTGAGTTTATTTCCCTGCAGATAAGGCAGCCTATGCTAATATACCGCAGCCTGGGCTCTATACCTTGGCAACAAGCCGAGGGTTCGTACCACTGAAATTAAACGGCCCTGGGATGAACGTATTTCATGCTGGCTTTGGCAATAGCTGGCATTTTCTCATAAACTAATATTTTGATTGTTTATTGCTGCTGTTTGACACCCCAAGCTGGAAGGCTGGGGAGGCACATGGAAATGTGCAGTCTCATGTTCTTCCTCCATGCTCCCTGGTGCAGAAAGCTCAGGGACTGCCAGCTCTGGCTTGGTGAAGGCTGAAACACAGCACAAGATGTAGGAGGAAAGATGTGTGAGAGAAGAGTGTTGGAAGCAGTGGGAAAGGGGTTTTGCTAGAGATGTTCAGGCTGGTTAGATCTATGTTGACTCCAGGTGAGTATTCACACCCTTTCCCTCCATGTCGGAGTGGTTGCAGTCCCCATCCCTGGTACACCTAGAAGGTTTTTGGAGTAGGTCCACCTGCTGTTTTCTCCAACATGCCTTGAATGCTTTGGCTGCTGGCAAGAGAAGGTGATGAATGTCTCCCCATATGCAAGGAGTATGATGGAGATTGCTTTCTTGCTGCTCTTGGGGCTGGTGCAGTCCGAATCCAGGCTGCTTGCTGCACACCTACCCTTATGCTGGCTGAAGGGGCTACAGCTCATCCATCCCCTTAGAAAATGTCAGTTGTTGAGATCCCTGAGGACCCTGTCCTTCAATCACATCCCAGGGAATAAGGCTTGGCCCCACTGCTTGGTGCACTAGGTGCTGCAGGAGTTTGTGCAGCAGCTTAGCTTTGACTGTGATGGTGCAATTTGGGAAGGGAGACAGTCTCTTTAGCCTTCTCCAAAGAAAACATGGTTTAAAGATTGTCTTTGCCCCAGCAGTTTGCCGTGACAGTTGTAGTCTCTCCTTTTTACTGTGTGCAGTGGTTTGCTCCTGCCAGACAATACATGTATATTGATGTATGTTGATGCTCCCCTAACTGGGTCAAGCCAGCATGTTTGCTGCAGTAGAAAGACAGATAGACTTGAGCGAAAAGTAGAAACCCCCAACCCTACAAGCCAGACTATAACCCTTTGTAAGGACCTGAGAAGTATAGACAATTATGTTAATGACTGAATAAAATTTCTTGCAGGTGAGTACCCTGGGGACAAGAGGGAGACTGGGAATATTGCAGCAGAGCTCATGGCAAAGACTGATGCTGCTAATAATCATGGTTTTGCTCTGAGCAGGAATACTCCACTCCTGGGAGCACGTCATGGAGCTGTAAAGTGACAGTATCTCAAGAACCACCTCTCTTTGCCCCAGTGATCATTGGACTTTTGGCTCACTTTTCTCATTCTCACTTCTTCACCTCCCTGTCCCCAGGCTAAAGCCTACTTTGAGGGCTGCCATCTTCAGAAGCGTCTTGGAGTCTCAGTAATGCTGACTCTTCCCGCGGGTGCTGTGTGAGCAGGGAAGAAAGCAGGTCTGTTGTGGGCTCAGACGGCATCTGTGCCTTCACAGGAAATGTGGTGGCACCATCAAGTCTCCTGCAATGTGACGCAGGTAGTTGGCTGCTTCCCTGATACACTTCACACCTCTCAGAAGTATGACTGATCTCACTTACCAGTGGCATTTTAACATACCCACCACCAAAGCTCTGGGCTGACGTTTCCAGCAAATTCTGTTCCTTTTTCAAAAGGCCGTAGTTAAGAGAAGACCTGCGAAAACGAATGAAGATTTCTTTTTAGGAAGTGGCAAACATAAGCTAATCCCAGGCTCCCCCTGAAGATGCTGCCCACCTCCCGCGGTTGGGGTGGCTGAGGGTGCAGCATCGTCAAACCATGGGCTCGGCACCCCCCCTGTGATCAACCCCCAACCCCTTGGCCAGCTTTGGCAGCCAGGGCCCCGTCTGTGGGAAAGAGGAGGTAACTCTGCTGTGGAGAAAGGATTTGGGGGAAATCGTTACCCATTCTGATGGGATCAGAGCCCACTTTCAATGAATGTTATGGAAAAAACACTGCATACCCCAAGGAAGCACTTGGCTCCAGGGCAGCTCCCTGAATGTCCTGACTCCATAGGGAATGCAGACATGATCTCGTTCCTCTGTATTTTTAAGACATGGAAAATATTTTCTTGGTCCCAAATAGAGGGTGTTGATGTAGCTGGTAGGGCTGGGCGGCTCAGGAACCCACCTAAATTTACTCCAAGCCTCCAGGACACTTATGGTTGCAGAGCACTGTCCAACTCCATGTTCTATAAGGAAAGTTTTGTATGGTTATTGTTATAGCCACTGAGCAACTACAGACAACTGACCTGTGTTGCAGCTAATTGTGCAGCTTTGGTTTATTTTTGTCCATCTCAGACTAACAGCTTGTATGTCTGACAGAAGCTTGCTTTTTCTTTTCCCCTTCCAGTGAAGGATTATTAATAGATGAGGCATCAACAAAGAAAAGACCATTTGAGAAATAAGATGGGACACTTGCTCTACAGTGGAAAAAAACAACAGCACACACCCACATGAAACATTCTTTTCTTTTTAAAGAACATTGACAAGAAAGCCCTCTTTCCTTCAGGAGGCATTCATATTCCCTGGAGTTCATGATTCAGCCAGCATTTCTACCCTCTGCAAATAGATTAAAATCTGAAGGACTTTTTTTCCCTATTGTGCTTGAATGATTTTAACTTAGGTCAGATGCTGACTTGCAGAAGGCTGGACTTGAGCATCATCTCCTTTTATCACTCCTATCTGAGACTTCATGGTCTCTCTTCAGGCTCTAAATAAAATGGGACTAAACATAATCAAATCTCATGCTTCAGGGCAAAATATAATTACCTGGAGGGATCGGGAAGAAATTGTTTTTCTTGTGTGAATAGCCCTGATTAACACAATGTGTGTTGACGGTGTTTTTTTCTGACAAGCAGTTACGGACTGCTGCTGCAAACAGACTCCATGGGCCAAAGGTCTTTGGTTGCGATGAGCCATGATAAGCTGATGGCTTGTATCATGGGGCTTGGAAGGTGGATTCTGAGAAGTAAAGGAACTTTACCTTCAGGCTCTGGGAGACTTTTGGATTCAGATCTGAAGTAGGACTTCACAGCAGAGTGGTATGGAGGAGCTGGAAGTGTCTGCAGAGAAGGAACCTGCTGCCTGTGTCCAGGCACTGAGCCATTCCCAGGGTGCCACTGTCAGTGGGACGCTGCTGTCCTGGCCATGCTTTTGGTTTGGCCTTCTGTGAAGCCCAAGTGATACACTTGTCCTGAACACTTGGCTTCTCTGGTGCTGTAACACAACTTCCCTCAGCTCAGCAGGCAGGCTCCGAATGCAGAAATGGTTTCAGAGCAGAATATTTTGTCAATGCATTGCCTGCCCTGTTTCCCTGGGGATCCTGGTAAAAGATCCCCTTCATTAGGCAAATACTTGAGGGAGCACAGATGGGAAAAATGAAATATCACTCAGTTTAGCAGGAAAGGTTTTGCTTGGAGGCCTTGAGGCCCCTTCAGCCCAGCTACCAGGTGAGTTGTAGCCTTGAGCTGAGCTTTGCCAGGTGGCTCAAACCCTGATTGTAGTCCTGGGACCAGGTGAGCGAGGGGAAGGTTTAAAAGGCGGAGGATGACCAGCACCTCACCTGGTGTCAACGAGAGAGGCTGAAGCTGGGTGCTGGAGGGTGCTGAGCTGAGGTCTCGGCTCTGGCTCGTCCTCTGGGGCTGCGAGGTCCTTGCTCCTGAATTCCTCCATGACGGAAGGAGGATAACAGCATTTGTCTGGTCTGGATTTTTGTCTGTCGAGTCTCTGGAGAAGGTGGCTTTCTTGGTGCTAGGTACGTGTCTTTTGTATATAAAAGCGTCTGTATGAAGTGGGTGGGGTGTTGGCCAGGTTGCGGGGGCTGTTGTGGTGTTTATGATGGGTTTCTGGGCCTCAGCTTGCTGTTCCCGTGGAGTGGCATCACTTTAAAAAAGCCTGTTATTTTTATATTAGGCTGGTATTGCACAAAGGTCTACCATAGTGCAAGAGATACGACCATTTACTTGATAGATAAAGCTTATGAAGCCCCTTCGTGGAGACAACAAAGGCTCTGCTGTTATCCTGAGCAGTGGGCAATGCCAGCCGTCTGCTGCGTGGTACAGGGGGAGACAGCAGAAGTGCCAGGCCTGCCTGCTAAAGAAGGTGGCTGAGTTTGAGACTTTGCTGTTAAAAACTGGGCTGGGCTCAACCAAATGAGATGTATTGCCTTGTAGACCCAGAGTTTCACTTGCACAAGGCCTCAAGTCTCCCCTAATTTGAGGGTGCATGTTGGAGAGGGGGAGCTCTGAGATCCACGTCTAGCACTTCCTGATTTACACTATGTGTGTAACGATAGCTTAGTGTTTTAGGGTCGTCTAGCCCCGGTCTTCCCAGTTTCTGTTTGTCTGCTGCACTTAGAAGTAAAATAACCATAGGAGCAGCACATTTATGTATCCCAGGACCCTCTGTCATGACGGGCTGTTTCGTCTGTGTCCTGCCGGCTGCAGATAACTCGTGGCTCAGGTACCGTTTAAATTTCAGAAAACCTATAAGAAAGGGTTATAAAAAGAAAAAAAAAAAGCATTATAGTTTTGGAATGAATGTCTGAATTGCACAGAAATCAAGAAACATTTTTAATATTTCCAAGAGCCCTGTTAATTATATATCTGAAATGCTGCGATCTGCTGAGAATCCAGCTGCTTTGCCAGCAGCGCAGGCACCAGAACCGACTGCTGGCTGGCTATACCAGGACCCGTGTGTGTGAGAAGGGCACGTAACAGTGGTCATGGGATTCATAACTTTGCAAACTGTGTTTTTCCTTGAAGGTAAATCCTTAACCTTTATTAATAATTTTATTTATAAAATACCTTCTCAGAGGCATTTAAGGTGTTGCACAAGGTATTAAGATGCGCTAATAAAGAAAATAACCTCATAAAAAATATGGAAATGAAGGGAACTAGTAAAAAGGCAGTATCACCAAGACAGTAGAAGTTACAAGCCATATATTGATGTGAAACTGGGCCCTTCCTACGCTGTAAAGACCACTACTTTGTCACTGGGTGCTAAGATACCATGGTGACAGCACCAGGGTAAGATTTTGAGTAGAATAGGACAGACGGGAAGCGTGAAGTCAAAGTGAAGACGTCTTGTTGACCTCGTATAATGAGAAATGTCACCTGCCACATCAGCCTGGGCCGGAGTAGTGTCCCATGGCCCCACAGTGGTTCGGTGCCCCCAGGGCTGGGCACAGCTCTTTGGGTACCTGCAGTCCTCCCTGCACTGCCTGGGCCCGAAGGAATGAGATGGTAACTGGCTGTTAGCCTGCAGCAGTGATGAGCCGGGGGCAGCGCTGTGACCCCCTGCTTATGCATGCGCCTGTGCGCGCACACGCGTGCTGCCCAGTGAACGTGAAGGTGTCCTCTTGGTATTTGTCTTCAGCTGGGGGTCTCGTGGCATTGCACCTGTTTAGAGGCAGGAAATCTGCACTGTCCTTTCATCCCTCCCTGTTCCCAGCCATTTCCATCTGGTGAAGTTTCTTGTCCCAGGATTTCCAGAGCCACGGCTCCTGAGCGTCAGTGATAAAGGTTGTGTTAGTCTTGCTGTGTGTTCAGGGATGTACAGGGTCTGGAAGCTGTTCTGGGGTTGCAGTGGTGCAAAAGGCTGGAGATTGTGGAGTTGCATGAAAGTGGCCTGTCCAGTTCCCTCTGCTGAGCCTGGAGACGGCCTCGACTATTGCACAACACTGGTGGCACAGCAAATTGTGCCTTTGTAAGAAAGCAGGTTTTTAATTGGTGGCAATTGCTATGCAATTTCTCAGAAAGAGGAGCAAAACATACCCCCGCTTCCATCCCCACCTCCGTTTTCAGCCCCCAGTTTATTCTGCCTGGTCTATTTTTGACTTGTCAGAGTTACTGGGAGAACAAGATTAGCAACTGATCATTTATGCTGATTTTCTAAGCACCAAAATGTCTTTCATTAAAACTGTCATTCAAGAAAAAATGTTAAATTGTGCGTTCAGTTTCGCTGCGTGCTGCAACTACGGATGCAGCTCGTATCCATGTCCCCAGGATGGAGAGATGCAGATGGCTGCAAAATCCCCTTGTCTTGAAGGAAGGAGAGGGGCCAGCAGAAGCAGCTGGAGGGGCTGTTGGTCCAAACTGAGCATGACTGCATCCCTGGTGCTCCCTGAACAACTGTTGCACAGAGCAGGATGTGGTGTTGTGCATGGTCCCAGCTTTCATGCTGCCGCAGGTGAAGGTGCTCATGGAGAAGGAAAGCAAAGGCTTGTTTATCAGCAGTGTTGACTAGAGGACTCTACTTTTGCCTCCCAAGGCTGCGGGAAATGCTTCCCAGCATCTGATTTAGAGGCATTTACGGTCTGAAGGTGGGGATGTGCCTGTCTGCAGGACGGAGGTGGTGTGGAAACATGCCAGCCCAGTAAAAGCTTTCAGCAGGGCTCCCTGGAGGTGCTGCAGCAGCCCGCGCTTCTGTGCCTGGGATGGAGGCTGAGAAGCATCTGGCCTCCATCTCGTCCCGCTGTTAACCCCCCGGTGCCGCCCTGCTCCTTCTCCTCAGCCCCCTGCTGCTTCCCTCTGCTCGGCTCCGGGTCCTGCTGGTGTCCTGCCAGGCGCTCCACCAGCCTGCCCTGCCCTCCCAGGCTCCAACAAGGGTGCTGGGGCGGTACATGGTGAATAATTGGGGCCAGCCTGTGATCACCTGCTTTATTCTCTTTGTAACCGCAGGCAGCATCTGCACTGTTGAAAGGCTGATGCAATTATCCACCTTGCCACCCATTGCTCCTCTCCACAAGTTCCATTTTGATCCATGCTCCTCCTGGCAACTTGTAGCATTGCCTACCTGTGCTTTGATGTTCAGAGACTGAAGCATGTCAGAGGCAGCATAAAAATTGCATGTAATTATCCTTGGTCTGGGTCTGTGGGAGCAAGCAAACATCAATATTGATGCATGATGGCATTTATGTTTTATGTGCAAGCACATATCTCTTCTGCTCTATATTCAGCAGGAGTTTTTGATCACTGCCTGTGTGCTGTAACATTAGAGTGTTGCTCTCGTGCTGCTTCCTTTCCTCCTGGGGCTGGATGCTGCTGTAGCCTCTGGAGCTCATTGCAGCAGAAGAAGCCCAGGCCTGGGAGACTGACAGAGGCCGGGACAGCTTCCCCAGGTCTCTCTGTGCTGGGTTTCTTCTCTGTCTGTGCTTTTGCACCATTGCTGACACCGATGAATAATTCAGGCTGAAAGATGGAAGCGGGAGGATGAGTGCTCTCATGGAGCAGGGAGGTGGTGGGAAGGAGGGAGCGGTAGCAATCCTGTGGTGGCTGTGGGGCAGGGAAGGGAGGTGGTCAACAGCAGCATGTGGTGATGGGGGGCATGTCCATGGGTGCAGAGACAAAAGAGAGGGCAGCGTTGTCTGTGGAGGGATCTGGATCACCTCTTCTTGGCCTGAGGATCCAGAGGATGTGCTATAGGGGAAGGAATGGGTGATATGGGAAGTTGCTGGTTGTGCTGGGCACTGTTTGGACACCCACCATGGGAGAAAATTCTCATCAACACCAGTTCTCCCTGAGTTGGCCTTAAATTGCAGCGAGGACCAAGCCTTTCTCATCTCTTCTTCCCTCCTGTACCCAAGGGTTACCTCCTGTACTCCTGGGCTGCTGCAGCACATGTCGCTGCCCAGGACCATGCATGCTGGGATGGGCCAGGGAAAGCACCCCAGGCTGTGCAGGGTGGGTTTCCAATGGGACCTTCCCATGTCCGTGTGGGGCTTGTTCTGAACCACGGTGAACAAATGATGATTAGGAATGAGTCCAGGCAAGCCTTTTGAGAGCGTTAAATAATGATGAGCCACTCAACAGAGGGAATCCATGGGTCTGTAGCATCATTCCCTTGGGACAGCATATGTGTGTGCAAGGCAGAAAGCACCAGGGATGGTGGGATCTGTCTGAATTTCAAGAAATGAGCTTGCTAGACACCTCTCCAGCACATGGAAAACAAGGTGGTGTTCCTGAATGGGGCAAGACTGATAGAAGAGGCAGGCAAGTTGCAGGTGTCACAGGACAAAGAGGCTCTGATGGCTGTGGGCTGATGTTCCATCACAGGAGGCTATGGGTTGGGTTCCTGCTGGCATTGCATGATGCCTTGGGACAATGAAAATATTGAAGCTATGCTGTGCATGGGTATGTACCCAGGCAGAGGTCGTACTTATGCCACACTTCTAACCCCTGGGTGTCTGGGCTCAGATCCTGGGAATTAAAGGTTTTCCCTGGATCTTTTCACCCTGGCCAGATCCTGGGGATTAAAGATTTGTCCTGATCGCAGGGAGCCGGGAACAGCGTCTGACCTGCTGAGCATGCTCTGTGCACAAGCTTTCACCAGCCTCTTCCACCTGCAACTCGTTATTCCTCTCCTCAACTCTCAGAGGAGTGATTTGATGAGAAATGCCACTGCTCTGGTATTTGTAACTGTGAATGGCTTCTCCCAGGGGAAGCTGCCATTTTGCTAATACCACATCAAAATGGATTTCTTTCCCAGATATGGAGTAAACCACAGAAGTAGGGGAAAAAAATAGAAAAAGACTGCTACCTTGTCGCTATGAAATTTGTGCTTCTCCATACATTCAGGAGGGGAATGACGTTTCCTGGGCTTTTTTTCCTCCTGTGGTCACTTTTAAAATGCTCTTTGCTTGAGATTGCTATAAGACTCTGGACCTTTTAGTAAATACAGAATAGTATCTATTTAACTAAAGCAGACATGGCCATGGTACGTCATCAGGTTGTCAGTGTCAGCTTCTCTTTATTTTTAAAATTTTCCTAATTATAAGTGAGACACCCAGAAACAGTTTTTTTTGTTTGTTTGGTGTTTTTTTTAGCAGCTTTCTACCCTGTGTTGAAATTAGCTGCTTTGATGAGAATAATCTATTTTGCTTCAAAGTGAGGTTGGGTTCTTGTAAGTAATCCTGTAAATTGAGTACCACGAGGGCCCCTCACATTGGATGAGAACTGAGTGACTCAAAGTGGACAGAAATTTTACTCTTAAGTTAAGCATTAGTACAGCTTCACTGGGCGATGCTGACAGATTTTCTGGAGAATGTTGGTTTATCATGACGTTCCCAAGGAAAATCAAATAATTCAAAAATAATCAAATAAAAATACGAAGTCTTTAATGTTGGACGTCATGGGATGAGTGTCCCCAGTTAACTCATGGGGGTATGGTGGAGTTGTTGGTAGATGATGTTGAGAGCTTCTCTCTCCAGTCCCGATTTGATGCATTTATTCCCGTACTCTTCAGTTTAATCTGATTACAAACAGACTGACACTGAATAAGTATTCTTTTGGGTTTTTAAAAAAGCATTTCTTCCCTAGAGTGCATTGTTTTAAAAAAGATTACAGTTGATATTTCTGCTTTTTTAATCTTTAATAAAGAAATAACTTTTTGCCTTAAAAACAGAGACAGCTACAAACAGCTTTTATTCCCAACGTATTGTAACCTACTTCCCAGTGCAGTTGAAAGCAGCCTTTGTTGCAAAGCACTCATTGAAACTATGACCTAGAGCTGAGCTTAAACGATCATTTTACAGGTTTGTCCATGTGTTGATATATTCGATGTATTGCCGATCCAATTAAGTTTTCACACAGTAGTTGTATTGTTACCGCAGGACTTCTTTGTTTATTAACCTTTCTTGGTGAGAAATTCCTTCCATAACCCTCAACAGATTGGACATATGTTAATCTCACATGATAGAGAGGAAGAAGTGTCAGATGGGGGTGAACAAGCTGCAGAGCTGCTGGAGGAGGTAACCATGGCAGAATGGCTCTATAGGGCTCAGGTTAGGGAATTCAGCAGTTTGTAGGCTCGTGGCTATTGTTACAAAATTAAGCATTCCTGATGGTAATCCGCGTATCCTTTATCCGTCTATCCTTCTGTTAAAGCGTTCCATGTTAGGCAGTTTACAGCCTCGGATCATGTATGTTTTGGGTGAAATAGATTTTGCTCTCCATCTTATCACAGCTGGCATTTCAAGCCAATTATGCTTGTTCCATACTACTGCACATTAATACTTCATTAAAGACCTGTGATGTTGTTTCTGCTCCCTAACTGGCTTGTGCTAATACGCTGGAGAAACATTGTTGTGGGTGGGCACCTTGTCTCCCAGGGAGAACCCAGCACGCCACCCCATGTCTGAAGCGGTGGGCTTGTGTTCCCTTGGGAAAGGTTGTGATACCAAGGCTGGGGAGGGATGGCGCGTCTCCTGCTGTGCCAACTGCACACTAGCTTACAGAGCCAGGAAATTGATTTTGACTTGCTGGTCTCTGCTTCAGGTGTGCATGCTTAATAACATGTCTGATTTTTGCCTCCGTGGAGCCTGTACCTAGAACCTCAGGCTGTGACAGCACGAAGGCTGTTGCTCAGGCTGCAGAGCCAGAGGCATTTCATGGAGGGGAAAATCTCCTGAGTCTCTGTGCTTTTCCATTCCTACAGGGAAGGAATTTCCCTACAGGGTCCAGGTATCATCTGAACATGGATCAGTTGTTTTTCCCCCTTCCCTTGCTATATTACCAGGACTTTGGCTGTGAGTTTGCAGAATCACTGTGTGTGTGTGTGTGTTCTTGCTTTTAGTATCAGCAGCACTGCTATAATGGTCCTTCTAAGTGCACTGGTCAAAGCTCTGGTTTTTGTCTCCAGATGCTGTTTTTCCCATGCAAATTCTGGCAGAATAAGTAAACCTGCTATAAAATGCTGGTGAAACAAACCTTCCTCTTCAGGCATCGCATAGTCAACAGACACTGCAGCAGAGGAGGGACTGCAGGTAGCCCGAGGTCCTCTCTACCTCAACTCACTGTGCATCACGCAGGGTCTCGTAACAAGTGCAAAGCACATGCTTGAATCCATCCCTAATCAGTGAAACATTAGTGACATACTTAAACCATCGGGATTTATTCCTGTGGTTAAATGCATGCTTACAGGCTCTGCTGAAACAGGGCCTACACAAATAGTAAGAGTGAAAATGAAAGTTGTAGATGTGGATTGCTTTCCATAAGTTTAAATAAAACCCAGCCTTACTTCCTCTTAGTTTTGTCTTGTAGCCAAAATTTTCTGGCCCTCTTTCTTTGTTTTTTTGTATCTACCCTCCAGCAACTTAAAGCAGCCCAAACTTTGCAGCTGATTTCCCTGCTTAGATATTTACTACCCTGCAACAACCCCTATAGGAATTCTTCAAGTAGCAGCTTGACTCTTAGCAATCTGTGAAGAGGGGGTGAAGGATATTTGACTCACCAGGTGCTCTCTCTGACAAGGAACAAAAGTAAACAGCTTCTTTAGGCTTTGCTCCAGGGTTTGTTCTGCCTTGACTGCTTTGCTTTTGAAACTGCACCTATAGTGCCTATAGCACTCTTTGTGAGCAGACTAAGCTTGCTGAAAGAAGGAAAATGTTGATAGGGACTAGAAAAGAGTGGCTTTTGGTAGCGCTGGCTACCGAACTCAACACATGGATCTGTTACATCATTTTAAGATAATTCTCTTTTTTCTCTAGATAATCCTAAAATATGGGTTATTAGTTCCAATATAGCAGCTACATTGTTCAACAGTTGGGAGGCTGGATATGAGGGATAATGCTTCAAACACCTCTTAGCCATGCTTGGCAACTCCGCGCTCTGAAGGGCAGATGTGTAGCAGCATCCCATTTCCGTCCCTTTGGCTGTTCATCATCATCAGCTTTTCTGTATCATCCCAATCCTATGGGCTGTGGGACAGCGTGGGCAGCTTCGGGGGCACGGTGAACCCCACGAAGGCTTGGAGGGGCTTTGTGCCTCCTAAGGACCTACAGTTCTCTCAGCACTGCCCTATTTTTTTTTTAATGCCTCAGATATTTTTAGATCTTGAGCGACAAATATAGTTAATGCATTCAGCACTGACGTCAAACCCAGAGCCAGTGGGTAGCTGGAATAGCTAACATTTTATTTAATCATCTTGGTAAGCAATTTTTTTTCCTTCCTTTCTTTTTCAGTTAGAGGAAGAGGATCTAGGAATGCAGTTTGAGCAGGCCAGGCTGTGAGTATAGGGGAAGGCGATGTTTGTTTGGGCTCCAGGAGGAACCTGATTCTCTACCTTGTTGCTCTTAGTTTGGAAAAGTGAGACTGAGACTCTATCTTTTGGATCTGGCAGCATCAACAAGTTGCTCTGATAACTGTGCTTAGTTATGCTTGTCCCTTTTTGTTCCCAGTCCATAAAAAATATGCATTACAGAGCTTTCATGTTTTGCTGTTAAAGTCTCTAGTTTAGGTCCAGGTGTGTTGGTCACCAGAATGTCAGCCATGCATCCCTGCCTGGCGCTGCTGGTGGTGGGTTAAGCCATAAGGTCACTGTAGGGCTGAAGGAGCTGTGACCTTTCCCTTGATATGAAGCACATGGAGGGCTAGTATGGGAATTAGTTCAAGGTATATCTATGGAAAAAGACAACCTCCATGTGCACCAAAAGCAGCTGCAATTGGCCCCAACCATGGCTCTCCTGATATTGTAGTCCTAAGCATCCATTGTGCCAAATGCTTGAATGGTGAGAAAATGTTTCAGAGTGGTTTTATTGCTTAGTGTTTGCATGAGATAACCATGCTTGAAAAATTGCTTGGAGGAAAGCAGAGGTGAGGGGGCAGGCAGGGCCATGGGGCTGTGCCAGAGGAGATGGGTAAGCTCTCGGGCGCCTTCTCCCCACCGCCCCAGGGCAATAACCACAGACCCCACCTCTTTTTTATGAAGACACCCCACAGAGGTCTGCAAGGGAGGCGAATGTCCAAGAAATGTGGCCTCTTGCTTCCTCTCTTCAAATGGCATCATTGTGCCCTGCACGCACAAGCTGCAAGAATCAGTTTGTTGAGGCTTGCTGCAAGGAGGAGAAATCTCTTTGTGTGCAGGGTGGCCAGCAAAAGAAGCTGAAATGTCCCCAGAAAAATTCAAGTTGGGCATCAGGGGAGGCTTTGTAGAGGTAAGGGCAGGGCAGATGTGGCGCGGGCAGGGCAGATGTGGCGCAGGCAGTGAGATCTCCCCCCCCAGTGAGGATCTTTGAGAAGATGCTGGCAAGCACTCATCAGCATCCCTTCTGGGGCAAGCGGGTGGACCTGGACCTTGTCTGGAGCCTCTCTTCAGGTCCGTGGGTCTGTGTCTGTCACCTGGGAGCCCCCAGTGCCCCAGGCCTTTTGTCTACCTTCTGGGTGCTGACACCCATCTAGCTCATGGGTGTCACATCCCTCGGTTCAGTCTCTGCTGGCAAGTTCCTGACTCCACAACCACTCTGGCAGCATTGGGAGAGAGGTGTTCCCATGCAGGGTGCCAGGTCCCCATGCTCATGGAAGCATCTCACCATAGAGTAATGTATTTAATGGTGCTCAGCCCCTGGGTCAGAGTCTGGGAATTATTATTATGCTGTTTTGTACAGCCAAGAGTGCAATATTTGAGTCCAATGTCTCTATGACACAGAGCAGAGAGAGAAAATCAAACCACTTAGAGTTGGGTTTTAGCTGCTAGACAGCTCCAGCTCTGTGTTTTTTTTTTTTTTTTTTTTTTCATACGTTAAGTATTTATCCATTGTGAGAGCTGGAGCTGGGCTCCCTGTGCTGGCACTGTGTGAACCAGACCTCTGTCTCCTCCTGGAAGGTACATTCTTCAGAAAAGACATGGAAAAATATTTTTGGGTATTATTATTTTGTCTGTATGCAAAGGTTTTTGCTGAAGTAACATTTCTGACAAAAGAGGCTGAGTGACTGGAATAAAGATTTCCGGTATTACAGCTCCAGCGTGATTGTAAGCAGCGGCTTGTTTAATGCTGGGAAATTTCATGTACAATGTCTCTTTTCAAGAAGTTCTGCCCTATTCAACTCCTTCTTGGAAGGATGCTTTAGGAGGAGCGGCATATTCTGTTTGACTCTTCTGTGGACTTGCTGGGATCAACCTGTGCTTTGGCACTTGGCACCACTGTTGCCTTGGTAAAGTGCTTGCTTTCTCTTTTCAAATACATCTACTGAGGAAAGGGGAACATGAGCTTTCCCTTGTAGGAGGCTGGAGGATTGAGCAGCTGTGACTACAAGGTGCATTTGTGCTCAGAGAGGAGTAAATCACAAGTTACATCCCATTAGTGCTCAACAATAAGCTAAAGCATGTGAGCATCTTAATACCATATAGTTAAAACTTGGAGAAAATGCAGAAGAGATGTCTCTACAGGTAGCTTTAGAGCTGTTTAATTAGTTCCCCTTTAATCAGCCTGGGGATGTGCTAAAGCTTTGGCTGCACTGAGCATTTAAGCCCATATGTAGGATTCTTATAAGTCACGTAATACCATGAATACCTGTATTTACAGGGCGCTGAGGTGATATCTGTGGGGCTCCCAGCACCAGCTCTTACCATTGAGCCAGGCAGTGGGAAAACCTCTCCGGTGGCTCCAGGCACTGGTCTGGGGCTGGTCCCTGTGGTCCCCTGCGGTCCCCTGCTCCCTGGCAGTCTTTGCTTCTGGCTGTGCCCCAGTGAGCCAGCTTGTTCTGCTGCTCGGGAACTTGAGGTTGGTTTACTTTATCAGCCAGATGGAGCACTTTTGCACTTCTGGGACCCCCTCAAGTTAAATGTGAGGCTGATGATCATCCACGTGTCCCTCTGGGAGAGGGACTGTGTTTCCTTGCTCCTCTGTCTGCTTTGCTGCTGCAGGGCAAAGCCAAGGCTTGCTGCATGCAGCCACCGCCACAGCTGAGTCCACATGGCCTCGTTTATTATTTAGGGCTATTGGTAAAGTGACTCCAGGGCCCCTTGCAAGCAGGTTCTGTCTGTGCCCAGGACTGCTTTGCCTGCTGCGAGCCATCCAGCATGTTCTTCCCCTCCCTCTGCCAGCACCTCCTGTTATTTTAGCTTTTCCTCTAGGATCATTCTCCAGGTAACAATGTTCTTTCTCTGCAACAGTAAAACCAGGCACTTTTCTTAACAGACAGGTCTCTTTGTGCAATTATGTGATTTTATTTTATTTTTTGGCTTTGTAAATGAATGTTGCTGTAATCTGCACTTTAGAAGGCTTTTAGGGGGGCCTTTAAGCAGGGAAGTCTGGGGTCTGATCGCTGTTATATGGGATGTGTTGATCCAGAAATGAGTCGCCCTTGTCATTTATGTGCAGCTCAGACCAGATTTGGACCCCAACTGGCATTGATTCAGCCATAAAGCAGTAACTTTGTACACTAAATTGATTCCTAGGAAGGGTTGTGCTGGGATTCCTCTTTTCTCTTAGCCTAGCGAGCACATCAGGTAGGTGATCTCAGATGGACCTTGCCAAATATTTTAATTGTGTCCTCCTCTTGCTGTTGCAAAGCTCAGCACGTTCCAGACTGAGATGAAGGTCAGCATCTAGCTGCACGAACTTTCTTCAGCTCAACTTAGACCACAAATGCTTGAGGCAGGGTTTGGGACATTGTGTTGTTGTCCAGGATCTTACAAGCAGAGCTTTATACTCTTACAAGAGCCCTTTCTGCTGCAAAGTCTCTCCAGGGTTGGGATGCCTGTAGGTGCCACTGTAGTATAAATGCGACTATTTGCCTGTTTTCTAGGAAAGGCAGTTGGGCTTGTTCTTGGTTTTTCTGCTCTGCTGTGGGGCTGCACGGCCGTAGCAGAGCAGCCAGACCTGTTCTGTTTGCTCAGACCTACGCAGCAAGGCTGAATGTCTTCAGGAAAGTGCTGTACGTGGTAATTAAGTTGCATATGCTGCTCTGTAAGTACGCCATGAAGTCAATACCTCCAGTTCCTCTGCAGACACCCCCTGCCATGGTATTTATAGCATACCTGCTAGTGGGTGGTGTGATTCTTTCTTGTATTTTTTTTATTTTATTTTTTTTGATTTTCATTCATGAAGGATGAGGCTGCACTGCCCACTCAGGAGCGATGCTGTCATTCTGCGCTGCTGCAAAGCTCAAACTCCTGCACAGAGGTGCCCCCCAGGCTCTCTGTGGTCAGGCTGCTGAGGCTTTGTGCTGGGCATGGACAAAGCCCCACCACCCCACACTGCTTTGGTGCCCACTGGGACTGCAGCTCTAATACAGGTTGGGTGCAGAGCTGCTTTTTGCTTCGTTAGACCTGTCTGGCTCTCCTCTGAATCTTCCCTTCTCCCCTGGTGTTATGAGACGAATCCAAGCCCACTTAGCAAGCCCTGGCCTAGGCAGACTGGGAATTTTGTGCCGAGTGCTGGTTATCTGAAGGCATTTATCCTCTTTCCTTCTGACAATCAGGGCTGCTTTACTGAGTCCCAGACTGTACACCCAGAATTCCTCCTTAAATTTTTTTTTGAAGTTTCTCCACCTCTTCAGCAGCTTCCCACCCCTGCTCTCCTGTGGTCTCCCTCGCTGGCATGATCATCGCCCCCTTCTCCTCGACAGCTGCTCTCCTCTTCCTGAAGGACCCTGACACCTTCCTTGGTGTTTCAGACCCACACCACCTTCTTTCTTTTCCATGCTGTGGCTTCCATGGGCAAAAAGTCCTCACTTTGCTTTAAAAAAACCCAATGTATGTTAATTCTACTGCTTGCTTTGCTTGCGAGCCCTTCCACACCTTTCCAAAATGTGCTTGGGAAGGGAGCTGGGATAGTTGTGGCTTTGGAGGCTATTTGCTGTGCAGCTCTTATGGGCCTCATGGGCATGGAGAAGGGATGCAGTGTAGAAACAGAGGTGGGAATCTGCAGTACCCAAAAGGGACACAAAGCTGTGGCTTTCTCAACGCAAGGTGCCAGACTTGGAGCCCAGCCTCTGACCACAGGGCAGGTGCCCGTGCACCTCCCACCAGCAGACCTCAGAGGACCCCACCTCGTGCCTGGCATCCCCTTCTTGCAGCTGGTGGCTCTGAGACACGCGGACACCTGGCCCAAATCCGTGCACTTCGCACAAGCCTCCAACCAGCCATTGGATGAACGTGCTGCATCCCCACTGCTCTGGGCTGGACCCAGCCCAGCAGCCTGGGGGCCAGGCAAGTGTCTGCTGGGCTGTGGTGGCCCCTGAGCTAACTGGGGTGCTGGGGACATGCAGGTTGGTGCATGTTGGGATGCTGTGTGAGGACCTGCATGAAAGCATCAAGGTGATGTTTTTGGTCTTGCCCTTCCTTGGGGGGGGGAATGGCAACACGATAAAACTCACTTAAATGCCTAATGTGAGACTAAACATCCTTGGAGAGCAGAGTTATTTCTTAGGCTTTTCAGGCAGCTGCTGAGTGCACTGGAGGCCTCAGCGCAGTTTGGAGGAATAGAGGAAATCTGTTATAAGGATACAGCCCTGATGAACAGATTGCTTTGAATGAGTGAACTTCTAGACATATATACCAATAAGCTGTCTAAATAAGCAAACCCAGGGATAAGTCTCCTTCCTTTTTCTCATATGACTGCACATATGATTTTTTTTTTTTGCCCCTGGAATCTAATAAAGGAAAATGTTTTGAAGAAATTACGTCAATTTAAACAGCGTTGGAGAGAGAGCTCTTTCTACAGCTCCCCAGTCCATCTCCATCTCTGCTGGGAGAACACTGAACAAAAATAGAGTGAGATGAAGTGACAGCAAGGCTGGCGTCCTGCTCAGGGTGGCCTCCAGGGCTGCTTCTCAGGTGCGGCTGGTGGTACGTGTGTTTGAGCACTGTCATACACTGAGGTATGGGATGGGGATTGCTCACATCTGGTGACAAGTCCAAGCTGTCCCTCTTATGGGGACCCTCTGTGGTCCTGCTCCTGTTTCAAGAGCACTTTCTCTTGAGTGGTTGAATTTCTTTACCTGCAGCCTCCGAGCACAAAGAGTGAAAGATGTGGGAAGTGGAAGCAAGGGACAGAGGCAGAGCCGTGCCAGGAGGGTTGAAGGGAAATTGTGAGCGAGCAATTAGGAAGGCCTTGCAGGAAGAGGTTTGTTTTCAGACAAAGGATTGCAGGAATTGAGGACAAATTCTCCCAAGACATAAGGAGAGCTTGACGAGTGCTTTTCCATGGACTCATGGCATCCACCAAATCAAGAGAGCTGCATTCCACCTCTTCTGGTTCCTGGGTCTGCAGGAAGGAGATGCAGGCTCCTGAGTTTCTGATATAATAGACTTTCTTTTTACATCTCTTGTAGTTCCTTTAAAAATAAAGCAGAGACCTTCTTTCCCAGAGGTCTGTGAGCTGCAGCTTGCAGGTGAGGGGACAATGTGTGGGACGAGCAGGACACTGCTGGCAGGGCTGTGGTGAGCTGGAAACGCAAGGGCCTTCAGACTTCAATGCTGTTCCCAGCCTCCCTGCCTCTGGGACAGGTGGGGATAAAGGTCTGTGTGTGACGAAAACAGATTGAGCAAAGTTTGGCTGCTCCAGTGCTCTGCTGAACCAAAGGAGTGAGTCTGATGATGTATGGACTCTGTGGGCTTTTTCTTTCTTTGTCCGCATTTCTGCATGTCATCAAACCAACCTCAAAGTGCTGCCAGCAGCTTTCTACAAGAGAATGTGGGTTTTATGTCTGATCAGTGGTATCCTTCTGGGTCCCACTGACTGCAGCTAAAGAGGACTTGTTCACTTAAAGTATCTTCAGGTTGTGCCCTGCAGCCTGTTTATGTCTGTTCCTGTGACTTGAGTCATTTACTGCAGTTCAAAGGATGGGAAAATGCAACAGCATCAGATGGGTCTTACTTTGCAATGGGGCTTGGCTCCACAAGGTGTACGGCAGTGATGGATTGAGCTAGCCATGGGTTGCATTTGATCTGGCACTCGCCGTCACAAATCCTGGTTAGTTTTCAGCCTAGCACATATTTGGTTTCCCATATTGTGCTGCAGCAAGTGACGGATCAGAGAAGGACGTGGGCTGGTTCCCAGCCCTGACCCTCCTGAGCAGGAGGCTGCAAGGTCCGGCTGGCCGGGTGCTCTGGCTTGGTCTGGCTGTGGGGGCACGGCATGGAAAAATAAATTGGTGCCTACACCCTTCCCCTCTTCCAGAGCTTGAGAGGGGGAATCATCATTATGGGTCACTGCTGAGAGAGCAAACAATTTTCCTTGGTCTCAAGGACCAGAGGAGATGGGCAGGCTCAGAACAGGTCCTGAGAAAGGAGCCCCAGAGCTGGCACCAGCTCAGTGTGGGCATCGGTACACAGGTCGGTCACGCTCTCTGGTTGCAATGTCGCCAGCTCTTGTAGCTGTGGCTGCTCAAACTTTCTGTGGTTTTCCCTTCCCGTTGTTTTGTTTGGACTTGCATGACTACTTGCATAAATTGTTTGTTGGTTTTCTTTTCTCTCTTAGTGCTCTCGATTGCAGAGTAGAGTTTCAAAGCAGGACTGTACTGGCTCAAAATCTAGACAACAAATCCTTTTTGGAAGTCTTCTGGAAAACTCTCCTCCTTTCTCAGCCAATCTCTGCCTTGTGAGGGGGCCTGGCTGTGGAGGTGTAAGCACACAGCAATGTCACAGGGTCATGGGCACAGACCCCAGCTGCTGAATTTTACTTCTAGTTTGATGCCTTAAATGTAAGCTGTGGATTTCTGCCTGGATGTGACAGGCTTCCTCCTGTATCAATATCAGTTGGATCTGGTATTGCAAATCTCATGCTATAAAAACATGATTAGAAGAGAGACAATAAACAGAACAGCCATCATTGATGCCATATAATGCATTGTGTCCTTACAATGTAAGTTTTTCCATTTCCTTTTCTAATTTCTAGTAATTGAGCTCAATGAGCCTGCTTGGAGCTGATTTCTTGATATAGTTTTCTTTACATCTTTTTCTGATTTCTGGCCTCACTCCAGCTGCTTGCTTGATGGTGCATTTTATTTCAGCTTCTTAATTTGCTGTTAGAGTTGTCAACACCACGGGGCCCCCTTGCTGCTTTGCTTTGCTTAAGTAGAGTGGATATATTTCTTAGATTAGTTAACCACTTGGTTGCTGCTAATATAATAAAGCTTACAGGTGTTATTGGAAGGCACCTGCTGTGTTGGTGGCAGGTGATGTTCAGGCAGGCAAGTTTGGCCTGCGGGCTGTGCCAATAAATGCGTCCCGTACGCTCAGGTCCAGAACAAGCCATGGATGTAGAGATGAATTTAGTGGATTCATCCTCACATGCCTTTGGTTTTAGTGACATCCTCGTACAGCTCACAGCTGCCCAGCAGCAGTCTCAAAGGACCAGCTGCAGATGCAGCCATTTTCTTTTCCCCTATCCATGTACAGGTCATTGCATTTGAAAGAATATTATTGGCTTGCAAGCTAACTGCTTATCTGCAGATCACTCCGATCACAGATCTGAGGAGGTCAAAATCTCAGTCTTTGTAAGTCCACGCAGTTTTGTTGACTGCTGCAGAATGACGCTGACCTCCAGCTACCTCGGATCTGGCTCGCTGCCTTCGCAGCTATCTTTCATGCTGGTTTTTGTTGATGCAACAGAAAGCATTTCCATCTTCTCTTTATCCAAGTAACAGACGTGAACAAATCAGGGTTGTGATGAAGCAAAATAAAAATATGAAGCATAAAAGAGAAGCACAAATACTTTCCTTCATGACTTCCTCATTCCCCTCTTTGTCTAAGGGTTATGTGATTTTATAGGAGAGCTTGCCCCAGTGTGTTTTTCTTGCATTACCCATTTACATTTTGCAGAGCTCAGTTATTCAGGCAGAAAGTAGCTGTTTTGCAGGTGTCCCTATGCATTTTGCCTTTTCCAGAAGCTCTTTTTTGACACAGAGCGTTCTAGGCACTTCCATGCTATTGCTAGATGAAATGTCCCAGCTGGTCTGTGTTTTCTGTTGCCTGGACATAAAAAAACAAAAATAAATTAAAAAAAATGGTCCTAGAACACACGATACCCTGTGGAGCTGATTTTTCTTTTTATCCTTCATGTGGGTCTTTCGGGTTGATGGTCACACGATTCTCTCTTGACACTGTGACCACGCTGTTGCCTGGTGGCTGCATAAGACATCTTGTTCCATTGCTCACAGGAGAATCATCATTGAGAAAATAAAGCACATGTTTGTAGCCTGTTACTCAAATGCTGATCTGCTTCTTTGGCTGAATCACTACCCCTGTGCACATAATCACTGTTTATTGTTTACCTTGCTTCCGAATTAATCAGCAAGTTGCTTCGTAGAGGAGAAAGGAAGAAGCAGTTTTTTTAACCTTGCTTATGGCAAAATCTCTTTGGATTCCTCATTGCTGCAGAATCACTTCTGCATCTTGGGCAAAATAACTTTCCTTATATCTCATACGTGGGGCTCATAGTCTAGCACACAGTTGTGACTACTGCTGCACTGGAGAATGCCTAATTATGCTTATTTTTTGTGTTATGTGGTGACTAGGAATTAGAGGAAAAAAAAAAAAAAAAGAAGCTTGATCTCCTTGTGTTGTGTGATATGCTAAGGAATGGGAAAGAATAATAATCCTTGCCACGAAGGGAATGCATTGTCTAGTTGTTGGGTGGACAAAACAGATGACCAAGGGAGATGTGGTTACTCTGTGGGTAGGGCTTAGCAGGAGACTGTAAAGCTAATGATACAAGCTGCTGATACAAATTAGGCACACTCAGCCAATGCCATCAATACCACAGTTCCTTTTGCAGTAAAGAAACTGCAATTACTTTCTGTTTATTAGCCAAAAGAGGGTTTCTGTTGCTGTTGTTTTTTTCCCTTGAACACAGACATCTGCAGAAGATGTACATCAGCCCACTTGTAGCTTGAATAGAAGACAATTTTGAGCTTGATGGTGATGGAAAAAAACCAACAATGGTTAATAGTTTCTAGCTTTAATTCTCTTCTGGGTACTTGTATTGGCAAAGGCTGTCCACCCTTGGAGACAAGTGGGTGGTGATTTGCATGGAAAGGAAGAAGGAAGATAAAGTTGGGATGTAAAGTAGAAAAAGAAATTGCCATTAATTGGAGAAAAGCCTGGATTCATCCTGCTTAACTTTAGGTACTTGAGTCAGGTGTCTGCAGTAGAAGATTAGGCACTGTAGAGAGAAGCAGCTCCATGGGGCTTTTCCATGTAGCAGCATTGCCCCAGGGGACACCTCAGTGCACTGGGGAGAGAGAAACGAGAGCGTCCTTGGGCAGCTGGGTGCTGCTGGGTGCTCTGCCCTGGCTGCCCTTTGTGCCAATCCTCCGTGGCTCTGCTGTGCTTTGCTTTCCCCCAGTGCTTGAAGTGGGGTAATGAAACTGGATGCGGCATTCGGAGGGAGGGAGTTGGGTCAAATGGAGGTTGTGAAGCTAAATTAATCCTTGAAAATCACCTTGGCTCATTCAGGTGGATTTTGTGATTTGCAATGGAGCCAGCAGGTCTCCAGCCATATGCAGGGATCATTTTTGTCTTGCAGACTGGTAGGGTTGGGCTTCAATTACTATCCCTACGCTTCTCCATCCTGGTTTCTGAAATCTGAGGAGACTGCAGCGTGAAGCTCAGTGGCAGCGTGCCACAGAGCACGTGAGACGAGTGCATATTTACATTTTTTATGCAGAGCACATACACCAGTTTTTACAGTCTGAGGTAAAACTTTAATAGTTGTTTGATGGTAAATTTCCATGTCAGCTGCTCTGGAATTTGGTTTCAGGGCCGAGCCAGGAGAAGCATATTGTAGCTGGGGGATTCCTGGTTATGTGAGAGCCACAAATGTGACCCGGGAAGGCAGAGATCCAAGAGAAGAATGCAAAGTTTGAATGATAACAGTTGCCTCTTTCCAAGATGCAAATGAAACACCAAATGTTCAAGTTCAAGCTGGGGTGGCAGCTTTTTTTTTTTTTTCCCCTCTCGAAGGATCTGGCCACCCCCAGACTGGGTCTGATGCAGTTTCTTTCTTGAACATATTGAAGGCAGAATACATCATCTTGGTAACTTTTTCCATATGGCTGCTGTTCCTCCTGGAAATAGTTCTGTGTTTGGCTTTCTGTTCCCTGGTCCTCACTTCCCATGTCTGATCTCTCCCTTTGCTCTCCCTTTGCCTCTCCCTTTGCTCTCCCTTTGCTCTCCCTTTGCTCTCCCTTTGCTCTCCCTTTGCTCTCCCTTTGCTCTCCCTTTGCTCTCCCTTTGCTCTCCCTTTGCTCTCCCTTTGCTCTCCCTTTGCTCTCCCTTTGCTCTCCCTTTGCTCTCCCTTTGCTGTGTAATTGTGGGTCCTTTGCAATTCATAACAGGAAAATGAGCCTGCATTGAATTTTGGATGAAAGATTAGCACGGAGCAGTTAGGTATGTGTAGTGCTGCTGCTGTAGCACGCACGTCTCTAGCCCACTTGTTCGCTCAGACGTACTCGCTCCTCCACATGGTTACAGGCGCTGGGCTCACTCATCCCAGCTTGCATCCACGCACTCATTCACATCCTTTGCCAACTCCTCAGCTCCACCTCAGTGTCAAAAAGAAGGGAAGTTAACTTCTGTGCCTCTCTATGGTCTTTACATTAGTGCACCTTCATATGGATGAATGTTATCACTGGTCTGCTACTGAAATGGAAAGAGGTTAGTGAGACTGTGCTTCTTCAAGAGCTAATAAAATCAAATCAGTATGTTTTGTGCTCCTTTATTAGAGTAGTGCTTCTGTGTCTCGTTGCTGGGCCTGGGCAGGGAGTCTAGATTCAGAGTCCTGATTCTTCACAGTGAATCCTGATGGAGATCTCACAGGTGTGACTTAAGCTGCTGAAGAAGGGTTTGTTGACAACAGTGCATTCACAGCCATCTCCTCTCCTTGATATTCTCAGTGACTAGCACCTGGTGCTCAGGGAGGTTTGATCTTTGCTGGAACAACCTTGAGGAGCTCTATTGCTGGTGACAATCCTGAGCGACTGCCAAGGACCGACTCTCCCAGAGAACTGCTCAGGGCCAAAAGCTCAAGGCTCTGCTCAGCCTGCTTCATTGCAAAATGACATTTAACAGCATAAATTGGTTGCCCATGAAAGTTAGGACCTGGTGATAACTCTAGAGAGAAAGGAACAGAATATAGGCTGCCTCCCACGCACCGCTTTGCCCGACACCTGTATCTCTAACTACGTTCATCTTGAAGGGAAGAGGATGAGCGTTTGCTAAGCAGACTCAGAATATCCACCTGAAAACTCCAATGCTCATTCAATTTGTGCTGTTGTGCTCAACAGCATCCACTTCTCCAGTAGTACCAGGCAGTGGTAGCACCCTATGGGTGCCAAAAACTGACTTCACTGGAATGTCTGGCATATTGCAGGTCAAGCTCTGAATGTCCAGATGGCAGCAAATTACTCATTAGGTGAATAATTAGGTTTTCTGGAAGGGAACAGGACCCGTGGCTGACCTGTGTTCCCAAGAGACACTGCTTAGTAACCTTAGATCTTGTTCCCGCAGCTGATGGCCTTGGGGACAGAGAGTCCTCCTGGCTCTCCTGGATGCTAGATAAGCACAGTACTCTTTCTGCATATGCAACCCATTGCAGAAAAGGCACAAAATATGTTTCTTTCTCTGCTGGACAACATTAGATGGAACGTGGAGACCAAGGAAAGCTGTGCTTTGGAGCTGAAGCTTTTCTGAGCTGCCGGCTGATGGACCCCTGAGGTCAGTAGTGGTTGGTAGGGATAGCAGGAACACACAAAGATAATCAGCCTCACTGCAGATGGTGCTGAGCTCATTAGCACCACCTAGCAAATGATAGTGAATAAAGTCCCTGAGAGCAGGCTGGAAGTGATATAAAGTGGCTTAAAGCCCCAAAATGAGGAGGGAAAAATTGCAAGCTGAGTTGTCTTGGCCAGAAGCTGGTTTGTATGGTAACACCCAGACAGGGGAGCTTGTGAGAAACAGCCCAATTATTGGCACAGGGTGGCTGGCAAATGCTCTCCTTCAAGCCCTCCAGGCGTGTGCTGCCAGCAGACACACTAGGACAGAGCTGGTGTGCAGGTACCGCTTGACTGGCCTGGAAAAATTGCATTTGGTGGGTCTCAGAGGGATCCTCTCTTTTAACATCTATTAGGAATCAAATGCTTTTAGAGCTTTGGGGAAACTCACGTCCTCACCCAAAACAACTGATCTTTTTTGTTCTCTTTAAGACGTGGTTTCTTTTGCTCTTCGACTTGCTTTCTTGGCAGTCTGTTCCCTCTGTACCATGAGCTAGCCAGACTCTCTCAAAGTAGCTTTGACCAGCTGGTGCAGCCCCTGTTTTTGTGGGGACATTTGCTGCTTTCCCAGCAGAGACATGAAACATGTGAACAAGCCTAGGAAGGGGACAAGGGGATGGATGGGGAAGGTTTTCCCTGGGCTGTGTCAGCTGACCTGTGCTCAGCTTTCCAGATGGAGGTGGCCATTACACCACCTTCCACCCAAGTTTAATCCATAGGAGGATGACGCTGGTGTAGTGGCAATCTGGATGTGTCTTGTTGGAGCAAGTCAGGGCGCTGCTGAGAGGGCAGCCGCATTGCCGGTATCTTATAGACAGTGTACTTGGCATTATCCTTGATATTCAGCATTGTTCTATTAATTTCTCACATTAAAAGCTATCGCCCTTGTGTGGGGAGGAGGAGCAGTAAGGACAGACGCTGGCACCATCGCTTTGCTGTGTCCCACCCACCAGTGGAGGGTCACTTCTCTCTAGGCATGGAGAAGGACGGCCTGTTTCCTGCAGAATAGCTGCACTTAGTAAAATAAACCCTCTAACACAATACTCTGTAGCTATATGCCAAATATATTCAGGTGTTAAGTGAACAACACTGCACGTATTTAACGTCCTTTGCTGAAATATCCAAAGATATTAACTCAGTCTTGCAAGAATCCCTGGAAGCCAGATGAATACTCTACTTAATCCCTCTTTGTACACTGGGGAAACTGAGGCACACGCTGGCTACATGCCTTCAAAAGCTTGTGCTTGGTGGTCCTTGCTTTAAATCACTGAACTGCTCCCAGATTTCGTTCCTCCTCTCCACCCCGAAGTCAGCAGTGGATTTTGCACTCCAGGGTATGGTAAACAATGACTGGTTGTCGCTCGGTGTCATCTCCACACAAGGACTGAGGCCATATTCATCGTGTTGCTGTGAGCCTGACACAAACAGAGGCAATGAACTGTCCAATATCAAAATTTGACCCATGACTCTTATCCTGGCATGCAGACATGTTTGTGGACTTGGGTTCTTCATTTTCTTTTCGGTCTTTACCTGGTACCTTAGAACTTTCCCTGACATTCTCATTATAAGGTTTTGTTTTAGGGCACACCCAGCTCTCACCAAGTTTTGGTCGGACAGACAAAGGTAATATTTCAGGAATCTGCCAAGATCCCACGTTCCTCCCTGCAGTGTCAGTCTCAGCCACCTGCACCCCTTACCATGCCCAAACCTGATGTCTGTGCTTTTGTTTCCCTTACTTCTCCCACCTCAAGGCCCGAGCAGAAGCAGCAGGGCTCCAGCTGGACTTCGCCATGCTTTGAGTATGGGCAATTCCCAGGTGTCTTTCTGGAAGCCACCACATGCACCGGCCTACCTTTGGGCATGCAACGTGGGTCCAAAGCAGCTTGGCAGACCCCAGACCTCTGCTTCCCCTCTGGGGCAGTCCAAAATACCAGCCTGACACCTACTTCAACTACTGTTTGGCCTTCAGCAAGGGCTAGAAGCTGGATTGTTTTGCTGTCTCTAGTAACCAATGCATGATTTACATAAGAACGAAGGATGAGTGTTAATTGCTGGATCCTTAAGCTTGGGTCTGTGCCTCAGTGCCTTGGGTTTCTTGCTCTTGGTCTGGCTCTTTCCTTTGCTGCAGCGTCTCCTTCTCTCGCCCTGCATCAGACCAGCTATCGGCAGGGGGGTCTCCCGCGGAGCTGTCTGATGTTTCACTCTTCGGGTTCCTGTAGTGAGCAGCAGCGCAGCACATTTCCCCCTTTAATTAGGCTAATGATGTGTAGGAGGCAGCAGGGCTGTTTGTTCAGCCAGAGGGTCCTGAAGCACTGCCCAAGGCGCTGGTGAGGGGATGTTTTGACGTTGTGGGATGCGATGCTGTGCCAGAGGGACCTGAGCTGGCACAGCGTGAGCCGTGTACAACCTCACTGCCGTGATAGCATCCAGAAACAGCAGCCTGGGTGCCACTGGCAGGGACCGTTCTGCCCAGGATGAGATGCTCCTGCTCCCAGCAAGGTTAAATGGTTCAGCTGAAGGGCTGTGCTCCTGTACCGGTGTGGTTTTGGCTCCAGCTAGGCTGGATGTTGCAGCATGGTGTGGTGTTGCATGGGGAAGCATTCAGCTCCAGCACACACAGCTGCTCCTTTGCGTCTTGGCAGCCCCCACCATGGTCATGTCAGAGAAATCTAGCTGCTCTCAGCTGTGTTATATCCAGCTGGGGCCATGTCTAAAAGGTAAATTTTAAAGTGCTTCTGCAGGTGTTACAAAATACTGTATGCCATGCAGCTGCCTGGAGGATCGCCAGAGTGAAACTGCTTGCTGTAGCCCTCCAACTCCTTGCAGGTCCATCTGGTAGCTCCTTGTTGCAGCTATGAATCTCACCGAAGGTTGAGGTTAACAACAAGCTCCTGAATGATGTGCCTTGAACTGTCCCTTCTGGGCCAGAGATTATGATTATTGCAGGATGAACCCTTGTGGTGTTTGGATTTAGAGGGTTAACTAGTTTTGCAAAGGTTGATATTAAGCAAGGATGATAAATAAGTAATGAGGCACATTGGTGGGGTGATGTGAGAAGTCCAGGAAATGCCTGGGTCTTGGTGAATTATCCTTAGAAAGCATTATACTGTATTATTTAACAGGCCCAGCTCTAACCACTGCTTGGTGCGTTAAGTGCCCCTGTCTCTGCAGGGGTTGACTCGGCTGGTAATTTTTCCCATTGAGCTTTCCGTGTTTTTCTCTGGTGACCTTAATTCAGGCCCTTGTGCTAGCCAAGGTGGCAAGCGCTGTGGAAAGACAGATGGTTCCTGCTTTGCTGCTGGGCACCAGCTTGCCCTCCGTGGTCCTTTTGTTTGATCCCAGCCCTGGTGAACTACTGAGGGCAGGGTGATGGATATAAGGAAGGGCTAGGTGTTTGTACATGTATAGTGTACCTAGGTTTTGGGTTTCCTAATAAAACACAGATCCTTGGTCTTGAGGGCTTCCCCCAGCATGAGGTTTACAAGATCTTGTTGCTAAATGTGCCCTTCTTGTGCTGGGAATGGGAGCAGAATGGACTCCTGAGATTTATCCCTGTAAACCCCTGCGACCCTGTCCTCAAAAACCAAGATGAAATTCCCATAATAGGAATGACTCTTTGTTACCCTTATTAATAGCCAAAGTAGGAAACATGCAAAGTTGTTTAGAGGCTTAAATTTGCTCAGGAAAGATCAGGAGAAGGAAGATGAGGGGGAGTTAATTTGGCTGCATCATGCTGGCTACGTGCACTTGAAGTCAGCCTTGTGTGGAACACAGTGTCTCATAGCCAAAGTGACTGTTTTGGTCCCAAAAGCACAGAAACCATTTTGAAGGCCAAAGTCCTGCTTGCAGTATCCCCTGCACTGTTTCCTGGAGGTAAGGAGGAGCAGGAGGTGGCCCCATCCTGTCCCTGAGCAGCCCCAGGGTGAACAACCAGCTGCTGGTATTTGGGCCTGAGACCAGACTTTGGTGCCATTCCCTTCAACACAGGAGTTTTCAAATAATTCAATTTTCTGTTTTCTTTTGCTTGTGGTGCCTGGATTCCTCATTCTTGGCACCGTATTGCCTTTCCGAGCCCAGTTCATGCCACTGGAGAAGAGGGGCATTGGGGATCATGCTTCGCTTTGCACCTTTCCTTTCTTGCTGTCATCCCCATGTTGCAGCTGGGGATGGGCTCTGCCAGCCCGGTGTGGGTGGGTGCCCCTGCCTGGGACGGGACCTCTCCTTGGGCTCCTGGTAGCTGCCCGTGCACGGAGCTGGGCGAGGAGGCCAGTGCCTTTGGAGCACTTGCATAACGTGCAGAGCATCCAGGCGGGCTCTGCTGAGCTGCAGCAGGGCTCAAATGCTGCCTCTTGTCTATAAATAGGGTGAGCAGGCCAGTTTGCCTTGAGATAGGAATCTGTCTTCTCCCAAGAGCATCCTAAATTTTCCTTTCATGCCTGATGGAGCTGGGATTGTGAAGAAACTAATTTCTCCCTATGATTTGACCCCTGGTCAGGCTGCAACCTTGTGGGTTATTTTTCATCTGAGGCCAGAGGCTATAACCCCCCTACATTGCCCATTGCTGGAAGCAAAACTGAGCTGAGCCTCAAAAAAATTTCCCCAGAAATTCCCTTGATTTGGTGTTCCAAGTTCAACCTTTTTTTTTAATGGTCTCTTAATCCAGCCCTGAAAACTTGTGCTAAATTTGCAGCCATGCTTCCCTTACCAGCTTGAAAACATCGCTGTGCTGAAGGCTCCAAGTTGCTGGTTAGATCCTGACTCACTTTAATTCACTCCTGCTGCAAGGGACAAATGAAGTATGCCGAGGAGCTAATTAGTTGGGATGTTTTAGGCCATTTCTCTAGCCAGGTGTTCTGGTTTTTATTTCTCAGTTGGCCCCAGCTCTGCCTCCTGCCAGCTTCTCCCACCAGTGCTCTGCTCTTACGGACCATGGCAAATGCTTTGGATTACCAAAGCGATGCCGGCGTGGTTTCCTTGATAACGTGCACTTGCTGGCTGAGCCTGGCCTTTCTGATAATTGTGGTTCTCCCTCTGTGACCTCCCATTTCCTTTTCCTTTAGCAAGTGGGTCTTTTTAGGAATTTCTAAATGGGTTTTCAGGAGGAGGAGGAGGCCTCCGCAAAGGAAGCGCTTTCTGTGTGTGGCTCAGCCCGGCCGGCTCTTGCTGCGCTCCGTGCCCATGCTGAAGGCAGGGATGACTCAACAGAGCAAACCTCCTGCTTCCCCCAGGTGCCAACTGACAAGGGGCTGATGCAAAAAGGGATGTGTGTGTGCATATATATGCATCTATATATTTATAGCATCCGAGAAACTGGGAGATATGCCTCTCAGACCGAGCAGCAATTTTGGAGGGTTGTTGCTCTCTTTCCTCTTTTTCATTGGTTTGTGGCCGTGCCCCAGCGGGTTGGGAGGCAGAGGCTGGCCTCCTGGATGGCTGTGGGAGGACAGGGATGTTTTTATTCATTGTCACAGCTGCAGTGGGACATTGTCTCCAGTGTCAGCTGCTGGCCAAAAGGGAGGCGGGTTTTGGCAAAGGGGGTGGCAACCAATGCCCTTTCCTTTGTGCACAGATGTAGGATGCTTCATGCGTGGTCTGTCTGGTAATGTGCCCGGCTCGTCCTTCAGGAGTTATTGCCTTTAGTTTGCAGCACTGTGCTTGGTGTCCTCCAGACAAAGGTGTTGGGGATTAGAAGCTATATGTATTTATTTCATGCTGCTTTCTCTCTGGCTTACTGGCTTTAACACCTTTGAATCCCACTGAAACCTGTTTCTTATCCTGAGATTTGGAATTGATTCTGCTTCCTTCTCTTTTGGGGGCTTTCCTCACTGGCTCATAAGTTTCACCAATAAATCCATGGGCATCAGCTCTAACGTGGTCTGTTGAAAATAAGTTTAAAAAATCTCTGTATAAGGAGTCAGATTGTCTTTATTTTTGATTCTGATTTCCCAATCCTGAAATTGTCTTTTCAGTAGAAAAAAAAAAANACTGGTTTTCTTCTTGTGTTGCTCTGTCATCCAAAGGTGGATCTGCAGCAGCTACCAGAAGAACCTCTGGAGATTGAGATGAATCATTTACCAGTTCAGGCAGATGCTGGGAGAAGCCTGCGTGGCCAGGGAGTGCCATGCAGCGCAGGGGTTTGCTGTCTTTGGTGTCCTCCATAATAGGAGCTCGTGCCTTCCTTTCATGCCTCTCCATATATAAAGACGCAATTGCAACTCACTTGGGAGACAACTGACCCAAGCGAACAGTTATTTCTATTTAAGCTATGCTGGCTGCATTCATTCATTTCCTCTAAAAGCAGACTGAATTTTATGAGACTGGTCCAAGTGTGTGGTGGACTGCAAACTGGTTAGGGATAATGAGTATCATTTGGGTCAAGGTTGGATGAATTCAACTCTAAATAGTCTGGAAAGCCACAGGAATACAGGATATTCTGATATAGCTGATTTTCTGCTGAGTCTTTGCTGAAGGCTGCAGTGGCCCTTGGAGGGTTACTGTTGCTTCTGCCATTAGTCAGGCTGGACAGGCTTGTTACTGCAAGTCACTGAGGTGGGTTTAAGGTCAAGGACCAGTGGGAGAAGACCTAGAGTTCCTGCTAACCCTGAGAGATGCCCTGGGCATTTGCTGGAGGGTTTTGTGCATGGCAATACTACTGCAAGAGTAAGAGAGAGGATGGGCTGTGCCTCGGGAGAAGCAGAGAGGACCCACAGGTGGGACAGTTACCTACAGCTCAGGCACTTATTACATGCAATTGTTTTTCCCCTTTTTCAGCTCAAGGTTTGAGCCCTTTGCAGACAGGGTGATTTCCCCACCCATTTGATTCCAGGTGTTTCTGCTTTTTCTCATTTCATCACCTGCATCCTAGATAAAGCCTCCAAAGGCACTTGATGCTCTGTTTCCTTTTGGTGCAGCTGCCACTGATCTTGCTGATAGACCCACCTAGGTGGAAGGATCTTTTGGTGGCACTAGGACATCATTTCTGCTGTGGTCTTGCTGAGGATGCAAAAGTGAGTAACAAGATTGAGGGACTGTAACATGCACTTAGGAACAGCAGAGGGAGCTTGGAGATGGGTGCAGGATCCAGGCTGAGGGATTCTGATTTTTGTCTGGTTTGGAGGCTCCAACTGGAGCTGGTGAGCTCTGCCTTGCCTGGATGGCTTTGCCCTTATGTCCGGGGAGGGAAGGGACACAGGAGCTGAGCAGATCCTTATTGCTCTCAGGGCGTGAGACCTCACAGTGGTTATATACTGCATTAACCTTCATCTCCTTGTTATTCTGGAAAACCTTTGCACTTGAACAACTCCTTCGGTAGCTCCCTGTTAAGACCTCGAGCACAAGCCCAGCTCCAAGCATGTGCTTCAGTGCTTTGCAGAGCAGGGCTCCGTCCCCCCCTCCCTCACAGGGAGGAAACTGAGCCGGGGGGACTGGAGTGGATGGGGCTTGGGCTGGGAGTAACTGAGGCTGTCTGATCTCGTGGGAAAATGCAGGGAGAGGAGCCAAGTGTCCTCCGGCTCCTTCTGTCAGGTTTCCAGTGGCTTTGTTACGTGACCCTGGGCAAGGCAATTAATGTCTCTCCAGGTTGTCTGCCTGCCTGGGAGAGAGGAGCTAATGCTGGTCCCCTGGTAGCGATGCAAAGTGCTGCAGATGAAGTAGGTGGGTTGGTGGTGAAACTGTAACCGTGCGCTCAGGTTGTCACCTGGGGGAGACGTGGGCATCACCCGCAGGCTCCAGCAGCTTCTGCTGCTCTGTTCAGATCACATTGACAGTAGATTTTCCTGCTTTATTGTCAATGCTAAAAGTTTGGTCGCTAGTGGAAATAGACCTTACACCAGGGTGTTCTGTGTGTCGGACAAGGGAGACGATATATCAGAGGAATGGCTTGATGCCATGCGGAAGCTGGTGAAAAGCTTTCTTTTCAAAGAGCTCCCCTACATTGTTCCCAGCTCATGTTTTGGGAGTTCATTTGTTGATTTTCTCATTGTTAATCACTAATGATAGTTCTCAGTATAATGATTTGGGGTTTTAGTTTTTTTTTGGTTGGGTGCATTTTCACTTTAGTATAAAGGCTAAAAACCGCCCCAAATCCTAATCAACCTGCAAAGCTGCTGGGATAAGTGAGGAGCAAAGGGCTTTGCAGCTCGTGTGTGTTAGTGCATGCACAGGGGAAATATCAATGCTGAGCAATCTGAAAGGCAAAGCATGCAGAAGCTGGCTGGGTTTATTGTATATACAACATAGGTGCCGTCTGCTTCCCTGGAGCCGTGCTAAGTCAGGTCTCGCACCACTGCTTGCATTAATGAAGAATTCGCACTCAGCATTGGTTGATCAACGCTGGCAGCACTCTGTGGGTTTAGCGTGGTGCTGCTTACATTGCCCAGATTAGGAACTGCTCGTGATGCTCAACCTGCGAGTCTCTGGAGGGTCTTTCTCTGGAGGGTCTTTCATCAGCCCCTGCACGTCTCCATGGCATTCCCCTGCTGCAGAACCTGGCTCTCCAGAGTAAGAGGATGAGGTGGTGGTGGGTACATTTGTTCTGCAGGGTAGGGTGAGCTGCCCAGGCTGCACGTGCACGGCATGGTGCCCTGTGCAAAGTGCTGATGGGGATGGGTTAGCGTGAGAAATTACTGCCCTCCGCTGCAGGTTCCTTTCCTGCTTAGGAGGTAACGTTAGGGAAACTTGTAGGAAAATACACCATGTCCTTAGGGGGAAAGGAGGGAGGTGAAATAAGGTCACCCAAATCCAGAGCTGGTTCCCAGCTCGCTGCAGGCAAGGCGGGGTAGGTTGGCTTCTCCCTGTCCCAAGGGAGCTTTGAGCTGAGCTGCATCGAGCCGCATCCCCGAGGTGGGATGAGTGCCTCTGGTTGAGGCAGGCTTCTCCTGCTTTGCCACAGTGACATTCACATGAGGGAGATGAGGTGGTGGCCTGGTGGCTTCTCAACTCCAGAAGATCCTTGCTGGTCACTCCACGGCCACTTTTAAAACACAGTGCTATTGCCACCCTGGAGAAAGTCAGTGCAGACCCCACCGCAGCTGGCCACCCTGGAAACCCAGACTGCAGAAAGACACCGTGCGAGCAATGGGGTACGGACCTGATGGTACGTCCTCCACATCCAGCTTTTGAACCTGGAGCGTGGTGGATGAACTGGGTTATTTGAAATCCAGCTAGGTTTCCCTCCCTGTCTTAATCCTGTATGAAGAACAGGCATATAACGAGATCGGGCTGGTGTTCTCTGAGTGCAGCTGAGGCTGATTTCGCATGCTGAAGGCATCAGAGTTCAAAATAAATGCTTTTAATGTCTGAAAAATGGAAATGAAAGGAATGCCTTCAGAGTACCAGAGGGAACAAGGCAAAGGCGATGGTGAATGAAATAAACAGTGTGATGACAGGAGTGAGGGGAAAAATGAAAGAGGACAGAGCAGGTGTGAGAAATAACATCCCCGGCCTGGATCCACGAAGGATTTGCTTCCTGGCTTGCTTTGAAATCAGCAGGAGTTAGGAGCATAAATGCTGTTGTGACTCTGGTCCTCAGGTATTCTGCTTAATTTTTGTTGCTATGAGCACTGCAGTTTTTTGCTCTACTTTTGGCAACATCTGAAAGACCCAGAGACCGATGTTCCCATGGCACAATCCTGACTTGCCACCAGCCATCCATGGGGACAGGTCACGCTCTGCATCCCCAGCCGGGTCTGCTGGATTTTGCCGGTGGATTTCCAGGCTTCTGGAGCAGGATTTTGCCCTGAGTTGTACCCAGTGGCTAAAAGGGGGGGGAATCCCTGCCAAATTAGTGCTTCTGTAAAGCACACGAGCTAGCCTCAGCCTCACTCATTCTCATTGAGAGAGGTACAATTACAGATGATATCAGTTTAAGAATTAAGACAAGGATTACAAACATTCTATAGAAATAGTTTATCTTATTAATCCTCACAGTAAAAAAGTATTCATAAAAATATTCATAAACAGTGTTCAAGGTCAGGGCAGAACCTGGAGTTTCCACCATGCAAAAGTATTTTGCATTGTCAAAATCTGTGTTTGGAAAGCTGAAATACAAAACTACCAGCAAAATGAAAATAGTTCATTTTGGGGTAGATCAAAATATTTTTGTTTTTAGAATTTATTTTTGGTGAGAGTCGTAATGAAAGTAAATATGGTTTCAAAATAGGAACAAACATGTTTAGCCCAATGATAAGACAGATTGTGGCTGTTTTCCTAAATGAAATTTTTATGTTTGACCCATTCTAGCAGGATATTTTGATATGATCAAGTTGGCATTTTCCGTCAGAAAACTGTTCTCCCAGAAAATCTGCAGCCAGTTCTAATCAATATTTTCCTTTCTTGCCGCCTGGACACCCTTGGAAATAAATATGTTGGTGCACTTCATTGTGATATTTTTCCTTCTCCTGGTGACATAATTGAACTAAATTGTACCTGGAGACAGAGGCAGCTTTTTAACCCCTTCCCTGCCTCTGACCCGCCTTCTCCTCAGGCTGCTGAGCTCAGCAGAATTTGCCTCTCTGGCATGACCCTGCCCAGTCCCTGCTGCTGCTCCCTGTCTGGACTCAGATCTTGCAGTGAATCCCTCCTGGTACACTATGCAAAGCCCCCGTGGAGCTTGGAGCAGTCACACTGAGTGTAGTCAGCACGTTTGTGGGGTTGGGTGCATCCTGGAAATGACAGCACCTGGTGGGGTGAGGAAGGTTTGTGTCGGGGCTTCTCTGCAGTGAAGAGCTGCAGCCTTGCTAAGTGGATTCAGGTGGGAGCTGGGCTTGGGTCTTTGCACATGGAAGCAGTTACAGGAGTCACTGGGAACATTTGTACTTCCTGAATTCCTTTCCTGCCTTTGATCCTTAGCTCAGGAGGGTTTCCCATGCTGGTCTGAACACCTTGGCTTAGTTACAGGCACCTGGAGTCCAGCTCTGCTGGGAAATCCCAGGAGAAATCGAGAGGGGCCGTGCCACGGGGCACGTATGCAGGCTGTGCATCTCTGCAGCAGATATCGAAGCCCCAGCCCCTTCTGCAGGGAGCAGGCACCTGGGCACATCGGGACGTGGAAGCAATACTTGAAGGGTTGGTGGGAAATGAGCCCAGAGCATCGCCGGCACCATCAGGCACAGTGGGGCTGGTGGGAGCATCCCTGCGGGGTGGTGGTGGGAAGGGGATGAGGTTTGAGTAATTCTGCCATTTTGCCTGAAATATAAAGGCTGAGCCTGGTGACCTCCCAAGCTAAAAGCACAGATTTTCAGGGCTGGGACTGAGCAGTGAGGACTATTTAAGCAGCACAGGTGTTTTGAGAGATGTAATCTCCTGTTAGACCAAATGATACAGCTGCAAGAAACACATCTTTTTTTTTTTTTTTTAAGCAATCATCTAATGACAAACGAATTACTGAAAGCTTCTCTGTTTTCTCAGAGGGCCTAATAGGAAACATCACCTCTCCTACCAGCCCTGCTGCTCTGACCTGTTGTCTATCAGGACTTTACAAATTCTCACACAACATGAAAAATACCCAAATTTGGCATTTTAGCTGGGGCCTTAGCAGACTTGTGGCCCCTGATTCAGGCACTGAGGGGAGGTATAAAACACCCTGGGGAGTTGTGCACATACTGGAGGGGGCTGAGCTGCCTGAGGGCAGCAATATCTTTACAGAGAGCTGCAAAACTGGCTCGTCTGTGAGCAGTGGTGTGTGCTGTGCAGCAGTTGTGTGACAGCCTGGTCTTCATCTTGCACAAGCAGAGCTTCTGCCAGGCATGAAATGGCTGGGCTGTGGCTTTCCCAGGATGTGTCAGTCCAGCAGCAACACTCCCAATCTGCACATGCTCACCAGCCGCCACCTAACGAGGAAAGATACATCAGTGCTATGGTGATGCTCAGGTCATTTCCCTTTAAGTGATCCCTGTGCAGCTGATGGTCACCAGTTTGCAACTGGGCAGCTACTGGAGGGATCCACTTGTGTGCTGCAGTGTGCCGCTGCAGATTCACCTCCTATCCATCTCGAGGGTTGTTGCTGATGAGAGGAATGATGGAGCAGGACAGAACGACCTTCCCGGGTCTGGGACCAGCTGGGAGATGAGGGGTAGTTATTGTTTTGGGTGACCAGAATGTGCAGCTGAAGGTTTTGAACCTTAGAGTAACAAAATAAGATCGCTTCATTGTGTTTTAGGGCTCTTCTTGACCTGATCTGACTTGGTGTTTGGCCGAGTGTTATATCTGGTGAGAGAATGGGTGTCCTGCTGTAGGGGTGAAACCATAACTGCTCGCTTTGGTAGCCTCCCTATCAAAGCTATCAAAGGGTGTTTATATTCGGTGGAACAGCTCCAAGTGAAGAGGCACAACTTGTCCAAGAGCTCCTTGCTGCATCATGCTCAGAGCTTTTGGATTTAGGAGAGTAAACTTCAGAGCTAAGCCCTGCTTGATTTTAGGACGGGAATCAAAGGCAGCGTTGTATTTTTAATGAGTACCCTCATCACCACGCTGCCAGGCATTTTGAATCCCTTCTGGTGGAGTAGCTCTCCTACTTCCATACGAGTTCTGCGAGCAGCTGTTGCGGCAGGGAGTGGGGAGGGTCCCTCACCGGTGCTTTGGGCACCGACTCCACTGTTGGCCACCTGCCTTCTGCTTCCTGCTCAGCACACGCTCATCTACAGCGAGCACCGCAGCTTCAAGAGGAGGAATTGAGAGCCACTTGTCCCCGCTCTTGTGTGCTAGGAACAAGGAGCCTGTTTTGGCAGAAGTGAGCCCAGATCTGCTTGCTTTGGAGGGGAACTGGCCTCCTGTGTCTGCAGGAGCACGCCAACACTGAAATCTTGGGGGAAGGAGGGTGGCATCAGTGCTTCGTCCTTCTCTGGTGTGCTTCTGAATTTAGCAGCCCTCTTCCCAATCCCATCTTTTTGCCCTAGCGCTGAAATATCTGACCTGAGGATCACCAAACACAACCTGAATCAGGAGATTTAGGGGTGCATTCCTCTGGGCAGAGGCACTGCAAAAAACATCACCCAAATCTGCTGAAGACTTCTATGCTCATGTTTTCCCTATTAAAGCATTAGCTCCTGAGGAACTGTAGCCACACAACAGGTGAGAGGAACGGGCCCATGAAGAACAAGTGAAAAGGCATGGATGAGGTGTGGCTGGGAACTCCTAAAACATCCTTTCCTCTCCTCCTTTGAAGCTCTGGGAAGAGCAGAAGCCCCAGGGCAGACTTACTGCCCGTGTGGTGAAAGCCCTTGGCTTTGGGACACACAGAGAGGTTGGTGGCCACAGAGCAGGGAGTGACTTTACAGCCTGGTCCCACTGCTTTGGCCATGGGGAAATTGCCACCATAAGCATGACTGGCTCCTAACCCAGGTGACAGCAAGGGCACCTTCCTCAGGGTGTCCATCACTGGGAACCTCTGCCACTGTGGTACAGCTCGCCTGCTTGTGAAGGTCCAGCTCCAGGCCAGGCCAGGGGCTGGCACGGGGATGGACTGCATGCTCCAGGGGCCTCAAGGCATCCCTCTGAGCCTGATTTCTAGTGCTTGGCCAATTATTTTCAATTTCTGTTGAACAATCTGAGAAAGACGAGCTCCAGCACAGTTGGTGGACCCTAGGTACATTTCTCATTGCTTTTTCTCCCAAGATATGAAAATAAGATGTGTTGCTCCATTTTACTGTTTTTATATTTTTTTTAATGCTCGTTTACGCTGACATATGGAGAACTGCTGAAGTTAAAACACCATTTTGAACCACCTAATTTAGCAAACACTGAGAGGAAATGTTTGATTACTCTTTCAGCTCTTCACTTTTCCAGGCTGAGGCTATTTGCTGTATTCAACCCAAATTAGCCAACACTTTTGGTTTCACTCCACATGCATTTTCCTTTGATAAAGTATCTTCCAGAAAGTTAGCTCTTTTAACACATTCCCAGTGTTAAAAATGAGAATGAAAATAACATTTCTAAACCTCCAAGGATGTTGGATGGGAAATTCATGTTATTTAGGATGCACACTAGTGCTTTTGTAAGGGAGAAATCAGTGTGTGGATTGAAGATGTTGTATTGTGTTATGTGCAGATTTTATTTTCCTCAAGCGACAGCTGTGTTTGCACAGAAGCTAGGAATTTGTATGCGTGTACTGGCAATGTATTTCCATGCGTGCCCCAAACGGCTGTTTGTGGGAAGGAGACCTCTCCGGGGGTCTGGGTATCGGTCATCGGCTACAAGTTTTTCCTTGGACATCTGTAGAAGACAAGTTTTTCATGTAGTTGATATTGAGGCTAAAACCTACTGAGTTGGCTTATGTGTGTTTAAATTTTTATCAGGGTAATTACTGCAGAATAATTGAAAGTCTTGCTCTGGTTTGACCTGTATCAATTAATTTGTTTTCCCCCTCCGTGTAAGCCCAAGCTGCTCTCCACCATCTGAGGTATGTTGCTTAAAAATCCATTTTCTGCTCCTTCTGATGTGCTGCTGTGATTTAGACAGAGAGAGGGGCCCTCTCTCTTTATGGATGGTTTTAATTGAAATCCACTTACCGCACAAACACTGCAAATCTCCAAAGATGCTAGCAGTTACTAGCATCTGCGTGGATTTTATATACATATTTTATTTATTTTTTGGTGCAAGATAGAAAACTGTGTGTTAAGCCATTAGCTGTCTCTGGGGGTGAGAAGGGTTGGGCAAGGGTTTTGGCCTCGGTAGTGATATCTCGGGGCTTCAGGAAGCTTAACCTGCTCTGCTGTCTGAATATTCAGCAGAAGTACTCACGTGTCACCTTGATTAGCCCTGGGGAAGAATTGATTTGTCTGAGACTTGCTGTTTGGCAGTGCGAACGCATGGCTGCCTCCCAAAGGCACCTGGGGTTCCCAGTGCAGGATGCGTCCTGCCAGCAGTGCATCAGGGTGTGCAGCATCCCTGTCCCCTTGTGCCCCGTAACTCCTCAGTCCCTTGGTCAGTCCCCGGGGTTTCTTTGCAGGGCAGGCACTGGCCCTGGGTGTTGCCTGTGAATCCAGCTGCTCCTGGAACACATTGGCTTATTTAGGGGTAACGAATTATGAAGCAACTTGAGCAATGATGCGCTGGCTTGCAAGGAGCTGGAGTTCTCCCGTTAGCCCTGAGTGTATGTGTGCCATACACACGCATCTGCTTTTTGCTCTCCTTTATACTTTTTAAAGATGAAAGAGCTCTCTCAGATCACCGCAGCTGTGTGCCAAGCTGCTGTTCAGGGAAGACAGGGGCTTGGCAAGGGGAAATGTGTGCTGTGCCTGATTTCACATGCAGGGTTGAGGGCACGTCTTGAAAGTCTTCATCCCGTTGGGTTACACGTTGCTTTTGCAAGGGAATTTGGAGAGGGTTGGGTTGGTGATGGGATTTTTGTGAAGCTGGGTTGTGCCTGGGGATGCTGCAGCTTTCTCGTGCGTGCAGGCATCAGATGTGCCATGGGAAGGATAGTATCCTGGAGATCAGAGGGGACAACAGTTTGAGAGGAGACATTTAGGGATTTCTCCCAACAAAGGAGGGAAATGGCAGCTATGGGGCAGTCTTCAAAATGCTTGTGATTGTTCAGAAGAGATAGCAATACCCATCTACCTTTCCTCAATTGTTTCTTGCAAGCTCCAGCTCCTGATGAAAGGGCCTGGGGGGTCACCTGTCTGTGCTTCAGAGGGGAAAGGACATTTGTGGTGGGCAGGGGGTTCCTCATGGTGAGCAGGTCCCTGCCAAGCCCAGGGGCCTCCTGCTACGTACAGCGTGGAAGTGAAATATGAGCAGGCATCAGCCACTCCTCATTAAACTCCATTAATATCTGGAACTGGAAGGCATGCAGAGCTGTGTAGCAAAGGAAATGGCTCAAATTGGACTAATATAATTTATAAGGGGCATTGGCACTTATGGCCCTGAGCCAGGGAGACCAGCACCTGGATCCTGATGGAAATGCCTGGCATTGGACATGGAGCCAACCTCATGCAGCATAAGACCCTCTGCATTGACAGTCTTCGACTGCTGAGCAAAACCATGAGCACAGCTGTCCTCAGCTCTTCTGCTGTGCAAATTATTGCTGTTTCTTACCGCTGATGTTATGTAGGTAGTGGGAGGCCACCTTGAGATGCTGTCTACGCACAGGGGTGGGGAGCATGTTTCTGACTTTCCAAATCTGTTGCCCAAGTCTGGGCGAGGCATCTGGCTTGGCTTGCTGAGGGAGGGGAGCTGCTTTCCATGGTGCCTCACCTCCCTCTTCAAGGTGCTCCTCCTCGTGTGAGTCAGCTTCAGCAGATGGCTGAACAGGGAGCCTAAAGGGCGAGCTTAACCTGTGAGCTTTGAGGGTCTGTGAGGGTGGGGGAAACGAGTCCTGTGCGCTGGGGGTGACGGTCCCTGCCCCAAGGAGCCCTGGTGCTGTGAAGTGTCTGGGCTCGGGTCGTTTCCCATGCCAGGGACCATTCCATGCCCTTGCAGCCTTTGGTTGCCTGGGGCTCTCACAAACTTTGGTAGCACAAACATTGCCTTCTTTCTGGATCCTTCTTAGAGGGCAAAAGAGTTCCCTTGGGTCTAAGGTGGGTCATTGCAGAGCTGGTCTCTTTTGTACACGTAGATGCGCAAGCAGGACAAGCTTAACACAGAGCTGTTGTCCATCCCCTTCTCCTCACATGTTTTTGGCAGTGCATTATTAATATTATTATTTATTATTATTATTATTGGTTTGACAGTGCAAGAGAAAGGCCAAAGTCTTGCAAATTCATCAGGCTGGAGTAAAGAAGCACTGTGGAGAGGGGGTGGCCCTGGCCACCATGTTCCTGGGACATGGGAGCCAGGATGGTCTGCAGATGCTGGCCTGGCCAAGTAGATGTCAATGCATGTGGCCCAGGGATGGCACAGCTCTGCTGCACAGCTGTCTTCTGCTGCTGTCAGGACATTTGGAGGTTTGTGCTGTATTTGGTTATTCTTTTATATTCTCACCAGCAGTCATCCATGAGGCTCTGTCTGTAAGTGGCCAGTCTCATTAATAAATAGATGTTGGGGTCAGCATATTTATTCCAGCCTGAGAGTATATGACTGAGTACTGTAGAAATGCAGTTTATGATGTCAGAGTTAAAAGATCAGAGATACCTGATGCGGAGCAAGCTGGCAGTAGCTGGTGTGTGGGAAGAAAAAGGCTTATTTGTTATACGGACAGCGACTGCAGATGTGGAGGGCAGGCAGGCTGCTGATGCAGGTGTGGCTGGTTTTGGGTGGCTGTTTTTGGAGGGGTTGGAGGATGCTGCGGTACGCAGCGTGGGGGTGGACATGTGGGTGGGTGTGAGTGGTCTGAAGGCAGTGGGGAAGGTGGGAACAACCTCAGGGCCAGCACATGTGCATTAGGGCATGGGAAGAGCACATTTATGAGTCAAGGGAGTGAGGCAGCAGGTTGTCTCATGAGTTCTGAGCATCCAAATATCTTCACTGAGCTGGGAATCACCTGCTGACAGCTCTCAAGCTGAAACACCCAGGTGCTGCTCATGTTCATAAAAAGCTGACATTCAGATCTTCCAGCATGAAAAGCATCCACCTTAATACCCATGTCTGCTCTGCTTGTGGAACAGGGAGCTGAGATCAACAGGGGCTGAGAAATATGGCTTTTCTGCCCTCTATCCTCCTGGCACTTGCTAGTGGAAAGCTGCCTGTTTCCATACCCCACACCTCCTCCTTTGCCAGGGGTGTTGGTGGGGAGGTGAAAGGCTTCAGTGATTTCTTTTTGGCCGGGGGAGAAGAGAAGGACAAAGCGAAGCTCTAATTGTAAAGTTTCTCTTGCCAGATATTTCATGCTCCTAATTGCTGACACAGGCTAGTCTGGGATGTTTTTCTCCCTCCTTTCCTGCTTGAATAAATAAGTAAAGGCAGGTTAAAGGATGCTCGTGTTTCCAAACAAACTGTGTGACAGATGAGAGGGACGTTTCCACAAGTGCTTTGGCCTGATCTTTTCATTGCTGTACCGAAAACCACAGGGCACGGGTGGTAGGGATTTATTGACTGGCAAGGGTGGCAAGAGGCAGCTTGAATTTTGAAGGTGCAATTTGACTTAATCTTCCCAGCCCAGGGAAGAGATGAAAGCCCACAGATGAGTCAATTATCCAGGCTGCAGGCAAACGCCGGAGCCTGGTGATCTGCAGGCTGAGCTGCGGAGGAGGATTTGCTGACCTTGCACCCTACCGAGAGGTTGGATGCTGCAAAGGAAGACGATCCATCATTGAGGTGGGACCGTGGAGGGCAGCATCCTTTGGAGCCAGTGATGGGCTCGGTGGGAGAGGAGCGCCCGGTCCAGGAGAGGCGGTACAGAGAGTGGTTGCCCCTTGTTTGCTCTTCCCAAATTGCTCATTGTGTGGTTGTGGTTGAAGCACTGAAACCGGTTGTGCTGACTCTATCATGGCTTTTCCCCAGGTATTGAGCAGGGAGGTAAGGATTCACACAGAAGTAATTTAATACATGCATTTTTAACTTGATGAAGTCGCATCAGCTCCATAGCCCTGGGCCTTTCGCATATCTGGTCCTGGCTTTTGTGTCAGTGCAGAGCTCGATGAGCTTGTGCTGGTGGGGAGGCTGGAGCTGGCAGGGGCCCGGGGGTCTGCATCGCCTGAACGAGAAGCAATAATTCCTGCTGCTCTGTTATTCCTGCGCTACTGGCGGTGCCCCCTGGAAATGATGAGTGGGACAGATCTCTAGATAAATGAAGGGTTAGAGAGGTATTTCTGTAAGCACACGGGGTCTCTAAGCTGCTGCGTTAGAAGAACATGGCATTGGATTGCACGACTGAATTTATCTTCCTTTACTTCTTCTCTGCTGCATCCAGATTCATCCAGCTGCACCCAGCAACTACCTGGGAAAAGCTGTTTACAGGCTGGAAGTTTTAAACCTAATAAAACACTATTTCCAGCCAAATCTCCTCTCCCAATTGCCCCATCTCTATGAACAGCTGGTGGCAGGCTCCTTTCGAAGCAGTTTCTAGAATTGGCTGGCTGGGTTTTGGGAAGCGCATCCTGCAAAGCTGTAAAACGTTGCTGGAGCTGTGCGCTGTCAGGAGATGCTGCGGGAAGGGCAGGTGTGGGACACGGCAGGTGCTCACTTCTTGCTGCATCCTCAGTGATGTGATCGTCCTCCATCCTCTGCCCTGCTCTGGTGATGCCGCTTCAAACCAGCAGTTTTCACACAATTGTTCACCAGGGAGCAGAAACTCCTCCAAATGTACCCTTGCTACATCAGGTATACTCGGGAGGGTTGCTTGGGGAGGATGCTGTGAGCTGTTTGGGATGGGTGCCACATCCTTGAAGGGCTTGGGGGCTGATGCCCAGCACAGAAAATCTCTGATGCTATGTTAGACCTCCATGTGTCACTGTAAAGATGCACGGATGCTGTGGTCTGAAGTGCTGAGTGTTTAAGAGCACAAGGGGAAAAAGAAACCCTGTGCTCCTGGGTAGGTCTCAAGTGCTATTGAGTGGGAAGAGACAGAGAAAGGTCATTTGCCGGTGCCCAGCAAAGTACTGGTGGAGGAGGAGGCCAGTGTCCATGCTGGTTCTTCTGTTGCATCTGGAGGTGTTGAGTGGTTTCTGAGGGCTGGGACCAAAGACCTGCGATAGTTTAGGTCCATCTTAAAAATGGAAGCAGTGTCCCCAAACCACCAAACTTTCAGTCCTAGAAAAATCAATGCAAATTTTGCCATTGAGGAACCTTAGCTGAAAAAACATTTTGACTTTTGACTTTTTAGGATACTTTTCCAAGTCATTATAGGGCATCATTTATCATTTAGGAAAAAAACTTGCTCTTCTGCAATGGTATCAGACAAACAGCCCAAGCTGCCCTGTTGGGTGGGAACCGATCCTGCTGGGAGTGTTTGCAAAGAACTGTCCTACATTGTAATTTGGAAAGCTAGAAGAAAGGCTGGTGGCAATACTACAGAGGGCATCATGTGGTCAGTTAAGCATTGGTAAAAGACAGTAATTTTTCAAAATGTTCCCCAAAAGATTATCATTAGTACAATTAAGCATCTTAAATGGTAATTTTATTCTTTCAGTAATAGTACAAAGCACAAAGAAACCTCTGTGAAACAATAGAACCAACACATGTCAGCCAACATCTTCGTGTTGTGATCTGTACAATGTGTGCTTGCTCAGAATTATATTTAGCTCACTCAGTCCCAGATAACTTCTTGTCTGCCAGAGAAAAGCCCTCGTGTTGCTTCCATGCTTAGAAACATGAGTGAGGACAGAGGCAGCTGTGGCCCAAATTGAGGCAATAAAGCTGGTGAGGGGTCTGGAGAACGAGTCTTATGGGAAACGGCTGAGGGAGCTGGGGTTGTTTAGCCTGGAGAAGAGGAGGCTCAGGGGCGACCTGATTGTTCTCTACAGGAACCTTAAAGGAGGATGTAGTGAGGTGGGGATTGGTCTCTTCTCCCATGTGCCAGGTGATAGGACAAGGGGGAATGGGCTTAAGTTGTGCCAGGGGAGGTTTAGGTTGGATATTAGGAAAAACTTCTGTACTGAAAAGGTTGTGAGGCATTGGAACAGGCTGCCCAGGGAAGTGGTTGAGTCACCATCCCTGGAGGTGTACAAAAGACATTTAGATGTAGAGCTTAGTGGTATGGTTTAGTGGAGGACTTGGTAGTGTTAGGTCATACGTTGGACTGAATGATCTTGGAGGTCTTTTCCAACCTAAATCGTTCTGTGATTCTGTGATGCAGAGAGCGTGTTTGGGTGGAGTTGCACGTGGGTGGGGGCTTGGGTCACCCACAATCTTTCAAGACACCCTGAAGTCCCTCTCCATGCCTCAGTTTCCCTTTTCACTTGTAACCTGCCCCCTACAGCCAGCAGCATGGTGAGCTGGTTTGGTGAGGATGGGAGAGCAGCCACTCTCCTTAATTAGTAAGCTAATCAGTAGAATCGAAAGGTGGAACTGTCTTTTTTAATATGCGCCTAGCCCTTGTGAGAGTTAGGAAGCCATCTGCAAGAGCAAGATCTACGGGGCAGGCACCTTGAAGTAAATAAATATATTTGCTCCTGGCTGGTGCTAGGGCATCAGCAGCAGTCAGGAGCTCTGATGCGTTCCCAGCTCAGGGCTCCCCCGCTCCTTTCTTTTCTCCGCAGCCTTGATCCGCTGTTTCTCGTACACTAAACAGTCAATTAGCTTTTACATTTCCCAGCGATTTCATGGCGGCTGGCCCTGTCGCTACAAACATTAGCTGGAAACTTCGTTACAGAAAGAAAGCACAAAGTCGGGTGGAAGAGGAGATAATTACCTTTTTAATATAATTATGGTTGGGCTGGTGAGCCTTTTATCTCAATCCGTGTACTTCTAGTGGTAATACAATAACAGGCAAAGATTAAAATTTACTAGGTTATTGCTTGCCTGTGGCAGCCAGAGCTGTTTTCTCCCTGCAGCGGAGAGGAGTTTGTTAGAGGAGATTTCAGGTTCAACATGTGGGGAAGGGGGTGATTTTCGAAGAGGAAGGAGCAGGAGGAAGAGCCCTTTGGGCTGTTGAAGCAGCTTGGAGGAAGACGTGCCATCCTGAGCATGAGCTTGGAGATGGTCCCACCTGTGGCTGATGTGAATTGGGCTCTGGATCTGGAGTACAGGGAGGGGCTGCTCTGACTTCCATAAGCAATTTCCCCACTGAGGCTGTTGTGTGGCCCTGTCTGCTGGTGCTGCTCTTTGGGTAGCCCCCTCTGTGACCGCCAGAGCAGTAGGGACAGGGCAGCAGGTCCCTGCGTGGCTGGGGAGGGAGGGAGGCAAAGCCCCAGGGGAGAGCAGCAAGGCAGAAAGCAGGGCTCCATTCCCCCCTCCCCGGCCAGGTGACAGCACCCACCTCGGTGCTTGGGAAACAGCCTGGAGTGATGGGTCTGGGGCTTAGCTGGTGTTTGTGGTGCTGAGTAAGGCGTAGGACTTCGCTGCATCTTCATTCCCTGGGTGGTGAGATCGAGAAAATCTGTTTTCTGTGCTCAGGAAGAGCTAACTGCCCTGTCCCCATTAACAGCACAGAAGTGCTTTTCCATCGCCATTTTCCTCAGGTTTTTGAGATAAAACTGTACTCCTGCTTCCCATCCTCTGCCCCTTGGGCAGCTGGGCTTGTTGCTATAGGAGGGGTTAACCCTATGGAAAAGGTGTGTTTTCAGTCCTCTCTGTTGCTGTTCCACTCCGAGTGTGGTGGTGCTCTCACCAACCATCCCCTCCACCCTGCTCTTCCTGATGGGCATGAGAGGGAACAGTGGTCCTGGACAGCTGGTTGGATGGCAAAGTGCCGAAAAGGTCCGAGTGGTACCATTTACTGTTACCTTTCACAGAACATAAGAGGCATTAAAATTCTGCTGTCTCATTCATGTCACGAGAGAGAAAACTGGAACAAAAGAGGAAAATGAAAAGGGGAAGGGAGTCTTCTGTCCTGCAGCTGGGCCAGGGGAAGGGAAACGGCACAAGCCGAACTCTTTGGTACTGAGCTGCGACTTCCAGGGCTTGCTGGGGCTGCATGTGCAGATCTGCCTTCTCTTTTCTACGTAGAGGAGTTAAAAACTTGCTCCAGGGCCAGTCAGTGTAATGAATCTGGTGGCCTCGGCTTTCTCTTTGTTTTGGGTTCACCACCATGGTTTTGGCAGAGCTTGAGTTCAGAATCTGGGAGACACTGGGGATGGGGAAGGGATTGATCCTGGCCAATCAGATTGGTGTGATACAAGGTGGAATATCACGATGTGAGGATGAGTTCCTGGCTCAGGCAGAGGTGTGCGAGGTGCTGAGGACAGGGACAGCAATGCCCAGGATACGTGTGCATCGGTGTTGCTTCTAACGGGGGTCACAGGGCTGCGTGAAGTGTGGTGGGATAGCACAGATGTGCATTAACGGTGGGACCTGCTGCTGTGAAATGACTGCAGTGCAAGGGGTGACCAAACCATGGTTGTCTCGGGCTTTACAAGAGCTACAGAAGATGTGATCAGACTTGTATGTCTCTACCCCAGCCTGTAAATTTTGTCATCTGCAAAACCCAGATGCAACCTTTACTACTCCAGCTCCACCTGTGCTCTTGGCAAAGCCATGCAATTGATGTTGCTTGGCATCCTCAGACTCCCTCTTTGCTCCCCTGCTTTTCTCCTCCTCCCACAACCTCACTTGTCCTCCTTTGCTAGAAACTTTGGAGACCTGTGTCCTGTGCAGTCCCATGACTTGCACTCCAGGAGGAGGATGCATCTTGCCACGTCTGTTCCTTCTGAAGTGGTTCTTGCCCCCAGCGTAGCATTCATGTCCCACCTCCTTCTTGGTCTGACGGTGCAAAGCCCACTTTGAATCTGTGTTTCCTCAGCAACCTGGATTTGGGTTTGGTTGAGCTTTCCTGCCCTCACCTCCATACCATGTCAGGCTGCTGGGGAATATGACAACAAGAGGAAAGGGCCAGCATAAATCCATCGCTTCTCCATGAGTCTCAAGGAACCAAAGGAGTTCCCTTGCCCACCCAGAGTGCGGTCTATTGAAGATAGCTGTGACAAGTGGTACAATTGTATAAATATCAAAATACCATTGGTCATCTGAGCCACCAGCAGCTGAAGAGCTGAGTGGGTTTCCCTGAGCCATCCTTCTCAGCCCTGAGAAATGGAGCTGGGATGGTGGCCATGTGAACGCTTTGGGCATATGGGGCACACACATGGCTATGAAGGTAAAATCAACACTGGGGAGAAGCAGCCAAGCATCTGTTTCCACCTCAGGTGCTCAAAACCCCACCAAGTCCCAGTGGGAAGGTGTGAATGGACTTGGGTGAGGGCAGCCTCTCTCCAGGCTTGCAAGATGGCTGCTCAGAAATCCAGATTTTTCCCCGATGAGAAACAGTAGAGGAAAATTCCTGGTTCCCAGAGTTTTGTTTCAAAAGGTAGAGCTTCCCCTGGGAGGTTTCAACCTGATTTTAAGTGAAAATGTCTGCTTTCAGCCAGCTTTACAATATCATTTCAGTTAAAAACAATGAAATAAAAATAAAATCTGAAGTCATATTTGAAGTAAAAATGAAACCAAAATGTTTTGCTATTTCCCACTGGAAAACTGAAATTGATGTTTCTCTAAAAACAAATATTTTCTTGGTGGAAAAAAGGTATTTTTCAGCTCAAAAGCCCTCTTTGCTGAGTGCCTTTTCTAAGGACTAGCAATACCTCTTGATTTGCTTGAGTTATTGCCACCAAGATGCCACCTACTTGCATTTTGCTGGGGCTGCTCTTAATGTAGGAGTTACACAATGCAGTGTTTTGTGCTTTTTTCTGCTGTTTCTTAATTGAGGTGGTGCTAAGAGCCTAAGAGAAACAAGGAGGTAATGCCATTGCACCGGGTGCTGGAGCTCTGCAGAGCTGTTGGCAGCCTCTGACCAGAGCTGTGGACTGGTCCAGCGAAGCTGGAGAAAGCAGAATCAGAGCAGGAGGAAAGCAAATCAAGTTGCTGAAGTTCCCAAAACAAGCCAGGGGCACTGATTGAAGTAGGACTTGAATATTTTAGGGTGGTTCTCGCTGTTGGTGCCTCCCCAGACCTGCCACGGATGTGTTTCACTCCCAGCTCTCAGCACCCCACCACCACTGGCTGTGCGGCGGTGGGAAGCTGCAGGAGTCAGAGGTGCGATGGGGTCTTGCAGTAACACGCAGCGACACTCGATTCCATTGCATAGCCCAGAAATTGTTGTCTTCAGACATGCTGGTGTAGGAGGAGGAAAGAAAAAATAGCCAGAGGAAACAAATCTTGGAACCTTGCAGGAGGCTGCTGTCTCCTCTGAGGCTCCAGAAATGTGGCTTGGGCAAGGGACAGAGGAGGACAGTTGTGCCTCGGGGCAGGGGTGGCAGAGCTGTGGGGGCACCCCGCCGTGCCATGTCCCCTCTCCCGAGGAACGCTTGCCCCCTGCTCTAAGGTGAAGTGGGGATCCTCCTCGGGAAGGATGGCTTGTTGGCTGTGGGGCTGATATTCTGCCGGAGGTCAGAGAGTGGGTTTGTTGCTATCTGGTAAAAAGCAGAATGACCAACTGTGCCCTCAGTCTTTCTGGTTTTCCTGGAGCTGAGAGTCCAGCTTCATCCCTGAGATTTGATGCAGGAATTACCAAACAAAATCATTCCTTGCATGCTGTGGGAAGATGGACTCTCAGAGGTCCCGGGGCACTTTTCTGCTTTACTTGGCATGTGAGTTTTCTTCCTCTCCTATTCATCCTCACTAATAACTGGCAGAACAGAGCTGGTGTACCAGGTAGTAAGGAGACCCTGTGTTGGGTTATCTGATGTTGTCGTATGGGCTGACCTGGATGATATATGAGGGTTAAGTCCATGTTTGGACTGTCTCCTTCTGTTACAATGTGCTTAAAAAATTATTTTGAAATGCTGTGTGGAGTCTAAAACAGTAAACGACTCCTTGGAGTCCTTCCGTAGTGCTGTGGGGAGGACAGTTTGATAGCTATCTCTATCCAGATTTTAGCTGAAACATCATCTCAATTGCTGTTTCTTCGCTGGAGCTGAGGAGTGCCACAGCTCCCAGCCCTGGCTTTCGTGTCACCTCCCTGAGCTAAAAGAAGGAGAAAAGTTTCCAGAGCTTTTGCAAATCGTCCCTGGCCCTATCCAAGGGTCTCTTGTGGGGTCCCCTGGGTGGCAGCAAGGGTTTGGGCAGGGGTGACAAATCCCAGGTCCCCCCAGTGACACGTCGCAGTGACAGCCCGTGCCTGGAGCTGCCACAAACGCATCTGGAGCTGCCTCCTCCCGCGGTTTCCAGGGCTACCGGAGTCAGGAATCACTCACGATACCGAGCAGGAGGGAAGGCGATGACTAAGCAAGTGTCAGAAACGCTTACTCTGGAAACCATGCTGCGTCCTCCCCGCGCCTCCCCGGTCGGAGCTTAGCGCTGTCTAGACGATGGTCTGCTCTGTGCAAACTCCCCGTTAGCTGATGCTGATTGACTGGAAATGTGCTCAGAGGGACCTTCCTGCCCCAGTGCTGGGTGCAGCCCCGGAGCTGCATTTCTGGGGCTTTTTCCTGCTCAGAGAGCAGTGAGCTGGGTGGTTTAATGGAGGTGGGTGCTGTGACCAGAAGAACAGCTGTTCTGGGGGGACACATTGGGCAGAGACTAGGGCTGGGTCCTACGAATGCCCTGAGATTTAAACGCAGTCCAATGAGAAGCATCCCCTTCCTAAAAATCCCTGTTCAAGCAAGAGAGGTGTATTATAAAGGGAAAAGAGAAGCACGAGATGAAGCAGTGACTTGTCTTGCTCACTTGGCAATTAAACTCGGGTCAGATGTTAAAGCCACTCTTGATACTCCTTGGTGAACCTGACCCATGCATTTTGGATGCCAAAGATTGTCGGTGCTGCTTTTGATTTCTTTTCCTCTACTTATGCTCTTCTCCATCGGCTGCAGAGGTGATTTAGCTCCTAACTAGACACTTAACTCTGGTGCTGAAAAGCTAGGAGGGATTTCTGGATCATTTCACAGCAATAGGCTGTATCAACAAAAAGCATCTGATGCTGTTGGCCTGCATCCCAAAGCCCTCTGTGCTATATTCTCTTGTGCTGCCTTGTCAGAAAGCTGCTGTGGATTGCAGGATGCTTCTTGCCTCTTCTGCAGCTGAGAAATCCCCCACAGATCTCTCTCTCCTACCCCATAATTCAAGTCTGCCTTCAGGTCACAGGGCAACTCACTGCAGCAAATCAGCAGCACTGATGAACACCCAGTCTTCCCCATGGGAAGCTCCTTCTGCTGGTATTTCACAGAGCTGCAAAACGCAGACAAACTCACCTGTGTGGTCAGCGCAGTGAAACGAAACCCCCAGACCTGCAAAGACTTGTGCAAGCACAGCCTCACCTGGAGAACTGCAACTTCCATCTCTGCCCTGCCAGCTTGTAACTCCCCAGCGGGCCCAAGGAGACTGCTCTGGAAATTTGGAAAACACAAACATTTGCTGCTGCGCTGGGACCTTCTAAGTCAAGTTTCAGCCCAGAGCATATATTATTTAATGGCTGGATTATACAGCCCAGAGACATTGAGCTTATGATGAAAAAGCTGCCAGACTTTTATCTGCAGCAATTCCAGCATTCTTAACAGCCCAGTGGAGAGCGAGAGCCTCCGTTATCTGAACTGCCAATTAATTTAAGCACATTCCCCTCTCCTGATATAAAGATGTCACTTCTCTGCATCGGTGACATTGCTCTGGCCTCTGAGGTCCTGCTGGCTCTGCTCAGTGTGGTCTGGCTGAGCTGCCCGTTTGCATTGCTGACTGGCAGCCCTTTGGGCGATTGTGTTGGCCTTGGGCAGGGGATTATCACGTTGTGGTGGGTGAGAAGAGGTGGGGAAAATGGAGCAAATAAATGCTCATAGAGCGTGGTTGTAGGCATGGTATGGATTGGCATTGATGGGGATTCCTGCAGTCATTAAATGTTGCCTCCTGAGCATGTGGAGCATGGCAGAAGCTGTGCTGTCTTTGATACCAGGCCAATGCATACCTGGGTGCATCTGGCTGATTAGATTTCATTGGCAGCAAGTTGTCTTTTCCCCAGTTCTTTCTATCCAAGGATCTTGGTGTTTTTGACTCTCGAGCAGAGTAGTTGGGCACTCCTCCTCTCTTACAGACACCTTCAGTCTTGCCCTGCAGAGGGTAAATTAAGTCAGATGTCCTCTTGCTGCCTGCGGCAGGTTGTGGTCCTGCAGGGTACGGACCCTCAGCACAGACCTGCTGATGAGACCTCTCCCCAGCCACGGTCAGGTGGGAGAGGTGGCAGAGATGGGATCTAGCTTGATATAGGAGAGAATGTAGCCAAAATAGTAGCGCATCTCCTGCTTCCCAGTGCCTTGTTCAGTGTCCAAGAAGGCCGATGGAATTTCACATCTGTCCTCCCTCTATATAAGAGCTTGGGGCCTGGCTTGTGTTTGAGTATAGCACGTCCAGCTGTTGGTGGGGCACTGGGACGTGGGACTGTGTTCATTCTGAGCTCAGCAACAGAGTGAATGCGGCTGCAGCATCCCCAGGGCTGGTGGGCCCTGCCATGAACCCCCGTGGTTCCTGCCCTGCCACGTGGACCTGTTCCCTGCAGCTTGACCCAGCAGCTGCTCTGGCCGGTTAAATCCCTATTTCTGTAGCTTTGTCAGTGAGGAGCTGGTGTGATAGCTCCAGTAGGCTCAGCAGAAGAAGGTTAAAAAAGACTTGTCCAAACTATTTGATTGACACGGGCTCAGTTTGAGTGGGGTTGATCACACGAGTAATTCCCCAGCACATCTGGGTGATGGTGACTTGCGTGCAGTGGTGCAAGCAGCTGGGTGCAGCCAGAAGAGACTTTCTAATTAGGCACGAACATTTCTGGGGAGGTCTCCTCTGGGCTGGTCCTTCCCAGCAGGGCTCAGGCCCAGGCAGAGCACTGGTGTTGTGTAGTCACTGCTGAAATGTACTGTGGTGTGTTTGCTCTGTGCTGGGCAGAAACTGCTCTTCAAGGCTGCTGTGCTGCAAACGGTGCTCACCTGGGACTGCTCTGAACCTTGTCAGCTGCAAAACTTGAGCATTATCTATGCCAGATAGGGAAAAGAGGGGTTTTATCTGTCACAGTTATGAAATACTGTTCCCCAAGCACCAAGCATATGAGCTGATACAGCTAAATTATCCTAAAAAACAGAAGGGGGGAAGTTACAATTTCTGTTTGCAGTATGGAAGGAATAAATTCTGACTTTGTGTCCACAGCCCAGCCTGCAACAGGTTTAAAGCATGGTACAGATGGCTGTGCAATTATTGCCAACATCTACTCATTATATTAGATAAGGCCCTGGGTTTATTTAGGAGAAGCAGATGGAGGGAATACACAATATTTTAGATGTCTTGGCAAACTGTGTTTTCCTTAGAACAACATTACATATTTGCTGTGATAGTTCTGGCCAAAATTAAAAAAAAAAAAATCTAAGAAAGAGGGAGATTAGTATCTTTTAGGAGTGGCAATGAGGTGTGCATTAAGGAAGAGATAGTATGTTACAAGTCCTTTGATATCTGTTGCCTTACATTAATCCCTATCTTTCGGAGTCCTGTGACAGGACTGTTTCAGCTTTCATTTGAAAATGCCTATTTTTCCTGGCTGTTAGATCAAAGCTTGAAAACGTGACCCTAGCTGCCTACAAAAGCCAAGGAATCAGGGCAAATAGCCCTATTGTTATTACTTTTTAAATGGTCTTATGATTTTTAATCTAGCCTTGCAAATTTGGGGCCTGACTACTTATTTCCAGGGTGACTGCTGGCGATGCTGCATCTCTGAGCAAGGGGCATCTGCTGCAGGGTGCAAAAACACTTGGGTCCTTTGAGGCAGCAGATTTGGCCAGGAGGTGTATGAGGAGCATATGCATCTGTGCTTGTTCAGAGCATTCATAGGCAAAACCTCCCTCAGAGACCGGTGACTTGGGTGACCAAGGGCATTGTGACCGTCTGTGATGCCCTCGTGGGAGAATGGCTGGGGACAGGCTGTCCAGCCAGCCCCCAAAGAGAAGAAACCCAACTCTGTCCCCTGTTGTAGAAGCATGTTACAGCTTTGTCCTTCTCCAAACACCGGGCTATCAGAGGATGTCCCTGTGAGTTTGACCAGAGATGGATGGGATGCAATTTTCTTGCAGTCTGGTTGAATTCAGCTCCAACATCGTGCAGCTTGATTCAAGCTAAGTTGCCTTGGAAGGCACAGGGCAGCAGGCCCAGGCAAGGAGGGAGTCAGCACTGTCCCTGAGGGGGTAACTTGGTGGTGTAACGTGGTGGCTGCTTGAAGCCTGTGGCCCTGAGCAGCAGTCTGGGACTTTCAACATGCACCTGGGGAATAATGACACATCCAGGTTCTGTCCTGGCCTCTCTGGAGTTCAGCATTGCCTCCCATCCACTGTTCAAGTAATTAGCTGTGAACTAAATGCTCAATGTCTCATCTGCTAGCAGTGGTCTTAAACTGGAAGTCATGAGCACAGTACCAAAACCAGGTCATTAAGTTAGCTAGCCCCAGGCACACAGATTGAGGCAGGCTGTGTCTCCATGGCAGAGGACCTTCCCAGCTGCTAGACTAGGTGGAGGAGGGAGTATCTGGACTGTGGCTGTTCCCTCTGGTCACTCTAAGGAAAGACCAAGGAGTGGTGGGTGCTTGTACACCCACTAACTCCATGTGATGTTTCAGTGGCACATCAGGTCATGCTACCCGGGTGGTCATCTTTCATAACATGCAAAGAGCAGCATGACCTGAGCATTTCTCCTCAGACATGGTGTGCTTGTGCTGGGAGGATGAACGCAATTAGAGTACAGGCAGGCAAGGTGCAATGATATGCTGGTGGCAGCAGGGACCTGTTGTTTGTCAGTATTTTGCTATGTTGTGGGGGGAAAAATAAGAACACTTGAAATTCTTGTCAAGCTTTCTTGCTAGGATGGCTCGGATCAGTTCATGTTGTGTTTTGGGTCTGTGATGGGCCAAGTGCACAAGTACATCCAGGTGTAAGTGATGCTGCTGATGCTTTTTTGCCATTTCTCATCCATCTGGCTGTGCCAGTGAGGCTTAGCTGGCTGAGTGCTGGAGAGTAAGCACGAAATATGTGCACATGTGGAAGCAATTACTTAACTCTTCACTTTCTACCACCTCATTTTATTGTATGAATATTCTTGGCTATCGCTTTGCATGGCCTGTTTATCTTTGCTCATTACCTGCCCATCTCTAGATTGTTACAGCAGGCAGTGGTGCAGAGGCACAGTGCGGAGTTATTGCTTGTTAGTACACCAGCACTTAGGAGTGCAGCCACAGGCAGGACCTCACCGTGGCACATCAGAGGAGGGGAAGATGGCTCTTGCTCCAAAGAGCATTGAAGATCACCCACCTGCTTGTGCTGTTTCCTGGGCCTTTGTGTTCAGAAATGAATTGGTTCAGGGAGGTGAGGATTTCTGGTGGTGAGAGGTGGAGTGGATGGACACAGAGGAAGGTCTTCCCTCCACACGTACCACCTAGACACTGGTGCATGGTTCAGCTGGGGCTCTGCGGAGAAGGAAAGCCTGTGGTGTAAAAAGGTCCAGAAGACAATAACCCGATACAAGGATCTCCTTTCAACCTGACTTGTGCGCACAGCATTGCAAATATTTTTCCTTCTCTTTTGCACCAGTTCAGCACCCCAGCAGGAAAGGCTGAGCTCTGTTCTGAACCTTAGATTTGCCGGTTTTCCTTCCCCCCCGCCTTTTCTTGTTAGACACTAGTGTAATTTGACAGTGTTGACATTTTCTGCTCAGTTTATAATCTCCCACCACTGGGGACTAGCCAAACACAGAGGGCGATGTGACTCTGGTTCCTAATAGTGCAGATTTTGTCACCGCTCCCAGGGCAGCCTGGCGAGGAGGCTCTAGTTGGGTGGGCCCTGTAACGAAGGAGGGCTGAGATGTGCTTTTAGTGACTCAGACCTCTTACCTCCTGCAGTGTCTGTGCTGCCCTGCTAGCCCACCTGGCAGAAAAAGCACGTCCCTCATCCACCTACCAGCTGTCCTTGCCCTTTGCCCAGTTTTGAGCCAGCAGCTAGTAGAGAGAGCAGTCACGCTCCTCCCGACTTTCTGGCAGAGCAATGAAATGTAGCGTCTAGTTTGGGTGATATTTTTCACGCATACAGGATTTGAGATCTTGTGTTTTTTCAGGAAAATGGCAGCTTTAAATCAAATCTAAAATATTTGCAGGCTTGACATGAATTGCTTTTGCTAAAAAGGAAAACACATTAAAAGCCAGAATAGGTCATTTTAGAATTTGACAAATGGAACAAGTGATCCCAAATGATGTTTCATTGCTCTCTTTTTTTCTCTGCCATAAAGTAAAAATACTTGGAACATTTTGTAGATCTTAACATTCCCCTCTCCTCTTAAAGAGTCCTGTTTGCTACTGAGGCAAACCCCCTCCATTGCCTGCCCATACACAAGGGGCTGTAGGGTGGGACGCGTGACACCAGGCAGCTCCGGCAAAGTGCTGTGGGCTCCCAGCTCCTGCTCTCCACATCCTTGGTGCCAGGAACAAAATTCTCGGGTGCCCATTTCCAAGGACAGAGAGCAGCGTCTCTCCTTTGTAATGTTAATGTAGCGAGACTCAAGGTATGACCTACTTTCCAGCCCCGATGAAGTGCAGGATGGTTTTAACTCCTCTGTGCTCAGTTTTCCCAGTGTGAGCTCAGTAAAATGGTTTGGACATGTGCATTTTCCTGCCAGCTGTCATGGCTTATTGCGAATGAGCTTCCTTTTATGCTACGTGCTGTGGTATGTTGATGTCTCTCCTGCTTAGAAGCAGCAAGGACTTATTTGAGCAATTGCCTCGTTGTAACCAGAATATTTTCCTTCATCCTGGGCAGATGCCAAGCCCTCAGCTCTCCGCACTCCGCAAAACCTCATTCGTTTTGAGTGTGGCACGCTGCTTAGCTGCTGAGTGTCTCGCTGTAGCAGAGGAGCGTGTGTCTACAGATGCTCCTCTCCCTGTCTTCTCCCTGGAGCCTGCTTCAGGAATTGCAGTCAGGAAAGTAGGTTGCAGGTGGGTTGGGCGGGGTGGAATTCTGCTCTCATTTTGCGGTGTCTGCTCCTAGGACTCTGGAGCGTTTCTGCCATGCAAAGAGCAGACGGTTCTCTGTATGCTGAAGGCTGGTGGCAAATTCAGTGAAGCCTACAAAAAGCTTAGAAATGCACCCGTTAGGTGTGAGAGTAGTGAATGCATTGGCTGGTTGTGGCCCTGAAGCAGAGCAATGCCTTACTGTTCAATATTGTTATTTCTTCTGTGGATTTTACTTTGGACTCTGTTCTCTTTGTTATAGCTAAAGAGAGGCTCATCCCTCATTGCAGCGAGGTTATTTTGATGGACACAGTTTAGGGACAAATATTTATCTGAGCAAGCAGATCAGTCTGAGTTGCTCTGGATAGGCTCGTGTTAAGGAAAGGGTTGGGACATTTTGCATAGTGTTGTAGATGTGTTTTGAAGAGGAGGAGGAGGGATAGACACGCAAATATTTGCTTGGATGCTGAGGCTTGGTGTTGGTCATCCGAAGAAGAGACAGAGCTGGCAGGCAGGGTCCTTTCATATGGGAGGGCCTGGGGACAGCTGGTGGGGATGTCACCCATGTGGAGTGCTGGAGCCAACAGAAGAACCTGTTCATGCCATAAATTAAACAGTGCAATTAGCATGCCAGATCTACTTATCGGCTCCGACCTGGTGTCGACTGTGTGTCTTTGGTAGTCAGATAAAGCTCACACACCATGAAATCAAACTGAGTGAAAGAGGGCATCTTTCCAACAGCTCCAGTCCCCATTTGCAGGCAGATTTGTGCTACAGCTGGGAGGAGGGAGTGGGCCGAGGGCCACATTGCTGTGGCCCGAGCACAGGCCAGGCTCACTGCAATGGGTGAAGCAATTACCCCCATCTGAGGACCCCCAATCTCATTTGGACTTGCACTGCAGCTGGGGATGTGAAATCCAATGGGAGGCTCCTGTGAGTGCTGAGGAGGAAGGCACTGCTCAGGTGTTCAGCTTGATGGAGGTGTTCCACCTTCCTCCAAAACTGCAGGCATCTGCCCCTCCTGGGGTCGGGATAACTGGTCCGGCAGCAAACACAGAGCTTCAGAGGTTGTGCAGCCTGGAGACCAGCACAGCAGGATCTTGCACTGTCATCAGGCAGGAGTGTGTCACAGAGACAATGAAATTGTAACCCTGTAATGTCACATGAAATACGATAAGAGTCAGATTTGCCAGATAATAAGCTTTTACAGCAGCTGTAGATGTTACAGCTAGTTTCAATCAGTCTTAGCTTTTCATTTTCATGGGGATGAAGCTCATGTTAATTTTTCTGACACGCAGAAAGGCTTGGTTTTGACCCTTTCTGGAGCAGTGGGTATTTCACGAGCATACATTTTCCATGCTGGACTGGTTGGTGTACACGTGTGCCACTGGCCTTCCTTTCGAGGCTTCCCACAGAAATTTGCTCCTTTTGGTTAGGGGTCAGAAACCCAACAACAGCCACTTGGTCTGATTCTGACTCAAAATAAGGCTGATTCCCTTTAAAGTTGCTACCACAGCACCTGAAAAAAAAACACTCCAGGAATCTGCTGATAGTGGGCTGAGGTCTGAGTCAGTGCAGAGCAATTTGTTGTGCAGGGCAGACATCGGAGCAGTTCGTGTTTCCAAACAAGGATCATTAATTCAAAGGCTCAGCACATGTGTGGCAAGGCTGGTGGTTATCCTGAGCTGTTTGGTGTACTGCTGGCGTTCCCGATCCTTGAAAGTCTTGCCAGCTCAAGCCAGAAATGTGCTATGTGCTGGTTTGGGGTTAAATGCTTCAGTCACTGAGGACAGCAGCAATCAGAGCAGCCTCCTGTGGCAAACATTGTCAGGGAAAAACAGAAATGGAGGATATATATTTTTGTAAATTTTTAATGCTCTGCTTATGTTTCTGAAGGAAACATGCCAGTTAAAAAGCCTATTTAATATGAATTTTATGGACCTTTATTGAAGAAAATGAAACTTTTTGATAGAATCTTTCATTTCAGAAGATTCCCCCCTCCCCTCAATTTTTACTGTAAATTTCCCAAGTGTTTAGATGATGGCATGGGACTGGGGAGAAGGTTGTGGGTTCTCCCGCAGGGGTCCCCAGCTACCACGAGCACCATGACAAACGATCCTGGTGGTGGTGACAACTGCCTTGGGTTGGGGTTAGGGTCTTTCTCTACCCCCTTGGAGGAGAAATCAGACAGGAGTGTGTGGGAGAAGATCACAGCTAGTAGGTGGCACAGACAGAGGTGACAATCAGCCCATGGACCTCCCATAGACTGGGGAAACACCTTCAAAGTTGTTGCCCCATATATATGAAGAGCTACCAGAGCTGACAACCATCAGGAACGGCTACTTCAAGTCACAGGCCTGCTCTTCCTTTTTTCCCTTGGTTTCTATTCCAGAGCAGGACCTGGAGGTCACTGGGGCTTGTTAAATGTCAGCAGCCTGGGCTCAAAGCCTGGTTCTGGACGTGGGAGCAGTTGACTGGATTTTCTATGCCCAACCTTCTGTCACAGATTTTGGAGTCAGTGCTGCCAAGGTGCTTGCATTAGGTGGGGTTGAGTCTATGGGTACGAAGTGGTGGTTGCTGTTTCTTTCCATTACACAGATGCTGTGCTGTTGGCTAGTTTTATCTTTTTTTTTTTTTTTTTTTTTCCAGGAAATGTGTCTCACGGGCCCTTANACGGGCACTTAGCCTCTCTGCTAATCCTGCTGAAGAGATTGATTCAGTTCTTAGAAATGGGTGTTTGGGATAAGATGTCTGAAAAAATTGCTCTTTCCATTACTTCCTAGGACAGAGTTTAGTTTCTAGAGTTTATAGTAAATAAAAAGGTTACATTAAAAAATGCCTACAACTTATGCCAGTGATTTCTCCTCTCACAGAACCTACCCTGGCACTAGTGTTGTCCAGCAGAGCTATCTGCCTGGAAGTGTTAATAATTCTCAGTTATTCATCTTGCTGCTTTTTGCTGTAGCTTTGTGTTATCTGCTCTCAAGCAGATATGCCAAAGCTGCTGGACTTGCAGCCAGCCGCAGTTCTTTGGTGTGCGTCTCATGCTCCGATGTGATTTATGGGACAGCGATACCAGGAGATACCGATGATATCGGGCAGCTCTGAAATGTGCAGCACCGTGTGATAATGCGTGTCTTGTTGAACCTGTACATAGAAATACTGAGCTCCTGGGTACTTCAAGAAATGGATTGCTAATTATTTATGTTAGCATAATGTTCAGGAAGGACACTTTCCCTCTGTTCTTTGCATTCTTTTATACCCAAAGGAATAAGCTTTTTTTTATAACCTATACCAGGCTTTCTTAGAACAAAGGTATCACAAATTTGGCCTTTGTCTCTGGGAACAGATGTCAGAGCTTGTTAGTGGAGGTGGTGGTACAGAAAGCAGTACTCGGGCAAGTTGTCATCAAGGGAGGAGCAGCATGCAGTGGTCCCAAGCACCAGTGAGCTAGCAGGATGCGTGCCCAGATCGCTAGATCCACAGTAGCATGTGAGCAAGAAAGGTCTGGATGGCCAGCCATCCTGCCCGTAAAAAGGCAGGTTAAAGGAGGAACTAATTTAAAGGTTTTGTTGCACACAAACACAGAAATGCTGCAGTGTTTTGGAGGGGATGTGACCCCTCCGGCTTTGGTGTGGAGCAGACCCTGACCACTGAGTTGGGCAGGGCTGTCCCACCCCTGCCTGAGCCAGCGACGATTTCCAATGGCTCCCACCAGCCGGAGTGCAAGACGAGAGCTGGCAAGAAGCAACTTCTCTTGGTGTAAATCATCCTTCATCGGTGTAAAGTGGTTCCGAAAATGCTATGTGAGCCCCAGGGCAGGATGAGTCCCGCTCCGTGCTCACGCAGGACAGGTCTGGTGGAGCCTGTGCATTACGGCAAGGTGGGGTTTCCATCGTGGTGGTGAAGGTGATGCCTCCAGTGCTTTGGCCGGGCTCTGTGCTGCTGTTGCTCTGTCAGTCCCAGATCCTCCGTGCTTGGTTGCTCCTTTTGATGCTAATTGCAGTCATTGCACTTCCATGATCCAAACGTTTTTTCATTTCATCCAAGAGTCCTTTCTGAAAGCCTATAAAATCTCAAAGTTTCTGTACATAAGAAACAAAAAGGGCTGCACATCAATCCATTTCTCTTTCTTTGTGAGGTTATCTCCTAAAATCTTGTCTATTGCTACTTTTTCTTTTCCACAGCTGATCTCCTCTTCTGGCCCTGGCTCGTCCGACACCTCTGCCTTGTTCTCAGCCTCTTGCTGCGCAGCCCGGACAGCTTCAGCAGGATTGGCAGGACGTGCTTGCCAGCTGGCTCCTTTGATCTCTTGGTTTCCCTTATTTTTAATGACCGTTTCCGACTCGTTCTGGCCTAACTCAGTGGCTTCTGTGAGCTTTCAGCTTGGGCTGTGGGAGAGTGGGGAAAAAATGAAGCAGAAAGTGGCATTGGGCAAATGTCACGAAGTTGATTGCAGCCTTCCCTCACTGGGGCATTGGGGCTGTTTTCCACACACATCTGTGACCAGTTTAGAGGCATGGGCTGCGGAGCAGCTGTAAATTAGCCCTGTTTTTGCAGGCTTTGCTAAAGATGCCACTCCACTCTTTCCTGCTCCTCCAAGTGCTTCCTGGACACCAGCGCTCTGCCAGCTGCTCTTTCGGAGCTGTACGACCCCGTGTCCCAGGGCTCCTAGGGCGGACACTAACCCATAATACTTCCAAGAGCTGCAGGTCCCTCTTTCCCTGGTGCCACCACTTGGACAGCCTGCAGAGGTTGTGGCACCCAGGCCTCCTTGTGAGAAATGCAGTGCTCGAGGCTGGGCACCCACCTGGGCTTTCCCACCACCTGCCTCATTTACCTGCAAGTCTCAAGTGGGGATTTTTAGACCCAGAGCCAGCACCTCATCCCCTTGTTCTTCCATTTCTTTCATCAAAAGTGGCTTTGTTTAGGAGGATGCTGTATTTTTTTTCTCTCTAGGCAAAATCTGTCTGGGGTTTTATGGTTTTCCAAGTGTGGCTGATTCATGGGCAGACCTGGCAGTGACAGCTCAGCCATGTAGGCATGGGCAGTTCAGACTATTAGACTGATATTTGGTATGATCCATGGACCAGCTCTCTAGCTATGGAAGGTGGTGAGCTGCAGGGTTTCCTATATAAATTAGCTAGGGGATTACAGCATTAGTGATGTGGGAATTAATGAATAATTAGGGTTTTTGACTGGGGGGGGGGGGGCTACAAGTTGAGAAGGCTGTTTTTAACATCAAGCCTGTTAAGGACTGGAACGAAGACCTTCAGCACTGAGCATTTACTGGCACTGTGGGACTAATGGGCGGTGTCCCCCCTCACTCCTGTTTTCTCCTTGATGAGCTCAGAAACAAACCAATGAACACATTGAGCACCTCTCCTCTCAGCTCGTAGCACGAATGTGCCTGATGACAGCACAAATCCATCTTAGCTTACTAGAGACTAACGGTGCCTTTAGCAGCAACAGCCGAGGTGGATGTTCGAGATTATCTTTTGGCTTGAAGTGTGTGCGGTTCCCAGGCTGCTGAGGTTTATAAGTGAGCAATTATGTTGTGAGGATGGAGGAAAGGGAAAAGAGGAGTGAAATGTTTGGCAAGGGGGCAGAAGATAAAATTAGAAGTCTCTGAATGCGATAGTCCTTGGTTTAAATTTTTTCGTGTTGCTTCTGCTCAAATTGCATCGACAGAGCTGATGTAACGTGAATTTTCTGGTCGTGGAAACGTAGGAACAGGTGTCCTACAGAACTGATACTCTGCTCCTCAGGCCCTGGCTTGCTGCTGCCTCCGTTGCCATCCAACATCTCAGCATGCTTTTTCCTGATCTCCAGCACCTCCTGCTGATTGAGTCTGGCCCTTTCCGCACAGCAGTGCTGAGCCTGCTCTTCCCTGGCCCACGCTTGGCAGCAGCATTAAGTCAGTCAGTAAGTCAAGGACAGGGTTTTTATCCGTGGAGCTGCGCTGGGAGCATGGCCACATCCTCCACAGCCCAGTTTGCCAGAAGTCCTGCATAATACATATACATGGTAAAACTGCATGTCGTCTTTGAAAAACTCTGATTTTCCTTGTATTTTGATGGCAGCTGGCCACCTCCCTGAGCGCTCAGCAGCATGTTATCAGCCACGGAGAAAAGTGGATCCTGGGTAGGTGGAGATCGATGCCGGGCGCTGTGGGTGCTCTGCACCTCTTGGAGCATCTCCATGTGTCGCTGCGCGGGGCTTGGCACCGCTGTGCCCGGGTGCTGGACCCCTGGGGGATGCCCACATCTGGCAACTTCCTTCCAGCTCTGCCATGGTCTACAGGAGAGGTCCTTCACTGCTCCACATGGCAGCTCCAGAATATCACGTTTCGATCAGTTTTTCAAGTCCCTGTGCTGCTGTAGCTCCTGGGGAAGGGTTGGCGACACATCAGGTTACAGTCCAGGTTGGGGCCACGTGGGCTTTCAGCGGTTTGGTTAAAACAGCGGAGACCCCAGGTGTGTCCATTGCCAGGTGGGTGGGTGCTTGGGGGTCCCGCGGCTGGGCTGGCTGCTCAGCACCCACTGCCTTGGTACAGCAGCCTGGGGGCACACCTGGCAACAACTGGTGGAAATCACCCATAATCACTTCAAATTGGGCAGCAAAGCGGGAGTTGGTGAGAGGGTTTTGGCTAACTGCATGCGTTAGAGGAGCACAGTCTCAAATCAAGAATATTTTTGTTGGAACGTTGAAGGAAGAGCCACAGTAATTAATGAACGAAGCTTTGCCGTGCTCTCTGTGGGTAGTGTGTGCCTTGCAGGGTCTTTGCTTAAGGTGCTCATGTCGCTGTGGCTTGTGGATACTGCAATGGTATTTCTTCTTTTACTGTGTCCTGAAACACCTAAGTTGTTTCATTTTCTGAAGTTATTTCATTTTTAGTTTTTAAGAATCATTCAGGCTTGAGATCTGTGTTTCCTACCAGAGTTACAGCCGTGTATCAGAGGAAACGCACCCTGCTCTCTGGATGTTCTCCTCAAATAAGATGCTCTGAACAAAAATTAATTTTGTGCAGATAAACTGTATAACCAGAACCTACTTCAGATATTGGGAAACAACCAACATTGGTACCCGAGGGATCTCCGAATTTATTGTAGCACACAGCTCAGGCAGGTAATTCCTAGTGTAACTGAGGGGGTTATTTCCCTCCCTCTGTCTCATTCCTAAAGTGGTGTATGTTTTCCTATAAGTACAGGGTGCTGTTCTCTAAGGGTCAGAGCCAGGCCCACGCGCTGTGTGTAAGCAGCCTCATAAACAAGCAGATATTGTGGATTTTTCTACAGCCTGAGTAAAGCTCAAGAGCTCCAAGAGCATGCAAATTATTGGCTTTCAGCAGATACAATTTACAATATAATGACAGGTATAAAATTTGAAGCAGCCTGAATACGTCTATCCACGCTTTGGAAACAGGAATTTGCATTTAATCCTATTTTCCCCCTTCTTCCTCTTCTCTCTTTTTAACATCAGGATTCTAGCAACTGCTGGGACCGACTTTGACCTGCGGACCCTGCGAGCCGTCCGAGTGCTGCGACCCCTGAAGCTGGTGTCAGGAATCCCAAGTGAGTGCCGCGATACCGTCACCTTCACAGCCAAAGTGGCTCCACAGCTTTTGGGGTGCAAAGTGCTTTTCTGAGCAATGTGTTCTTCCTCTTCTCCTTCGTGCTCTGTGGCTCCTTGTTTTTGTTAGCTCCTGGTATTCTGTTATCCTATTTTGTGTATAGCCACCCGATTTCAGCAATGCACTCCCAGATTTTGCAGGTGGGTGGCATTTGTTGTCCTGGCACTCCTTTGCCATTGGGGTTGAATTGTTTCAATTCAGATACAAAGTCCTGAGACCAAAATTTCACAGCTTTCAGGCCCCTCGCCCTGAGCTTGGATCTTCTGGCTGTTTTACCAGCTGAGCATCTCACGCTGGGGGTTTTGTCCCTTCTGTAACACCAGGGAAAAAACTGAGGCAAGGAACAGATAGGACTTGCTCTTGCCTTCTCACTGGTGACTTGATCTATTTCACGTGCCAACGTGAAGGGTCCGATGAGGAGCAGCATCGTGCCTTGGCTACGCCCTGAGACCACCCAAGCCCTGACACCGCTGCTTACTGCCCTTTTAGCTGTCATTGCTCACCAGCTGCTCTGCCCGCTTGTGTATTTCACTTCCCAGCGTGGAACAGGGAGGTTTTCCCTCCGGGAAGAGCCGGTGAAAGGAAGACCCCTAGCTCTGTGGGATGCTCTGCTCCGCATTAGCCCCTTGGCAGCCGGGCAGCCCCTCTCCTCCCAGGCAGCGGGCTGGGACATCAGCTCTGCCACCTTGGGACTGAAATGCCAGCGCTGTAGAGATCCAGCGAGGGGGTTGTGCTAGGCACTAACAGCATCAAAATCCTGAAATTAGCATCCTTTCGTGGGCAGGGCTTCAGTCTGAATCCCCACATAGGGTGGGTCCTTGGCTGAGCTTGGGAAAGGTGTTATTTACTAACAGGGTCTCTAATAGGGAGATGCTGCTGGCTCTTTTTCATGTTTGTCTTGCCGGTGTCTAAGGATGTCAGGGCACTAAGGTTTGTGGAAGTGATGATTTTTTTTATTTAGGGTAGCTCAGGATGGGCCTCGTGCGCCTGAAATATTTTCTGCCTTCTTCATGTATGGCAGTCGTTTCAATAAAAGATATTGCTTCTGCTGATGACTGTTATGGGGAAACAGGCCTCAACTTGGGGAATTTTGACGTAAGTTATTTCCAGGCAACACAAGTATCTGCTCACTGATTTGGGTATTGAGAAAAAGGACTCAAGTAATTGTATAAATGTTTACATAAACACTGGGCCCCAGTGTCCCTGCCTGGGGGCTGTGGTCCCTCAGGGGTGTCCCTGTCCCGGGCAGATACGCTCTCCTACCTGGTGACATGCCCTGGACCAGCACGCTATTTTCCTATACAGCATTAATTGCTCTTATGTTTTGGTAATGCTGCAAAAGCTGTGGGCACTGTGTTTTTTCCCTAGGTAGTAAATGTACAACCTTTAGGTTCATTCATACACGAGAATCTTATATGCTTTTCTTCTACGCTCAGTATTTTTTCTCTCCAACAGATCTTAATGCTTTTTTTTCTGTGTGCCCCCATATTGGCCTCGGTAGAGCTGAGTAGGACAAGGTGGCAAGACAATGATGACCCTTCCTTCTCAGCACCGTACAACAGGCCGCCAAGGTGGCTTTCAGCTGCCAGTTATCGCTGAATTTATTTTGTTATGTGCGTCTGCATGACGTTATCTGACACCTCCATCTCGCCAGCCTCTCTAGCCTTATCTCCTCTGATTTTAATTGAAAATGAGTTTTAGAGTGAGTGAAAAGGCTATAGATGGAGAGCCCTGGAAGACAACGTTTGGGTCTCTTTTGGTTCCCTTTGCTTCTGTATCTCCTGGAAGCAGTCCTGAGGACACCCACACTGTCACAGGCTCTGCCTTAAGGGCCTGGTTCAGCTCCCAGCTGAGTCCTGGGACTCCCTCAGCTGCAGGAAATGTCCTTTTTGTGTCTCTGAAGCTTAAGAGAGCTTTGAGTCTGTGATCTGAAGAAAGGGGTCAGCAAATGAAAGCTTTCCTGATTGTGTGTCTGACATCCTGAGTGTGTGATGGCCGTAGTGTCGTCTTTACAGCACCCCGGGAAAAGCAGCATTGCATGACGTTGCCAATCCTAATCTTTCCCTTAGGCACCCCCTCTCTTCTACCTTACCCTCCTGCTCCAACCCTTGTTTTCCTTCCCTTGCTGATTACCCGATTTTACTTCTCCCTGCAGGTTTGCAGGTTGTCCTCAAGTCCATCATGAAGGCGATGGTGCCCCTGCTTCAGATCGGGCTGCTCCTCTTCTTCGCCATCGTGATGTTTGCCATCATCGGGCTGGAGTTTTACATGGGGAAGTTTCACAAAACCTGCTTCTCCAATGAGACAGGTGAGATTGGAACTTTGCTCCCATCCCAGTGGGCTGTCATGATGCTTCCAGGCCCCATCACCTCATCGGGATGCTTTCCATCTCCATCCTGCTCTTATGTTGCTTTTTCTTTTCAATGTTTACTGTATTCCCTCTGCCTTTACCCACCTTCTCTAAGAGTTAACAGACTTTTGCTCACCCTACGTGCACTGGGACAGATCCTCCCATCACTTTTACACCCAGCCTTGATGCTAGTTGATTGCTGTCAATCTACAGGAGTGAAATGGAGGTGCTTAGGACCTCCTGTCGTGGGAGAACTTTTTTCATAATAGATGTGCAGAAACAAATTCCCATGGTTCCAGCTTGTTGAAGGGTGGTTTTCAGTTTCCGTTTGTTGGTCTCTGTTCATGTTTTCAGTGGGTTTAGCTCTGTGAACAGCTGCTGGCTGCGGAATTTCCTTGCAAGGTTTCTGGGATAAGTTGCATGTGTATGAGAGAACATCGGTGTGATCAGAAAGGTTGAAAGGCTGGGAGCAATGGAAAAGAAAAAAGAAGGTAAATAGATGGAAGGCAAGGAGCCCTCTGATAGACAAGGGACAAAAATGTCCTTCAGACAGAGCGGGGCAGGGGAGCGGTCATGAAGGTGAACAGGAGAAGAGGGTTTGGTGAGGGGGCACCGCGCAGCCTTGGCAGCACAGCAGGTGCTCAGGCTCATTGAACTTGTTTCAATTTAAACACACACACACAAAAGCCATTTTTTCCATGTAATTTTTTAATATTCTTGTTAGAGTAGTGTTAGTATGTGCTGATTATCTGGACTATCCACAGATGGAAATATTGTTCCTGTCTCCAAAAGATTACAATTTAAGGTATAATTGACTGTCTTTAAAGCACAGTCTTATATTTTCAGTGATTATCACTAATAGGTATTCATATTGATTTATTTATATGCGTTCAAATGGTAATAAAAGGACATCCCAGCCAAATCTCTGGGCGTCCTTTGCAAGGCTTTATAACAAACAACAACATGGAAACAGTTTAATATATTCAGTTTACACAGAGCTCTGCAAAAGCAGGGAGAAATTGTTTTCTTGCTTATGTTCCTATGTAGCATTAGCAAAACAACACAACTTGTAAAGGACAGTCAGGTGTTTAAAGGTTGCTTGTGAGCAAAGCACAATGATTCCTGGAAGAAATGGATTTTCAGGCTGGATTTGTAGGAGAGGAAAATCTTTTTGCTGTGTGTGTGTGCTAAGCAGAAGAGGTCTCAGCTCACTGCAAGGTTTCAAGCTACTGCAGCAATCACAGAGGAACAACAGCGGTGACAATATAGGTGTGTAGGACGTAGCAGCGTTCTCGCCGAGGTGGCAGGGAGAAAGCAGTTATGAAGAGGTTTGCATTTTCAAGGAGCATTTTCAGATCTGTTGAATTGCAGCCCCAGGGCAAGGTGGGCAAGTTCTTGCATCCTTGGTTTGCAGGTGGTGGCTGCAGGCTGGGAGCACTGGGCTCTGCGGCTCGCTCTCTGCTGAGCTGACTGTAGCCAGCGGGCAAAGGAATGATTATTTTTTTTCCTCCCCACAAACCAGTTAACTTGAAGTGGAAAGATAAACCCCAGTGCTGTTTGTGTTCTCTGCAAACAGCTCTGACATCAGTGATGACTGAGAGGTCTCTGCCAGGCTGGGGGCTGAGAACAGATTTGTCACGTGCAGCACCGTGTGTAAGTGGCCCCTGGCCAGGAATCGGGAGCGTGGCCAGAAAACGCCGCGCACGTTGCATCTCCGCATCGCGGCACCTGGCATCTCGGTGGCAGCTCTGGCCGGGGCGGTGCAGAAGGCGCCTGTGCTTACGGGCACTGTCCCCTGCTTTTCTCGGGGGTAACGTGCTCGTTGTTGGGTGAATTACAGGGATCGATTCCGCCTGCTTCGCAGGAAATGGCGTGGTGGTGTTTCTGGAAGGGCAGAGCGGCGAGGCTTCCTGGCGCTGCGGTCCCCCATGAGCAGAGCATCCCGCAATGCCGCCAGCCCAGCCTTTTAAATCCTAAGTGCTCGTCAGCTCCGAAGAGGTGCATTAACAAGCCCAGGCCTGATACCACGGGCTCCAAAGGCTCGCTTCAGCGTGGAAATGTGAACCTCATTAAAGAGAGGCCTCTGTCAAAGGGTAGCAAATTAGTGGATGAGGACTTGCTCACACTGGTTTCTGTTCTAAATCCCCAAAGTGAGCAAACTCCAGACACTTTCCCTGGAATCAGGAGCTAAATGAATGGTACCAGCCGTGACTTCAGCCCATTGTGGAGGGAACCGAGTGGAAGTGTCACCGTAAATGTTGCTGTAGCCCTGTGAGCCCAGTAACCCTGCGTAGGTCAGTGACAGACTGAACAGAGGGATGCTGGGGACCAAAATATGGCAAAAGGGTCATTCAGGGCTGTTGTCACTCAGACGGACAGGCTGTTCTGAACTAGTGGAAACACCTCTTTATTTTGATGAAAAACAGGTAAAAAATTATTGGCTGTGCATTTTCCGCTGGGTGCCTCACTTGTTTTCCTCTCCCTGTGTCCTCCATGCAGTCCTGCTCTGCTGACATAGGATGATTTTTGAGCAACTGCCCTCTGCAGCTCACCCAGCCCAAGCGCCCTGAAGCTGCTCTAGGAAAGCAGCACATCACGTTTATTTCCCGTTTTTCCTTGAGATTCCTCTTTCCTCCTGTCTATTCCTCAGCCGTGGGAGTAGGGACCAGCTCTGGTCTGTCTGTATCTCTCTCGTAATGAAAAAAGATGTGCACTGCAATTTCAGAGCATTACCTGGTAACAAAAGGCCAAACAGAAAACTGGATTCTCTGCGAAGGCACGCTCGCAAATGGTCTGCAAGAGCCAGATTTGATATTTTCTTTGTGCAGCCTTGTCTCATCGAGCCCTTACGAAAGCCTGTGGTGACCCATATGGGAGCTGGGGAGAGATGCCCTGCATTAAAGTGTTGAGTCAACAGGAAAAGGTCGCACATGCACACACACACATACGCATCCTGCAGCCAGTGACAATCTTGTTTTCCTCCTGCAGGCTTTGCTCTATGGAATGATTACTCCTAATTATTGTTAGCGCTGATTTTGTTTCCCCCCTGGTGAATTTGATTTTGTGGAGTTTGCTGCTCCATTACCATAACATGTCACTTTTAAAACCATTTAATATTTCTAGAATTGCATCTCTGTGTAAATAGGAACATCGCTTAGTATATTTATTTACTTTAGAAAAATAAAGTGCTGGGTTTTCAAACTGCTCTCTGTTGGTGTTCACCATGTCTCTGGAAGGCTGCAATGCTCCAGACTTCACAGCTGGCCCTGGAAGATGCAGACCACTGTTTTGGCCATCCCTGGTGATCCTTAACCATGACAGACATTTTCTTCCTTTGCCTTCCCTGGGTCTGAACCAAAACTCAGTGGACTAATCCCCTCCCTGCTGCAGACAGGCTGATAGCTGGATGATTTCTCTGCCAGCATTGCTCTTTGGGCAGGAACATGAAGCTTACAGTGGGGTTGGAGTTCTTGGTCCACCTCACAGGCTGCAGTGGTGGTACTGCCTTGTAATGTAGCCAGAGGCTCCTCGTGCAGCTGTGGTCCAGCATCTGCATCTGGGCAATTTCAGGGCTATCCACAAGCAGCTCTTGTTTAAGCCACTAGTGCAGAACCTGCCCTTTTGCTTTAATGTTATGGTGCCAACATTTAGCACTTAGCCATGCTGTGTGAAGGTGTAGCAATGTCTCAGTGTCTTTTCGCATGCACCATTCCCATGCTTTTGCTTTTACTTTACTGTGCTGTTTTTTTCATGGCGTTTCTAAAGGGCATGGTTTAGTGATGGAACTCGGTAGGTCAGGTTGGGCATAGTGGTCTTGAAAGTCTTTTCCAACCTCGATGATTACAATTCTGTGATGCTATATATGACATAGCTGAACACTGGGGCAAACTGGAAATTGTGGGCACTTTGGAGATAGCTCTGCTCCACCCTGCCACTAAACTGCCCCCATATAGCATGGCAGTTACTTGAGCGTAACATCTACTACATGCCCAGAGTGGCACAAGGAAGCCTGGAATGCAAACCAGGTCCATGTGATGGTGCAAGGAGGATGCGGCAGCACCAGCTGCTTGACTGGCTTTGGTCGGTAACTTTTTCTCCCCTCTGTTCTCTGCAGGCGATGAGGTGGGAGATTTTCCTTGCGGAGAGGAGCCTCCTGCCAGGCAGTGTGAGAGTGGGACCACCTGCAGGGAGTACTGGCAAGGGCCCAACTATGGCATCACCAACTTTGACAACATCCTCTTTGCTGTGCTCACTGTCTTCCAGTGCATCACCATGGAGGGATGGACCGACATCCTCTACAATGTGAGTCCGCTGATGGGGCTGTAAGACTCCTGGGGTGCTGATACGGCTGGCACTAGTTTGAGAAAGGTTGGGCAGGAAAAAAAAGTCAATTAGTTTGTGCCTATTTTTTAGTTAGTGCCTTTCTAGTTTGTGCCTATATCTGTCGGGTGGATGGGAGAGCAGGAGTGTGTTCTCATAGTGTCCCAGGGGAAATCACTTACCAAATCAGATCATATGGGGTTGCAAAACCAGTGAACCAGTGACTCACTAATGTTTTGCACCTGGAGGTTTCCTCTCTTGGTTGGGTCTAGCCTTTGTGATAGACTTTGTAATCTGCATCAACAACCAATGACAGCTGGATTTTTGCACTGAGATTCAGTGCTAATTTTGGCAACTCCAATACAATTTTACAAAGCCCTATCCATCACCTTGATGCCTGGCATGACTCTGTTGGCTATGGAGAAGACAGACCAGGCTGAATTGCACCAGTATGGTCTCTGCTGCCTGCCCCTCCTGCAAACCAGAACCATGACTGTTGCAACGACACAAGGTCAAAACCTCTTGGTCAGTTTTATTTTAAAAAGAGTAGAGCAACCCCAAACAATTAGCAACAACTGAATGACTTTGTTATATTTCTGGCATTGTAATGCTCTCATTTGTGTCTGAAATTTATACTTGCGCTTTTGAGGTATCCTGACTTGAGGCAAGCACCTAGTCCTTGCCTTCTTTGTGGGCTAGGAAGTGATTTAAACAGGCTGGGAATAGATCCCTCCAGCTGGTTTCTGGCAGCTGTATCCTATTTTCTTGTGAAGTGTGGCCAGCCACTCTGGGTGTCATCAGGGACCTGTGTGCCTGTTGCAGACCTGTTTTCCCCAGCTTCATGCTTTGCTTAGATCTTCCCATTTTTCCACAGTGGGTATAACAGGTCTGGAGGACAGTCCATCTGTTTTGTACTTCCATTTTTTATGGTAGTAAAGGACTTTATCAAGTACAGAGGCATGAAGGAGAGAGCACTTTCCAACTCATTTTAGGAACGATGATGATTTAGCAATGTATGGCTACACCAGCTGCTTCTTTCCGTTGACTGTAGAAGGAAGGACGGTCTGACAGCTCTGCATGGGTGATCTGACTTACCCCACCCTGTCTTAGCCAGAAGTGCCAGTGTGGAAAAATAACTACAGTAGGCTTTAATAGACCATTTCCCTAGCCAGTAGGACTACAAAACATTTGGTCTACTTCATTATAGACTCTGGACCCATGCTGGGCTTGTTTGCAGACCTTCCTGTGAGGGTTTCTGTAGCAACAGGAAAGTATTATTAATATCAGCCACAGTAAATTGCAAGGTACAATTCTGCTGTGTTTGAAGCCAATATATCTGATTTATTACCTTTACCATTTGTTGCTCTGTTCCTCCATTTCTTCCAAGTCTTTGTCTTAAAGTGATCTCTAGAAGGGCTCATTTCCCCATCGCATGCCCTCCCCTTGCCCTGAAACTTCATCACACAACCAGTTTCTCCTACTCTCATTCAACAACCCCGCTCCTTCCTTCTACTGCCAACTGTTGTAAGAAAAGCCCATTAGCATCCCAGTTAGAATTGATTAATCAATATGTGGTGTATTAGATCATCTTCTCCCAATCTGCCTTTTGTAGCACATGCAAAAAACAGAGCTTAGTACTGGGGTATTGATTTTGGGGGTTGCTTTGAAAATTATTATAGTATCATTTTAGATGTCCATTAATCTAGTTGGAAACAGATGTCCAGATGAGATGCAGTATGTATTTGCTGTACAATGCCAGGCCTTGCCTGAGACCCCAGGTTAGGTTTTAATGGCTGGTGGATTCACATCTCCGATAGATATGAGGATCTCTGGACGGTCTACTTGCAGAGTGGAGGATGAGCAGTGTGTGTAGTGCCACCGGACCACTTGGCAAGCTTCATGCAGCCAGTGCCAGCAGCCAGCTCTGTCCCTCTTCCTCGGCCCTCCCCTGCACACCGTCACCCCCTTCCTGTGCTGCTCTGCTTGCTGAAGAGCTGGCTGTGCTTTTGCAGGTTAGCAGCCAAGAAAAGGTGTGGGTGGAGAAGATCCACTCTGTGCACTCCTTAACTTTTTTCACAGCTTCAGTCATCTGCTGCTTTCTGGCTGCTTGGCTTTTATCTTGGTTTCTTCTGTGCCCACTCTAGATTTGTCAAATTTAAAAAGGAAACAAAAGCCCAAACCTTGCTGCAGCATTGCAGCATTCGTGTCCAAAGAAAGGCAATAAAGCTGGTGAGGGGTCTGGAGAACGAGTCTTATGGGAAACGGCTGAGGGAGCTGGGGTTGTTTAGCCTGGAGAAGAGGAGGCTCAGGGGCGACCTGATTGTTCTCTACAGGAACCTTAAAGGAGGATGTAGTGAGGTGGGGATTGGTCTCTTCTCCCACGTGCCAGGTGATAGGACAAGGGGGAATGGGCTAAAGTTGCGCCAGGGGAGGTTTAGGTTGGATATTAGGAAAAACTTCTGTACTGAAAAGGTTGTGAGGCATTGGAACAGGCTGCCCAGGGAAGTGGTTGAGTCACCATCCCTGGAGGTGTTCAAAAGACGTTTAGATGTAGAGCTTAGTGACATGGTTTAGTGGAGGACTTGGTAGTGTTAGGTTATAGGTTGGACTGAATGATCTTGGAGGTCTTTTGCAACCTAAATCGTTCTGTGATTCTGTGATTGCAAATCCAGCATGGCAAGTGTCTGTGGATGCAGGTTGCACACAGCTGCAGAGGCAGCAGGAGTGCAAAGTGTCAGTCCTTGCAGCACCAGCCAGCCCCGCATCTCATCAGTAATGCTGTTGGAATCAGCTGGCTTCCTACTGGAGCCATACTGGGTTATCATAAGATGTTGTCTCTTGTATCTAGGAAAATTTTGCAGTGGTGGGGTGAATTTTCCTGCTAGGCCCAGCCTCTGGTCACGTCAAGAAAACCTGCATTCCCCTGGTGCAGGATCCTCATCAGAGCTGAGCTATGAACCTACTTCCAGTCTGTTGCTTAAGATTTGCAAAAGGCTGTGGGTGCAGTCTGTGTAAACTGTGACCATGCATTAATAAGGAAAAAAGCTGGTGTTTCTAACTAGAAACCAGGGAAGGCTGATCTTCCTTTACCCCTGCCATTGCATGACCACTGCCACAGGCTGGGTTTGCTTGGCTGGGGTAGGTTTGTTGCCTTGCTTTTGCAAACCCTTTCCCTTCCTGCTGTTAAAGGAAATGGCCCCACATGGGGTCCATTCTTAGGGCTGAAAGCCCTTTGATGCCAGGCGGTCTAGGACTGAGACCCATTATGGGGAAGTTGAGGTTACAGACTGCTTCCTCAGTGGGCCGTTAATTTCCTTCTGCAAAATAGTGATTGATTGATTGCCCTGCTCGGATGGGGCTTTGTTATTGCTCCTCATTTCCTGCTATGACCTTTGCTGTGGGGTGCGAAGAAAAGCTACGTTTTGTTCATTGCAGTCAGGATGGCTGGGGTCAGTCACAGGGTGAGACGTGCTTTACCAGCTCAGCATTAACTTAACCAAGGGACAGAGCTGGCTCTGTCCTGAAAGCAGCTTAGATGGAAAAACAAGTCTGCTAGGTCTGTGGTGGCAACAGGCAAGCTGAAGAGTTTGCTGTAAACCAATGCTCAGGAAAGAGGGAGCTTGGGATTGAGTTTGATGGTTTGGCTCAGGTCTTTCCAGGAGTTCCAGGGAGAGTTTTTGTGAGGGCTATTTAGTTATTTCCAAAGGGTTGAGATGGCTTCACATGTGGTACAGATGCAGTCTTCATACAGATTTAGAGAAAAATACCATCAAAGGCAAGGCTTTGCAGTAAGTAATCTACCTTGTAAATATTCACTCTTTGTCCTGTGATAAATTGAGGAATTAGGAGGGCAGGGAGAATGCTAGTTCACAAATCTCAGCCCAATTTTTCCTTGCTGATCCACTGTTTGTACTTTCACAGAGGTTCATTTTAATTGGAGCCAATGAAAGCTTTCTAGCAAGACTTTATCGGGAAGGTGATTTATGCTTGAAGCAAAAAGACTGAATCATCAATCAGGTGAAATGCTTTGAGAATAAGCTGGGGAAAACTCCTTCCTGAATCAGCAGCGCAATAGCATCAGAGCAATATCTCCAAACAAGTGCTTCTGTGAGCCGCAGATTTGTCAGCTGTGGACTGTTTCTACTCAAAAAGGTCCAAGGAGCAACAGGTTATTTAGGGAAGTTACTGTGTCCCGAGGACAGGAGACAAGGAAGCACATTTTCTCTTGCAAATGAAGTGCATTCTAGGCTTCAGCATGATCTTGGGAAAGCATGAAAACAGACTAAATTATTTTTTCCACTGTGAGAGGACTAAGTGTCACAGTCCAGTGTTTTGAACAGTTCTTTTCTTCAGTGTAGCCCAGTGCAGACAGATCAGAGATCCCTGAAGTACAGGCAGAGCATCTTCTGGACTGGGAAATTTACCTAGAGCACCAGCTCACTGTGGGCAGCAATGCTGCTCGAGTGCAAGATGCTCTGGGGTAGCAAACCCAATTTTTTTTTCTGCAGCTGGGACTAGTTTCGTCCCAAGGCAGTCTAGCGACAGTTGTGCCTCTCAGCAACGTGGACCAGCCCAGCCACTGCGCTGGGCTGATGCAACCATCCTGCACCCTAGTTTGGTGGTGCTGATATGGGGCTCTGTACTGGGCTCTGCTGCTCAGGATAGGCTCTTCCCATGGTAAGTAATGTTCACCTGGAACATCACACCAGGAGTGATGTAAAACAGCAGGGGTTGCAGTGTCTGCTTCACTTGTGCCTTACAGCACCATTACTGAGATAAGTAGTAATTGGTGATCAGATTGTCTCTTGGGACCACTATGTAAATGTATTAATTAGTATTTTAATATGCTAAGTATTACCATGCTGCACTTGTTCCCATGCTGTAAGTGTAGCTGTCTGATGACAACCAGTGGCTGCTGGATCTTGAGAATGTTAGCACTGCTGAGGGACAAGAACACTTCCAGTGATAGCCTCCAAGTTGTTGGCAAACTAAGGTGCAGAGACTAAGTAAAGAAAACTGAGGCTGAGTACTGGGGACATACGTGGAGGTGGGACAAAATAATGCAGATAGTTGTTCAGCAAGAGAAGATACGGTGCCCTGGCATGCGAGCCCTTTAAAACCAGGGCAGATAAAGCTCTCAAGAACATTCTGGTTGAGGTAAATCTGTCCTGACCTTCCTCTATGTATAGTTCTCAAATTAAATAGTGGTATTTTGGATCATCTTGTTCATGCTGAGTGTTTATGAATGACAGTGACTCTTCTCTTGCATACTGCTAATATAGGCCGTGTTTGGAGGTATAACTGTTTTTAAAGAGATGATAGTGTAATTCCTGGTTTTCTCTCTATAGCAATGGTTCTCAGCTTTTCCCATGCAAGAACCTTCTCATCCATCATGAGACACTCTCCTGCCTTCAGTGCTTATTTCTGTGGGAACCTCATCTTGTTTTGCAAAGTGAGAAAAGCCAGAGAAGTCTTGTGCCTGCCTACGAACTCCCCAGTGTAAAATGTTGTTTTACTATCCTATGTAGAAGCATCAATTACTTTACAGAGCCTGTAACTAGATGTGAGAGAGACACTGATAACCTTAAATGAGATAGCTACGCTAGACCTAATACCATAGCTGTGCTTAGTTGGGCTCAATACTTTTCGTTATACACTCAGTGGTTCGGGAAGGTGTTTGAACTCTGCGCTGTGGTCATCGCACAGCTAGCCCCAGTGATGGTACCTCGTACGTACCCCTCTGCGAGGTGCAGTCGTGCCTTCGCAGTGGAGGTGCGGGCAGAGTTTCCAAGAAGCTGAGGAGCGTGGTTTGGAGCTTTGTGGTTCCAGTTCTCCTACAGAAAATCATGGGTCAAACCTGAAGCTGGTAGAAGTCTTGATGTTGACTTTCAAAGAGCTGGGCTTTCACCTTTTATCTGTTCTCTGCAGGAGCTCAAAGATACATGGTGGAATTTGCTTTGCAAAATAGGGACTCCTTGCAGGAAAGGAGAAATGTCAAAGTGTACACTCGCTCTCTTTTGATCTTAATGGCAAGAGATTTTCCTGTTTCTTCTATTTTCTACTGTCAAATATTAGTGTCCAGTGGGTATTTCAAGACTGTGGACTGGGCCTAACCTAATATGCTTGTAAGTAGGAACGAGAAGTTCAAATAAAATGTAAGTTTACCCTAAATTGGATCCCAGCTAGAACTATACCCTCACTGAATTTAGAATAGCTTATGATTCACTTGGTATTTTTCATTCTCTTTTGTGTCTTTCAATTTCCTGATTCCTATAAAGATACAGAAAGGGAAGGTCAGGATGTAATTATTGTTCTATCTCCAGCCCAACCCAGAGGTGGAGGATGTGTTGGAACTTGCAGGGTCAGAAGAGAAACTATTTTACCTGGTTGTTTGGAGAGCTCACATGAGTTTCTGGGGGCATTTATCTAGAAAGATCGAGTCATTGGCACTCAGTCTGTTATCAGACACAGCTGTGAGTTGAGGTACCAAAGGTGCTGCTGGGATGTTCCTCAGGAGGCATCTGGATGGGACTAGCACTGGCTGTCCGGACCATGAGATCGTTTCCTGTGCAAAGCTCTCCAAGAAGGTGGAGGAAAGGTACAGACAAACGTGGAACAGAAAGGAGAAGGGGAATAGATAACATAAAGCAACATCCCCTCGCCTTGGAGAGTCGGTGTTAGGTTCCTCTTGGCTCATTGCCTGCTTGTGAAATTCCTCCTGGGACGGAGAGCCCCCATGCTTTCAGGCACCTCTTAAACCTGTCAGTTAAGGCTTAGAAGTGACTTAAGTGGCTTTTTTTGCTGGTCATTTGCTCATGATTGTGGTTTCCTGTGAGGTTATGCACTTGCCTTTGTTAATGTGCGACTGTCATGCCTACTTCAGTGTAGCAGCAAATGCAAGAGCAAACCCCGTGGGACTATGTGGAGGTGGCTTTGAAACTGCTCTTCTCTCCTAATACGCCTAATGTACTGTTGTCTGCTGTCTGTTAGCAGTGACCTGCAGCCAGTCTACTAAAGCACAAAGCCATAATAGCTAGGTACTGAGCTGGATGAGAATAAATGGGGCTCTGTTTGCAATGCTATTTGTGTGTCCTGGGGCTGGCAGCCTGTGGTGTCAGTGGCTGAGGGGATGTGTGATGGTTCGGTCTCCTATGCTCATGTTTTGTGTGCGTGCATCAGCTCTCCTCGTTCTGAATTAACGTTTTGAGGAATAAAACTGTTTAGCCAGCAAAAGCATGGCAAGCCAGGAAAAGGGGAAAGATATTGGCTAAAGTGCTTTCTTTACATTTTCAGCAGGAAGAATAAGGAAGGGTTTTGTTTTACCACCCTGAATCATATGGCACACTTCTGATAGGGTTTCTTTTTTATGCTGCATTCTGTGTTGTGTGTGAGGGGCAAGATCTGTTCCACTTGGATCTGGGGTGCCAGGACCTGGGGCCGGAAAAAAGCTGTACCCACAAAGCCAGAGCGCTTGGCTTTAGCAGCTGCACAACAGCAACACGACCACAGTGCAGCATTAAAAAAGGATGCTCTGCCTTCACTTTGGCTGTCTGATACTGTGTTGCATGAGCTGAAATGCTGTCTGCAAACACAGCATTTGCCTGCAAGCTGGAATGTGAGTGCAGGAGTACATATATAGTGCAAAACTCCCCATAGGGCTGTCTAGGGGTCAGATTACTCCTGGGACCAGGTGTTCACCAATGCTAAACTTCTATCATCACTGTGAGGTTGCTCTGGGAAATGCACTGAGCGCTGAGGGAGATGCCCAGGCCCAAGCAGTGGTTACAGAGCTGGCAGCGCGCATGCAATGCATGCTGGAGTCATGCACTTAATGGATGTGGGAGCTGAGCTTCTGTGCCAGGCTTAGGTGCTGTGTGGATGCAATCATGCTGTTTTCCTCCCTGCAGTTTCATAAAGAAGGGAAAATCCCCTAATGTTGTTAGTGTTAAATTGTATTTACTATTCAGTTAGGATGACTGTAATCTGCTAATATGAATCAGCCATCTTCTATGCGCGCACAAGGGTGATGGATAATTCCCAGCCTCTCACTGCTGCTGTGGGGGTAGTGTTGATTCCTGGTGTTTTGGTATGACCAACCACTTACAGGAAAATTGGGCAGCAATGGCAGGATTCGGAGCAGGGAGCCGGGAGTCTGGCAGCAGCTCTGAGTGCAGGATTGGTGCAACAGTAAAATAGCTGTGGGGCAAGAAGGGAGAAGCCTTCCTTGTTCCCTACTGCTCAACTGAGGCTGTGGGTCAGTGCTTGTGCCCAACGGGTACTGGAAGTCTGCAGAAGGTGGGGACCTACTTAGGAATGACCAAGCCTTTGCAAGAAAAGCACAGAACAGATCAGCTAAGCTTTTAATTCCAGCACAAAACCATGTTGGGAAGTTCTGGCTGCAGCCTTGCCATGTCTGAAACTGATCCCAATGGAGAGAGCCTGCAAGTGGTCTGGGCATTGTCCATGCCCCATTTACACCTCTTCTGAGGTCTTGAATGGGTTGAGGCATAGACATTCTTCCAGCTAGTTGTAGAGGTGTGGATTTCACCCATGCTTCCCGCTGGCTTTAAGCCTGTTCCATCCTCATTGTGTCGTTGCAATATATGTTTGGTTTGAGTAATGGGGAGGATTATTACTGTGTGGGAAAATGGATCTTTTAGGTTAATATTCATTCATTTAGATTGTTATTGTCACTTGATTGTGACAGACGCATAGTCCTCAGCTTCTTCCCCAGGTTTCAAAAATTCTTGTATAAACAGAACCACCTACTGTTTGTATCCTGCTGCTGATCAGAAACCTAATGGCAACATGAAAATAACCAAACTTCTCCATGCATTAACCCTCCCAGAACTCCATGTCCAAACCATCCCAAGCATCTTGTTCTTGAGCAGAAGGTGGATTGGATTTCTCACTCGCATTTTCCCCAGAGAGAGATCTAACACCAGGCTTTGGAGTAGCATGTTCGTTACTAATGAGACCTAGCTGGATGTATATAACATAGCAGTATAATAATTTGGTGTGTTTGTCAACAGGCTTATAGTTCAACTGAAAATCCCTTGGAGATCACAGAATGAGCAGCACAACCTTTACCTGCTCAGCTGAATTTCTCTGCTGGCCCCTGTGAGACAAAACTATGTGGTAAATGGGGGAATCTGTACACCTGATGGGGCCTGTGTGGGATGATGATCCATCTGTACAACAGTCTTCTGCTCTAAACTCTGCCTTGGCTGATATCCATTTATTCATGCTTTCCTCCCCCTCCTCCTGGATCTGGGAGGGCCGTAGGGCCTGTTTGCCAAAGGGCTGAAGTCCCAGATCTTTTAGAGATGCAGTGTTACTGTAAGGCATGCTTTGTATGCTTCCTCATCCAGAAAGTTTTTTATAAACCCAAAGTTGTTATAACAGAAAACAGGGAGCTCGTCTAAGGTTAAAGTGGCTTTGAAATATCTAGATGCTAAGACAGGTTTGATGCATTTCTCTGACCATGCCCGGGTCTCCATCCATCTGGAAAAGCAGACTGTCTGACCCCAAGCCAGCATGGAAGTTCTCTCTAAGGCTAAAAGGATTGGGACGTTTCAGCCCTGATTCAGCAGATTACTCTGTTCAGAAAACCACTTGAACAAATGTATAAAGTTGAGAAAGGGTTTAAGTGCCTCACTGAATTTTCTGCATTTTATTTAATGTCTCCATGAAGATATATTCAAAATGACTGTGGGGCAGCCACCCCCAGGCTTTAATAGGAGACGTTTAACATACATACCAGAAGAGTGACATACATCATGCAAACTGAAAAAGCCCTTTCAACAGAGCAATTGCTCTCTGAAAAGAAGTGAAAATCTCTCCAAACAACAGCTTAATCATCTGTGCTTGCCAAGAAGTGAAAACTCCAGCTGAAGAAATTCACTTGCAGCTTGACAACATCACAGCAGCGGGGGCACAAGCAGCTCTCTTATGTGCCCAGTGATTGGTTTCCTACAAAGGGAAAGAAAGGCAGCTGGGTGCTTTCAGAAGCATGCCAGCCTGTTTATGCCATGACTACTACATCTGTGCTTGAAGTGGAAGAGAATAACAGAACACTTCTTTTAAAAAATAAAAAAAAGTGGGGACTTTTTTTTTGCTCTTGTAGTCCCTACGGCTACCCAAAATCCCTATGGCTCGGTGCTCCTGCAGAAGAGGCTGGATGTGCATGGGCTTCAGCAGAATGTGTCTTTGCTCTTTGATCTGCAGACCACGAGCCCCGGGGACAGGTGATGAACAGAAGCAGGCAGGAGCCTGGCTACTGTAATGGGTACAACGGTGGTGGACTGGGGTCGTGTTGTCTCCAGGCAGCTCGGCAGGGGGATGCGTGGGATTCTCGGTGTGTGGGTGCAGGAGAGGTTGGAGATGCTGGGCACAGGAACTGCACAGATGGTGGTATCGGGGCTGTTTTCTGTGTTAAGTCAGCAGTAGGGAGGCAGGTAGGGTTGGGGCAGAGATCTTCCGTGTTCAACCTGTTGGCACATCTCATGAGGGTGCTACAACAAAGCGCAAGGTGGAGCTGCTCTTCGGCAGAAGGTGCCATCGTTCTCCTTTGCCTGTGTTCAGGGTCAGCGCTCAGGAGATTCCAGCCTTCCTCCTTCTTTCTCCTCCAACAGATAACATTCCCATTCTTTCTTGAATTCCTTGTGCCAAAGTCCAGTAGGCACTCTGCTGCTCTCTTACAGGAGGAAATTGCCCAGTGAGTATGGAAAGCAACATAACTGCTCGTGAAACAAGAGAAACTCTAGATCCACCTTGTCTGGTGTCCAGGCTGAGAAGTCATGCTAAAGTGAGAGGCTGTCTGCATGGGGTTGGAGCCATGCAGGAGCTCAGGGTATAGCCCATTGAATTGGCTGTTATGCTGTCATTTAGCTGGATTAAACCAGTCAGCATTTAGCTGGATTTAAAACATATGCTCATTTGCTTCTCAACGGAGAAGCAGGTAAATTTGGAGCAATTGTGCTGTGCAGGGCTTGTGGTGCCACAGCCAGCTGTTGAGCTCACTGATCAGAGATCAGCTGCTTGCAGGACCAGGGAGTAATTATAGGGACAGTGTGAGGTGTGGGGAGACCTGGCAGAGACCAAGCTTGCACAGCTGCTCTGTACGGCATGGGAGGAAGCCAAGGCAAAAAAAAAAAAAAAAAAAGGGGATATTTCCAGCTTCTTTGAGACATTTCCTAACAGGACAGGTGTAATTTGAAGTGTTAGACCTTGCCTGGCTTTTAATAAATCATCTGCTGATCAACACAACCAAAAAGCTGGGTACATCTGTTTATTTTAGGGTTAGTTTGTTTATGAACATGGTCTGCAGCAAAATCTTTTGCTGAGTGGCCCATGAGTGCCCCTCCCAGTGAACACTCTTGGAATATGGAGAACAGCTTTGGGCCAGTTTCATAATTTTCCGGAGATTTAATGAATTTATACCATAGTAAATAATTTCACACTTAAGATTTGGAATCTCTCAGATGGTTTTCATTCAAATTTGGAACAATCTGGCAATTCTTATGGTTAAGAAAAGTGTGTATTTTGTTTTCCTTTAGCAGACAATCCTTCCCTATTTAAAGCATCTGCATAAAACTTTGCAAAACATCTTTAGGTGGAGCAGAGAGGACCTTGACCAATTGTCATTTTTTTTGGTCTGAAACAGGAAGATTGTGGTGATTTAGGTTGGACTAGGTGATCTTGGAGGTCTTTTCCAACCTAAATGGTTCTGTGATAAAAACAGCTTTGGACTCCTGTCCTGACAAGTAGGGTTTGTGTTAACAAAGAACTGTTGGACTTGGAGATTTTGCTGTGTTCTGAAGTTTGTGTGACCAAGCTCTCAGCTCTGGCTCTTTCTGTAGGCTGTAGAGATATCTACAAGGATATTTTCTGCTTATAATTGACTAGAGGAGAAGCTGTACAGCTGGAGGTATTCTCATTAGAAGACAAAATGAGAAGGTGGCCTGACCTAAATAGATCCATACTCTGCACAAACCCAATTCTCTGCTGAGGAATGCACATGTACAATAGTCTGTTGTTCAAATTTTATGCAATAGAATCGGGAATTTAATTCATTTAAACAGTTTTTTCTGCTATTGAAAATTTCTTGGGAAGCTTTTACCTGCAACACTGGGAGGGAAAATCAGTGCTTGAGGTATATAGGCTTTATGCTTTCAGGAAGACTATAGATCTACGTTTAAGATGATGAGCAAGCCTGTGAATTATTCTTAGGACTGTCATTATCTGCAATGATTTTGGGCATTGATCCACAATGTCCTATGGTCATTGTCAGAAAATGATTGAGTATTGGATTCTTTGTTAAGTGTTCTGGGAACCAGTCCACGTGTCTGGCTATATCTTGCTGACTTAGGGGTACAGGCCACAGGGGCTGCTGAGCAGGAGGGAAAGTTTATTCTGCATCTACTCACCAGACCAACGAAATTCATATTTTGGTCTGAACGTATCTTCAGCCTTATGTAAATATTGCATGTATCCTTGAGCAACTGGACTAAACAGAGGTCTAAACATGGGTGTTGTGTCTGTGTGCATGTATGAGTGTGTGTATTCCTCCTTCCTTATGACTTTAGGAGTACTTCTGGGGACAACTTTGGCTGTTTGATGAAAGACAGTAGCAGGTACCTGAAGCCTTGACGGTTGTTTTTTTCACTAAAAAAAAATGCATTAAGGGAGCCCTGGGTTTATTCTAAGTGTAACTTTACTTATGCATGACTCTTTTCAAGCAACGACTGACATATAAAGCACTCCTGCTTTCCAAGAATCCCAAACTCAAAAGCAGCGGCTGTTTTTCAAGGAGCAACCCCTCAAACTCTCCACAACCCAACTCCAGGAGCCTCTGTGCTAACCTTCTGTGGGCACCTGGTGACACAAGGTCTCTCCCTTCCCAGAAAGCAGGACTTGGCTGTGTGCTCAGAGGAAAGAAACTTGAAGACAATGATGCGAGGCTTCTGCGGTGCTGGTTTTAATAATAGACTATTTTAGAGTTTTGCTGGAAGAATTGGCTGCCCTTTAGCATCTCTGAGTTTTGTTTAGGTGAAACTATTTGAATTACATGGTTTTACCAGTAATTTGGCATTTAGATCTATGATGAATATTGAATACAGGTAGGGAAGGTTTATTTGTTACACATTGCGTTTGAGGGCTCTGAGATAAACGCTTGGTGCAGGTGCCCCATGGTGCTGCTGGGTCATTGGCAGTGCAGTGGCTGTGTCTGCTGTCACAGCTAAAGACCCACAGCCACACAGGACTTGCAAGCAGTTCTGGAGCTGCAAGTTTTTGAGGCTGCAACTGACCTGTGAGCTGCATTTGAGTGACTCTGGCTACAACTTCAGGCCTTCTGGGCTCTGTTCATC
>VXAA01000604.1:1177714-1340983 GCA_013399115.1 Anseranas semipalmata
TAAAAAAAAAAAAAAAAAAAAAAAAGAGAGAGAGAGGAGAGATTAGCAAAATTAAGTAGGTAGAGTCCCTCGGCCTGCCTGCAATTTTTGACGGTGAATGAGAGCTTTCACAGTGCTGAGCAGGCAGGCACGCTCATGAATAAAGCAGCTGAGTGAGTCCACACTATCAAGGGATAGAATGAATTTTTTATCAAGAAATCCTGTTAGCATATTTACGTATTGATTTATTGGTGCCATAAGCCTTCAGATCAAGGCATAAAACATCAGCATTTTTGCTTTTTCAGTCTCCCCAGCTCTATGTGCCTTTGGAAAGGGTAGGGGGAGAAACAAAAGGAAAGATTTGGCTGCTATTTTAATTTGGTTGAATTAACATTATTACTGCATACAACATCTGTACTTAGTACATGTTCGTACATAGCTAGCAATATCCTAGCAAAATTTAAATGCTGCCAGCCTCAAGGATTTTACCAAGAGTCATCTTCTATTACTTGAGTTGATTTTGTGCCTTTGGATGTTTTCCTCTGAAGGCTCAGCTCCTGGAATTATGTGCTTGAGAGAATCATAACTCTATTTCCTCTCTATTCTAGCTCTTGTCATTGGAAAGAAAAGCTAGAAAATTTGAATCCTAGAATATCAAAACCCAAAGGGCTAATTGTCTATTTATATGCTTCCACCAAAACCAACAAAGGGATGCTTTAACTTTAGCACCCCAAGCTTGTTACAGGTTCAACTGGGCTCTTGGACCAAGGGGACAAGAGCTAATGCCAGGCCTGGTGTCTCACCACAGCTGGTGCTGCCAAGGTTCCTAAATTCTGCAGTGGATGCTGGTTCTATGTGGTTTCAAGCCAGGAGCAGTTTGACTTTTTGTTTGCAGGTTGTAAAATATTCTGGATTTGATTTTGATCCTAGTAGTGAATAGCTCTTTGTTCTGCTCCTCTAAATATCAGGTGGCTGCGGTGCTGGATGCAAGCGACTTCCCTTTAGGGGGCAGAAGGTTTATCTTCCTTTCAAAACACCCTTGCTTTTAGTGTTGTGAGACTCAAAGGACTTGTGGATTTTTTTTTTTTTCCTAATGCTCACTTGGGCACCAGGATTTATGGATGGATCCAGGCAGTAGCAAGGGGCTTTGTTTTTTGTGGACTGTTATTTTCTTACAATGGGGGAGCGGGCTTACCCATATCCTGGAGGTAAAAAGTTTGAGTGGAATAACTTGAAGATCTTCTGTGAAGGAGAGGATACGCTCAGAAACACTGATTCGGGTGTAAATGTGACGGGAATTTAGAGCACCTCTTCCCAGAGAGTTCACTTTGAGACATTGTACTCAAGATTTGATTGCTCTTGGCCGAGGTTCAATGTAAAACATGCAGAGGGCCAGTGGGCTCTCTGAATGCTTCTCTTGCAACTTGTGGCCCTCAGGACAACTGCTATGGCATCCCAAAGGGCCCCCAGGAAACACCTCCTATGCCACAAAATCCAAAACCCACGTGGGAACTGCCACAAAGGCACAGCAGCACGATTATGATGTGGTAGAGGAGGAGAGCAGGAGATCCTTCAATCTTTAGTTGTTAGCTGGACCTCAGATGAATTTTAGGGCTTCTTGAGATCCTGTCCAGCCCAGGGCACATGTGGACACCTCCAGATGGGGAATTTGCCTCAAAACTCGTGTAAGCAGACAAAACCACAAGATGCAGTGTTTGGTCCTGACTCCAGATTTCCCTGCAGCTTGCTGGACTGGGGCTCTTCCATTTTGAGTCACTTCCTCCACATGCAAGGGCAGCTGAATGGTCCTGATCCCACTGATCCCAAATGGAGGGCTGCTCAGAGGGATCATCTGAATCCCAACCCAACTCTCAGTGTATGCAGCATGTGCGGGAGTGTGATTTGGGCCGACCACTAATTTCATTAACCAACCCTTTTTAGTTTTCTCCTTCACACAGATGAGCACACCAGGCAGGTGCTCTGTCATCTGCCTCCTGCGGGTAGTACAACCCCTGAGCATCAATCGGACATGCACCTCTCTGCCAATTTAATTTTGTTCTGAAGGGTCAATCGCCAGCAACCCCCCATCCCTGGCTGTCGTGTCCCTGCAGAGCTAAATACCAGATGCTCTCTGCAAATGGACTGTAACATCTGAAAGTCAGTAACCAAAGTTATTGGACTGACTTTGTGCCAAGATTGTATTTAAGCTGGAACTGACAAAAAAAAAAAAAAAATTGTACATGTCTATTTTGCAAATTCTGATATTTCGTATGATAAACCAGAAGTGGGGTCAGGACTTGAGAGAGTTTTCTCTCCCCTGTTCTCCTACTGGTCTCCTAGGAAATGTGGAAGCAGCTCTTCTCTCACCTTCCTGTGACCCCATTTCACCTTCTGTAAACCTGGGGATAGAAATTAAGTCCTCAGTGCAGGACGTGATGGTATTTCTGGGTGAAAAGGGATATATAAGGTTTAAAAGATGAGAGGCTTTTTAAAAGTTATTTTTTTCCTTATTTCAGTTGATCCAAAGAGATGGGGAGGGTAAGGTAGGAAAAAAAGGGAGGAAAAAAAAATGTTTGAAAATAAATTGATTTTAATACCTTTTCTGGTAACTGAATACACGGAATAGAGGGAAAAAAAAATTCAAAGCTCTACTGAAAGAGATCAGGCCCTGTTCACAATTTCCTAGTCCCCTGAACTTATTTCCGAGGGCTGCAGTATTTTAAGAAGGGTACACAAATCTCTCCAGTCCCATTTTGTGACCATCTTTGTTGAAAATAAAACATGGAATACAATAAAGCCATCTGATGTCCTACTAGGTTTTAGGCTTGAGATTTTTTATTTTTTTTGAAGGGGGGAAACCAAGCGTCTTATGCTGTAATCTGATGAATACATGGGTTTCCACTCAACGAGGGTGGATTTTGGTGCAGACATGTTATCTCTAGGGATTTCAACAGAATGGGGTCCAGACCCTCCAGCAGGGATTCCAGTTACAAATACAGCTCAAATAAAAATGAATATTTCTTGCCCTGAATAGGCAAAGCTTATGTTTGCCCACGGGTATACCTTCAAGGACTTCAGATGAGAGTTAGATTTGGACTTGGACCTGTTAAGTTCACACAAAGCCTATATAACTCATTGTCCATCTGAGAAAACACTTTTCTACTTTCTGTAGCTGCTTTGGGATGCTATGGTAATGTGGGCCATGTGGCATCCTGGAGAAGTAACCACATTAAACTTCATTTGAGTCCATGATGATTTTGTGAATAGACTGGGTAGTCATTAATTCCACGGATTGAATTAAGAATGACCTTTCACAGCAAATTTGGTTTTGCTGCCCTTATGCTGTCTTGTGCAAGGTCTTCCTCTGATGAAGAGCTCGGCAGGCGTGACTTGGTGCCCTGAGAAAATGTGCTGGATTGAGCAGGGTTCCATGTGCTTATTGTACATGATTTACGTTGTTTTGGTTTTGCTTTTTTCTTGGTAATTTCCGTGTTCACCTAGTCCTAAGAATGGAAACAGAAATAAATCAAACATAAATAGTGTTGCTAATTAACAGAAGTGGTGAAGAGAGAATTGTGAAAAATCAGATGAAAGGTAAATAAAGTTCATCTCTCAAAGACAGCTGAGAGTTTTCCCCAATGCAAAAGCACTTAAGTGAAGATTACACTTTAATTGCCCCAAATATATCAGGCATTGTTTAAATTAAAGTGAGTGAACTCTAGGTGTACTACACATTTTGATTAAAATCATAGTAAAGAGCTACGGTCTGTGTTGGTTCAGCTTTGGCTGTATCTGTCAAATTAAATCCTTTCTTTATTGAACTCTGCTCTGGAAACATTTCCAAGTTAGTTCGTTAACTGCTTGTTTTTCATATCAGATGCTGAGATACCGGACGGAAGAATGTCTTCCTTGGAGATGTGGGGCAGTTGCCTCAGGGCTGCAATTCTTGTCCAAAGTGGCTGAAAAAAGAAAGGTGTAAGTGGCAGAATGGCTCCTTGTTTAGAAAAGGGAGGTGTTTTGCTCTTCTACTGGTAATTAAAAAAAAAAAAAAAAAAAAAGTGGAGTAATTCTAAGGGTAAATGGTTTTCTACCAGCTTGAGAGCACAAAGCAGTTGCTTTGCGTAGCCAAGGAACCCTAGCTGGAGATCTGCAGGCAGGACCAGCCTGCACGTTGTCCTGGGGTCTGCTGTCCAGGGTGGTGCTGGTACGTGGTAGGATGGTCTGTGACTTTACACTTCTGTAGACACTGCCATTAAGGTCTCATCTGAAGCTGCAGAGTCAACAGATGAACACCTACGACAGCATTTTGGCTGCCTTCATGCACTGGCAGAGGAGCTCGGTGGAGGCTGTGCAGCTCCTCTCTCCGGTGCCGCTGCCAGCGGTGCCTCTCGCCCACGGCCGTGGCAGAAGGGAATTCACCTCCAAGCCATGAAGCTCGGAGCGTCTCCTTAGCTCTGGCTGTGAGCAGCGGTGCTCTTGCATTGTGGTGGCCGCGCTCATGGAGGTGCAGGCACAGAAGGGAGGATGCTGTGGAGGACTGGTACTGCTCAGCTGGCCTGCGCTGACATCCTAACCTGTGCAGCAGTTTCCTCAATGCAGGTTAAAGTCATTAGGAGGTCTGTCTAATTCATTAATTATAAGCTTTACAATAAAGTCAGTGTGTTCACATGAGGATCTGTGGTGACAGAGTTGAGCTGGTGTAGGACATGGGGACATTCCTGAGCTCGCTCTCTCTCAGCACAGGTAATAAAGGGACTACAAGTAGAGACAGTGATGATTTTGGGAGGGAGGTAATTAACATGACTGTATTTTGACTAGAAACTGGGAAATCAGAAGCTGAAAAGTGAGATTTTATTGCTCAGGTTCACTGTAGCATGACAGTCTCCAAACAGGGTATTCAAAGTCCCTGCCATGTGCCACCAGGCGTTTTCCTATGGCAAAGGTCTTTGTTGTTCTGCTGCTTTTGTGTGGCCCAGGAGGATTTAATCAGGTACAGCAGCATTTAATAGCTTATTTGAATAGGTTATTTAACCGTGCGCTATCACTGCTTTGCATATGCTGAATGGGGTTGTGGGCAGTGCACAGTGGTGGCAGGTCTTCTGCTTGCACCGGCTCCAAGGAGCTGTCAGCTCCAGACTGCAGATCCCTCAGGTCTCAGATTCACCCCTGGTCCATGGCTTTAGTGTTCAATTTGCTGGCTGCTGGTAGGTGGCACGCAAGCCCAGCTGTGTGGGAATCCCCCATCCATCTCCCACGTGAAATACAGATTTAGGTTCTGTTGTGGAAGCTGGAGGAGTGTGGGAACGTGTGGGCAGCTGTGCTGTCTGCTTAGAGAAAAGAGGGGGATAGGACTGGGGGGATTATTCTTTGTTTGACTTGCTCTAATTTTCAGTCTGTAAATGTCCTGAAACCTCAGATTTGCGACCCGCTGAACAGAGGCAGTAACTTCACTTAATGCGCATTCGTCATTTTAGGATTCCAGAACCAGGAGCTCATCATTGATGCAAACCATGATTAAGCAACCCTGCTAGAAACCACACAGACCTCCAGTCCGTGGGGCTGTGGGTCTCCTGCAAAGGCTCTCACCGTTTTCCCACTGCTGGTGGGAGCCTTGCAGGCAAGGAGGTGCTGCAGAGTGTTCATGTACTCCTTCCCCTACCCAACCAGCGTCTGCTCCCTTCGATCAGCCCCGTTTGAAGCCTGGATTAGGCTGAAAGGCTGGTGGCTGTGAGTGCCCTGGTGATGCCCCAGCCACGGGGATTGCAGAGCTGGATTTAGGAAGAGTCCCCAGAGGGCGCTGCTGGGGTGGGGATGGGATGGGAGAGGGCTGGCTGAGCAAGCAGGGCTTTGCTGGCCTGTGCTGGCTGGAGAAGTCCCATTCTATGGTGATGGGATGGGGTTGGTTGGGGTAGAGCTGCTGCAGCAGCAAGAAGCACCAGCAACAGGAAAAACCCATCCTGGGGCAGCCAAGCACAGGGCTTTGCCTCCCCGCCTGCTCCGGGAGCTAGGGTCATGGCCAGGGCTGCAGAAAGGAAGACCAAAGGTAACATAAAAGCATTTGTGCTCTCTGCAGCACACTGCAAGCAGCAGTAGGCTGCTTTCAAGTTGGTTGTTTCGAAACACACCTTTAAATGAATTAATAATTAGATGCAGCTGCCATCTTGTTAGCATAATGAAGCAGTGGCCGCATAGCTCTCTGTGTCGGGGAGACAAAGCGAGCGTTAGTGCCGGCCTTGCTCTGCTGTTGGGCAGGTTGCACAGGGCTTGGTTATGGGGAGCATCTCGTGCTCTGCTGGAGTACACTCTGTTCTCTTTGGCTTTATTGGGAGCTCAGGGCATTAATCTCCCTGCATGACAGAAACCTTTTAGCTTCTGCATTTGTTATAGGTGACAATATTCACCCATTTATCTCCATAGAGAGGTGGCCATGGCTTTGCTGCTTGGGGATGTTGTCAGTGTGCTCAGTGCTGCACGAAGGGGAGAAGAAGCCGAGATTGTCCTGTGGCATCCAGCTGTGACCTGGGCACTCCTGCTGCGCGGGCGGTTGGTGGAGCAGAGTCCCCATGGAGGAGGCTAGAGGGATGCTGGTGTGGGTTTAGGTTAGGCTTTTAGCAAACCGAAAGCTGAAGGATGGGAAAAGGAGGCAGCAGCTGTGAATAGGCCTGGTGGGGAGGGTGCATCTTGCTGCTTGTGCCTGGTCAGAGGTGGAAGCAGCTTAGAGATGAGCAGAGGCTAGGCAGAGGAGGCTGTGGCAGCTGGGCTTGGTGGGAAGAGCACTTCAGTGGATGGATGGATTTTATGGGCTTCAGGTGCCTCAGGAACAGACCTCCTGGGTCTCTGCTTCCACTCTGACCCCAAATTGTCCCTTACACTTCCTGTGCCTCAGTTTCCTACTGTGCAGTGTGTCTCCTGTGGGAATCCGATGCAGCCAAATTTAATGGACACGCTGTTCAGTGCCTGTGCCCGGTGCACTCCTGGAGCAAGACTTCAGCTTGCTTTGGGCACTGTTCAAGCGGTGCTTGTGAAGAGCCCTGTGGCTGCTATCAGTGGCTGAGCAGCGAGGGAACTCTCCTCTAAGCCCCTACCGTTTCCTGATGTAATTCTGGCACATCATTATCAGCGTTTTGTTTCTACTTCTTCCCTTTGGGGTTAGACCTGTGGTTAGGATCAAATGGCACCAACAGTCAGCCACGCATTACACCAGTGAAATATTTCAGCTGGAACATAAAAATTGATTTGATCTCTTGGCTCATCCTGCTTAATGAGCAAGCCTGGAGCTGGGCCATAGCCCAAGCCCCCGTCGCTCTGCATGGGGAGGTGCCTGCAGGACTCTTCCCGGAGGAGAGGAGTTTGGTTTTCCTGGCAGCTCCCGGGTTTGATTTGTTAAAGCATCTCACCATGGCAAAGCTGCTGCCATAAACTCTGGTTGGGTTCAAGCATGTTTGGGAGCACTGGGGTTTTCTGCTCACCTTTCTGCCTGGTGTTTTGTCTTCTGGCTTGTCCTGGATCCCTGTGCGAGACAGAACCGATAGAGCAAGGCCCTGCCCTGCCCTGAGCATAAGGCAGTCTAGCAAGTGCTCAGAGGAGGGTGGTTAATTAGTTGTATTTCAGCACATTTCATTTTAAGGGCTTTGATCGTGGCATGGAATTGTGGATCTGTCGCCAAGTTTGGGCTTCAAATGAATAAATAAATGATAAACGATCATTTGGCAGCAATGAACCTACTGCACTCTCTTTGCATGTTTATGTGGTTTCCCTTCTCCCATCTGTTCCCTTCCTCCGGCTCTTCCTTTTGGGTTTTCCAGCCCCCCTTGCCTGGCTGATGGCAGTTCCCAGCGTTGCTGAACGGGGAGCGTTTGCTCCAACCTGTGGCACGAGTGCTGCCACTTTGGTCACCAAAATGAGAATGGGGCTGGGGTGCGATGACAAGTATTGAAAAAGGTATTAAATCCCTGTAATAAGATTACAGACTGGGCAGAGTTTTCCTGTCTTTCTGCTCTCATTTTCCCAGCCTGTTTTCTCTTCAAATTCATTTGTCTGTCACACGGTGGTTTTGCCTTTAGCAGGGAAGGTAGGTGGCTGGGTTAGCTGGTCCCTGTTCTCCTTAGTGAGTCACTGATCAACTGACATGGATATTTCTGAAGATCTTAGCTATTTGGAGAAATGCTTGTCATTCATTTGATCTGGAGAAGGTTCCTTGAGGAAGGATTTGTGCAGATATGCACCATATTAAAAACAACTCGGAAGGTATTTACTTGCATTGGTGCTGTAAGTGTTATTACCTGCATGAAATGCTGTGACATTGGCCACCGACGTCATGGGTGACTTATGTAGAGACACTTCAAGATGGCATTGAGCACACGTGGCTGGAATATTCATGGCTGCGCTTAAAGCCCTTCCTCTTTCTGTGCCTCCTTTGGTGAGAAAAATTTCATTTGCAAATATGACTGGGAATAGTGACTAAAAAGCACCATGGATAATAAAGAAAAGGCACCAACATCAGTTAGAAGGATGCATTTTGCGCAAGCCAATGTTTGAGACCTTTTCTGCAGGCTCCATCTCTGGCTGGACAGGCAGGTCAGCCCCGTGCTCACGTTATTCCTTACCCACTGAGGCAGGAGGGAGCAGCAGCAGGAATGTCTTTGGGTCTTTTCTCTTCTTCTCCCCCTTCCCCCTCCCTTACACCTGACACCAGATTCTCAAGTTGCTGCATTCTTCACTCACAAGAAAAGAATTTGCATTTTTCTCTTGGCTTCAGTAAATGGCCATGTGGCATTCTACTTTTCAGCAGTTCCTTAAAGAGCTCCCTTGTGGCTGATGAATGCAGAAACTTTGTCATAAACTCAAACACCCTTCCCTCCCCTTAATCTAGGCTGCTGCTTACTCAGGGAGCCTCAGGCGGGGTTTGGATGACAGAATTCCAAAGTGCTGAGTAAGCAGCTGTGGAATTGCAGTCACTCCGGAGATGCCTCGTTTTCTTGCAGACTTCTTGTCTTCTGCTCATGTGCGTGTACAGATTCTGGGCACGGAGCCACGCAGCCTGGATTAACGGAAGGCTGTGGTTCCCTCCTGTTGTTGTGTGCTCGGTTCGGATGTAAATATAGCGCTGATGCTCAGCACATGGGAAGTCGGAGCTGGCGGGGGGGGAAGGTGGGTATAGAAGGCCTGCACGGAGGTAGGCCGCTTAAAAGCGTATTTTGGCCCCCTCCAGAATTAGAGATGAACCTTTGTGCTGGAGCTGTCGATGAATTGTGGCGGGGCGGTCAGCTTGGCTCATTAGATCTTTTGCTGGCAGTTTCCTCTTGTCACCATAACTAACCAGCATGTTGGTGGTAGACAGCCCCATGGAAGTCTGAGGCGAATCACCAGTGCCCTCTGCCCTGCACATTGTGGTATTTTGTTCCTGAGGCTGATTAATATTTGTTTTTCTCTCTCCCCTTCTCTTGGTTTCCAGACAAATGATGCTGCAGGAAATACCTGGAACTGGCTTTACTTCATCCCTCTCATCATCATTGGCTCTTTCTTCATGCTCAACTTGGTGCTGGGCGTCCTGTCAGGGTAAGACACTAATGACTGGCTTGTCTCCACCTGGATATGAAAAGGGAAGATGTGTTGCTTTTAGCACTGTGGAGAGGATGTAGGCGAAAAAGAGAAGATGGAGTGATGCATCACACTGTATGTTGTCCCCCTTCACACATTTCCTGTCCTGTCCTCCTCTTGCTGTGGGCTGTTTCTATGACTATAGAGCCATAGGCACAGGATAGGCTGGTGAAAACTCCTGAATTGAGATGATTCTGAATCCAGACACAAGTTAAGCAAGCTCCCTCTAATTATATTGGCTCAGGCCTCTTCAGCCACCACTTACTCTTGTGTTGCCTTAAAAATCAGTGCTCATAATGCATTTGGTCTAGCTGTGCAGCATGGGGAAACATGAAGCTCAAGCAACAGGCAATTAAAAGATCTCGGCTTTAATTTATTTATTTATTTATTTTAAAATCTCTAGCCATTTAAGCCAATGTCTGGAGTTTGGGGACATACTGGTCTTTTGATGTTCAAACCCCGGTGGTCAGCCAAGGATTCAGCGTTTGCTGGATATGAGTTTTGGGCTTGGGCCATGGTAGAGATCAAGCTGCCAAGTTTGAAGCCTAGCTGGAATGCCCCCAGCGTCTGTGGAAATTTGATCTGCGTTTAGCAATCTGACTCATCTTAATGGTTTGTGAGCTCTTAGACTTTGGCACCTCATTTTGCACACAATTTCTTCTTTGCCTATCCAGGTGATCTCAATTATATAGATCTATAAAAATCTTGATTTATTTCTGGCTCTTGGCAGCTGGGGAAGATAGAAAAGAGTTAACATTGTTGACTGGTAAATGCCTTTCAGTGTTGCACATTTTCTCTTTAAGTTACTAGAGAAAGAAAACTTGCTTCCCAAAGAACAGATTCATGCTCCGTGTTGTTATTTTGGTAGGGACCCTCATCCCCAGAGCACTAGCTGGGGTAGGGAGCAGCAGTGCAGTTCTGTTTGAGGACGGGGAGACATTACAAGAGAGGTCGTGGAGAAGGCTGGGTGGCACGCTTCGCTGATCCGCCAGTCCAGGAATAACGCCCGTGATCGATAACCAATGAAAGCCATTGAACCAAAGCCATTCCTCAGACACCCCGTCACATCGGCCGCTTTGCAAAGGAGAGCTTTGTGACCATGCTTGTTTGATGTGATTTAAAGCAAGCACCAGAGGCAGGACTCAGTGTGGTTCATTAGGTAGTTCATCTTCTTTGTTCCACAGCGGGGTCAGCCCATGTTGGCTGTAATGATGCTTGTGATTTAAAACAAAGCTTGGAAGCCTGCAGGCTCCTGTTCCTTTGTGCTGGATTCAGGCGTGTTTGGTGACTGAAAGATGGGGAACTCAGTCTGGCTCTGCTGAAAGCCTCTTGTTGCTTGGGGCAAGATGTGAATATTATACAAATGTGTACCTTCTGTAGGGGGAAAAAAAAGGCAGCTGTGTACATCCAGTTTCTCTTTGTTAGTGGTAAGGATTATAATATTTTCTTCACAGAGGGAAGCTTTTAAATTCTACTCTATACAGTGGTTTGATTTCCTTGGCTGGAATAATTCCTGGGGAGAGGCTGAAGAAAATAAGCATCGTAGCACAGGTGTTGACCACATTGCTCAGCAGGCTCCTGGTGGGCTTGCAGCTATTGAGCAGTGTAGGAACCTGGGTATATATGAACAGTCCGGTGATGGAAAGACACCACAAAGGCAAAAAGACCCTTCTGAAGGCAGAGACTGTTGTCATTATATTCTCTAACAAATAGCCCCAGACAGCACTTCAGAAAAATTTGTGTTTTTGCTGGAGGTCATTCTTTGCATTGAGTCTCTGTGCATGGAGGTTTTGATCATTGAAAGAGAACTACAGAGAAGGGGTCATTGGCAGACGCATGTTGACTTCCACAGGGTAGAGTTGCACCCAAGGATGTAATGCAATCCACCTTACAGTGACAGTGTCAGCTGCTGGCTCCCGCAGTGGGGGACCCTCAGCAATAACTCCGTTCCATCTTCTGTTTTCTATAAAACAAAGTTGGTTTAGGGGGAGTTCTGCAAAGAGCCCATGAACAGGGTTATCTCAGTATTCACTCACCTGCTTCTTATCTTCACAATCTGAGCACCCCACAGCCTTTAGTATTATCCTTACTGTATCCTGAGGGTGGCACAGTGCTCTGCCCTCTCTGCACATTGGAGGGGGAGCAGTGCAGTAGAAAGAGGGGACATAATGTCCCCAGGCACAGCGGCAAGCTGAGATTAGTTCACTGGTTTCCCAGGCTTGTCCGCAATCTTCATTACTGACCTCTTCCACAAAAACCCTGTTAGAAAATAAAATACAACCTGCCCAATATTTTGCCATATTCATCATGAGTGTTAGAGTTAAGCTTCAGTATGCCACTGTCTGTACTTTGGAAAGCCACAGAAAAGTCTTTTACTTGAGTATTTTTCATTGCTGTTGGTTTTGAACAATTTTGTCTCACATATTTGTGCTCCTCAGTGGATAATAAGGAAGGCACAGATTTCTGAAGTAGGTATGCAGACACTATTACTGATTATGGCAATATAAATAATCTGAAATGACAACAAAGTTATTGAGCTTCCTACTGATATTAGATTATACAGAGTTTTTCCATAACTCTTAATGGAATTTTTCTGCCTTTCTGTAGTTATTTGTGAACCCATGTCAACATCGGGCAGATGCCTCATAAGGTGGGCTTAGCTCCTAGGTTTATCTGTTTGAGCAGTGGAAATAGATTGGCCTGGTTAGGATCCTGAGTCTCATCTGCTAGCAAAATATGGCAGAATTTGCAACGCAAATGCTACAGAAGAGATGATACCTGTTTCAAAATAAAGAGCAAACACCTCTCCCCTCTGCTGCTGCTTCCGGAATTATAATAAAAGCAAAGACAGGAAAGTGGCAGGGAGATGTGGAAATATGTAAGTGTTGGTGAAAACTTGGTATAAAAATAACCCCAAATCTTGGGCCACAGTTGATATGACATAATCCTCTGAGTACCTGGCTAAAGATGTAATTAAAAGCACGTTGACTCTGTCACTCAGACTAAATGAGACTCTTCCTGCTGTACAGCGTGTCCTCCTCTAGCATGCTGATCAAAGCACTGCCAGTGCTCTTGTCATCAGTTAATATTTAAATACCCTCCCGAAATGGTGCTCTCTGCCTTCTGTTCCTTTCCCTTCCCTGACACAAGCACTGTGGGCCAGACTGCCAGCAGAGCTCAGCTCTCCTTCTGCCACTGAATATTGAGATGTCCCCAGTGGTCCTAGGGCATGGGTTGTGGAGTACTTGGGAACATCCAATGGTGCAATAGGAATGCTGGGTTCTCCTGTATCTTTACCAGAGATAAGTGTTGAAGTGGATAGTGTGTCGTACCTGCCCACCACAGTGCTATAGATGGGTCTCTGGCTGGGGAAGCTGGTAGCAGTTTCTCCCCTGCCAGGTTGCACGTCATGAGCAAAGACAGACTCCGCTGTTCTCAAACTGTGGATGTGGTCAGATTTACGGTTTTCCCAGTGTGGTGTGATGGGCACACATATACACAAGTGAACTGCAATTCAAATGGCTCCTACAATCCTACAGCCTTTGTTTATAAAAGTTTTGGGGCTCAACAGCAAGATGAATGCTGCGCTCCTGCTGTGTTGTAGAGGTAATGCAGGTTTGTGTTCCACATCTGAGATTTTCCTCCCTGCTTCTCACTGTGTATTCCCCCTGCTTTCTGTTTTCCCTCTCTGGTGCTTGTTTGATCTCTCTGTGAACTGAAAAAACTCAACAGCCCTGCAGAATTCAATGGAGCAGGAAAAAAAAGGTTAACTTTTTCTAGAGGATCATTTGATGAATGCCATGGTTGATTCAAGAGAAGGTCGGGGCTGTGTGGGATCAGGAGAACAGAAGCAGGAGGAGACATTTCTCTCCCTTTTGATAACATTAATGCTTTTGGTAGGCTCATTTGCTTCTTTATGTGAACTATAGTGGTCTGCCCACTTGATGAAGACTGGTAAATGAGACAGGTCTTGTTCACGCTAGAGAGCTGCACTTGGCTTCATTTGTCTATTTTAATCGTGAACAGTCGGTCTAGCCATGCTAACCTCATCCCAGGATGCTGGGGCACCTGATTTCCCAGAAACCGTGGCAGCATTTTGTAAGATTCAAGTCACGCCAAGAAGGGTTGACCCCAGACACCTTTTGCTTTTCCCTAAATGCGTGTTTTTTTTTGTTTGTTTTTTTGTTTTTTTGTTTTTTTTGCCGCTGAGGATGCCATGGGATTTGGCTTTGATTCTAACCAGGAAATGCCCTGTGATGATCCTGCTAAAATTTTTACCGAACTCTGCACATGGTTCTGCAGTTTCCAGTGAGGAGAGAGTCCCCCATGAAGTGGAGAAGTCCTGACCAATGCTCATTCACTTGTATGCCTCTGTACTGATTTCTTGCTAGCAGGCTGCAGCCCTCTGCCATCCTGCTCTGGCAGCTGCTGCCACCAAGATGTGGGCCCCCATCTCCATAAGCACCTTTAGCTTCCCGGTGTCTCCCCCTTAGCAGTGATTTTCAAGGCTATTTTTCTCATCCCGATGCTGTTCCCCTCTCAGCCCAGCTAGCAGCTTTCTTCTGGGGGCTGACGGGATTATAGAGTTTCACACTGCTTGGGTGTCGAATTGCGCATTAATTTTGCCTGGTAATGAGCTGGATGGTTCTTTACAATACATTTGTGACTGTTTTGATGCTTTGGATTACACAATGCAAAGAGGATAAACATTACCAGGGGATGCTGCGAGGAAGATGATTTAACTTATTTCAAGGCTAAGTGCTTTCTGGCACCGTTTCATGCGGCGGTGGGGAGCGGTGAGGGTGGCGAGACAGCAGGAGCGCTGGCCAGAGAGGGCAGCATGCTGTGGATGATACTTTGAATACTGATAGACTGTGTCTATCGAGTGTGAAAAATGCTGCACGTCATGTCCTCAAATATTTATGGTGAAGCCTGAGGTACCTCCAGACCAGCCGACAAAGAGTAATGATCTTTCCTGAGGTTTACTCATCTGGCTGCAATAACCAAGCGCGGAGAGGCACTGCAATGGGCAGTTTGCATCTTCCCTGCTCTGTCCTGAGATGTGCAACACCTGCCTCTTTTGTATGAGACCACCTGGTGTAAGAACCGCAGGGAGACATTTTCTATGGATGTAGCATCTTTGTAACAGTAGGAGCCTGGTGAGGGACACAGCCACGGACCGTGCTGGCACCTTGCAGGTGAACTGAGCGTCAGAGTAAATGGTACTTTTATTCTTTGCTGCTGCATGCTGTTCTGAGCAGTCTGCAGCCTGGGGTGATGCTCTGTGGGCAGCTGCATTAACCACTCCCTGTCTTGTGCTCTGGTCTCCCTAGGGGATGTCTGTTTCTGTTTCTGACTGCGGTGCCTTGGGTCACCGAGACCTTGGGGCTGTTAGAGCAGCTCGCTGCGGGGAAGCACAGCCCCGCTCGGACCTCATTGAACCGGCTGTCTCGGTGACTTGCTCTGCTGAGTTTCATGACGTGTTTTCCCAGCCTGAGGATTTTTGCCAGATTGAGATCATAAAACTTCTGCCTGCGAGACATGCAGAGGCTGGAGAATTAGGCTGATTAATTTGTCATAATGGCAAAGTGTTCTTCTGTCCTCCTTCTCCCTCATTACAGAGACAATCATTCATTTTCCCTGAAAATTTGTTCCAAGTTCTCTGTTACCTGCTGTGATCTGACTTTGGCTGCTGTTAATTATTTGCATTAGAAGAGCTAGATCATGAAAAGATATGAAACTCTGCACGGTTTCTCATTGTTTTTAGTCTTTCCCCAGCCTGTGCTTAAAAACAAGGGGAAAGACAGGACAAAAGGAATATTTTGTTTCCTGTTGTTCTTAGCTCATCACCCTTTCTAACAAAGCTATCGTCACACATAAATCTGGGAGAAGCATATGTCTTTCTTGCAGAAGGAGCAATGACTTTTCATGAGATTCCCCTCAACAAGCTAAATGTCCTACCAAATGTAGATCCTTTACTGTTTCTGTGTTTTGAGTTTGTATAGGAGAGATTGGCTACATTTATTTGCCCTTCTGTTAAGGTGCAATGGAAATTAAAGCCTGTAAGATAGGAAGGACACATAGGAGACCTAAATTTAAATTGCCTGGGAACTCTGCTTTGACTCTGGGGTGAAGGCTTGATGAACAGAGCCAGAGGTTCATCCAGCATGTGCACTGAGCTGATACTGGCAATTGATGCTAGGAGACAAACAATGTCCCCCCACCCAGACCCGGTGTTGCCTCACTGGGACCAGGTTTGCCCAGCTGCGACACTCACAGCATGTCAGATCAGATTAGGTGGAATGAATCAAAGTGAAATTAGCACAAACTGGATGTAAAGACAAAAGGAAGGAAGATGCATTGAAGGCTTCACCTCTGCACACTCTTTCTAGAAATACAAGATGTATCCCCTATCTGGCTTGCATTTGAAGCATCTTCCTGCTATGTTCAGTGATAAAAGTGACTGTGAAGCCAGGCTTGGTGCCGAGTGATCAATCTCACAGTGATGCTTTTATCCTTTATCAGCTGGTTGAGGAGAGAGACTTTTTTCCCCTCCTAAGAGCAATGAGGAGGAAGCAGCAGCAGCTCTGGCTGTGCAGGACCGATTGAGCCAGTCCTTACTCCTACTTGGTGGATGTTAGGATGGGTGAAGCAGCTCAGCCAGCTGGGTCTGTACGTCTGGGCTCAGGCTGGGGCAGATGGGCATGACCCCTCGGACCATGCCCAAGGTTGTCTTGGTTGGCTGTAGCTCCAGGTGAGAAAGAAACAGACAACACTGGCTGTATTTGGGATTTCATGCAGCTGATGGAACAACCTGGGGCAGATGAGGAGCCACAGTTTTGTCATCTTCAGCACTAAGGAATCTCAGTCCTCCTCTGGGCTTCCCTGTTTAATAACAAGGTTCAAAACTGAGACTTGTCAGCAAACTACTTTTATAGGCAGGAAAATAATATCTTAGAGGTACAAAAAGTCACCAGCATAATGAAATTCTTACCGATGGCTTTCCAGGTGAATTGCTGGCTTGGTTTCATCTCATTCCAGCACTTCCCTGTGTGATCTCTTTGCCCCCCTGGGAGGAGATTTCTTCCACCTCCCTCAGATTTTCTTCTTGCCCAAATTAAGTGCATTTCTATGCTTTTTCCTTCTTGTTTCAGACAGGCTTTCTAATCAATACACTTTGTCTATGCTCAGTGGTGACCTGGGCCTGATCTTTAGAGGTATTTAAGACCACTGTGTTAATAATCTACATGCATTTTTATTCATGCTTACGAATCAGTAAAGCAGAGATACCAAATTATTTTTAGTTTTGCTTGCAGGTTTCTCTGCACTTGAGGTTTTTGTCCATGCATGAGGATAACCATACTCTGGTTAATCCTGAAGTCTTCTCATGGCTTACTGTGGTGACAATGTCTGATGCTATGGTAAAGAACCGGGGTCCTTGCTGAACTCCTCTCATTTTGTTTGCAGCCCCTCGAGGTGCCAGCTACGGACACTGCTGAGCCATGTGCTGCTGGGTTTGCAGCTGCCCAGCTCTGGGCCATGACCCCTCATGTGCAGGCAGCTGGAAATTGCACTGCTTGCCTTGCTCCCCAGAGTGCTGCAAACTCTGTAGTTCCTGGTGTGTTGTCATGCCTAGCTCGCTCTCAACCTTGCTGCCTCCTGTATCTCTCTGCCAGGATATACCGGCTCTGGATTTTTTACTTCTGAATGTATTGGTTTTCATCTTTTTCTTTCATAAGCCATGTTTGATTCTACCCGTTCTACTGATTAGTGCATTGAAGGGAATACCATCCTCTCTTCTCCTCCATCCCTTCCCCTTGCTCCTTGCCTCCTCTGTGCTGCCACGAATAATTCAGCCCCTGCTGTGGCTGCCTTTGGTTCCCTCCTGGAGAAGAAACACCAAAGGCTGGTGCCTTTGAGGGGGCCGGGCGGTGGCTGCCGTCCCCCTGTGGGACTCCTGCTCCCATGCAGCTGCCCCCCTTGCAGCCTCTTTCAGGCTCCTGGAGCCATGCTGGGGGGCTGAGGTGGGCCTGTGCTCAATTATTTAATCCTGGAGAGGTTTCAAAGGGTCACTGGTGTTGCTGTCAATGGTGGTTCCCTAGTGACAGTGCACCCTGCTGAAGCAAAATGCTTCAGGAATCAAGGGAAGATGGTGTCTGCTGTCCTTGCTCAGCCCCTGAGTGCTGCTGTTGTGCCTCAGATACCCTCGCTATCTGGCTGTCCTGCGTGCCTTCCTCTGCACTGACTGGGCCACCACGGCACCCACAGAAGGGGTGTGGGGATGCTCAGCAGGTCCCCAGGCTTTTCCCCCATTTTTATCCAGGACACCAAGCAGCTACTTTTCTCTTTTCATTGTGCTGCTCCTGGCTGTCCATGGGCTCCCTTTCTTCCAGGACTCCCTCTCTGCCTTTGTCTCTCAAAGTACAGGTTTGCACAAGGTGAGATAAATGTTTAACACTGCCGAGGCTTTGTGTCCTTTGTTGTATAAACAGGTACAGTCATAAAGGTGTTGGGTATTTTTTTTTTTTTGGTTGCATCCAGCAGACATTTCCCCTTCTAAAGGATTTACTGTTCTTCAGGAAGACAAAAGACAAGAGATATGAACCTGCAGAACAAATTCTTTCCCTGGAGCAAGAATCTGCTTTTCTGTAAACACTTGGATGATGATGTGGTTAGTGAATGAGATGTTCGGAATATTAACCAGATCAGAGCCTGTAGAAGCAAGCTGTGAGGGGCTTTGCAGGACTGCGTGTATGTGGCAGCAAACTCAAACACGCAAGCCTTGCAAGACCTGCAGGATAGCAGGAGCATGAGAGGGGCTTGGCGGTGATCTGCCCACCATGCTGTTATAACCGCTTCACCCAAGTGGTGGGGATCTGGCTGGATTAGCATGAGGTGGCAAACCCCTTCATCACAGGCACCTGTGAATGAAAGAAAAAAATAACTAGAGAATATTTTTCCAGTTCTTTCCCACAGATGGTTAACCAAAATAGGTGTTAGGAAATACGCTTCCACCCTTAAAATCCAATTAAGTATTTCTGCTTGCGTGTGGATGCTCTTGGGATGCCAGGGGGCTTGGCTGTGTGTGGTTCCTGGGCTGGGACGTTACCCTAGGGCACTCCGGAAGGTCTGCTAAGTAATGTGCAGCCCCTGAGCAAGCAGTTGCAGGCCGCCAGGAACACAAGAGGCTGGGCTTTACTGAAAAAATGTAGCTAGTATCATGTCCATCTTTCCTGTTTTATCAGCCAGTATGTTCATATGTCGGGGTCCTACAAGTGCATGTTCTTGTCTCCGGGTTCCCTTTGTAGCATCCTGTGGAAATTCCTAGTCCACCGTTGTTCTTGCTGAAGGCTCGCAGAAACTTAGGTGGATAATTGGCACTGAATCTTTTTTTGAGGTTCCTTCCTTGCTGGCTCTAAAAGGGGTGGGCTGAAACAGCAATTTTTAGTGCTTCACCTGTCCTCATCGTCTGGAGCCTCGGGTGACAGACCGAGCCCGGCGGAGGCGGGACACCGGGAGGCCTTTCCCCCTGCTCCCCCCTTCGCTTGGGAAACATCAGCTGGGCATGCGCTGCTCGCCCCTTGCTGGAGAGATGCGGAACCGCTGAGAACCGCCCCGAGCTTTCTGGAACACCGAGCCACGCGTGTGCGGGACAGTGGCCGCCCCGGGGGCGGGCCGGGGCCGGGCGGGCTGTGTAGAGGCGTGCAGGGGGCTGGCGTGGGCCCTGCGCCTCTCAGGGCTCTAGGACAAGATGGCAGCGCTGGATCCAAGGTGAAACCTCTCTCTCCTCTCTCTATCTCTCTCTTTTCCCTGTTTCTCTTTTCTCTTAATCCTCTTTTGTATGCGTCTACCTCAACAGATGTCACTTAGTTCTGCCTTAAAGCAGTTGATAAGGGAATAACACCTGTGCCAGTCACCTTTATCCACAAAGTTTATTGGTTGCTGTTAGAAGGAACCAATAAACTGTTTGTAGCGTTCCTCTGAGTTGTTACTGTGGCTCTGCCGCCTCCATGGCCCTGCTGAGCGGGTATAGCCCTTTTCCGGGGGATTACAAAGACCCACCTCCCTCGCAACCCACCGAGCGGGACAGGACGCTCATCCAGGGAGCCTCCTGGTAGCACAAAATGCCTGAGTTCGTGCCCCTCTGGTGTGCGGTCCCTGCAGCGCTGCCCCTCCGACTGGCATGTCAGGCAGCCAGGGGAGTTGGTGGATTCCGTCAGCTACCTCCAGCCTGTCCCTCGCTGCTCCCAAGTGATGTGGGCTGTTTCACAGGCTGCTGTCAAATAGCAAGTCTGTTCTTGGGCACTGCTCCACGTTCAAGCAGCAAAGCTCACAAATTAAGCCTCCTGTCTTGGCCAATTTTGTTTCTCCACTGGGAGAATTCATTTTGGCCTGTGAGTAACTCAGGCAGTTGAACATCTGTAGGCCTGCCTAGCTAGCAACTCGCCCACTTGAATTTATCTGGCTCCTTTTGGTTCTTGGGGGCTGTGTTTTTTCAGGCAGGACTATGTCCCTCAGTGCCGCATGCCATCCAGGCTCAGCTTTGCTCATTCCTTTGAGATACTTGGACTAGAGATGAAACCAATCCTTAAACTCATAGGTTTTTTGTTTGTTTGTTTTAGACTTAAAATTCTAAAGTTTTTTTCAACTCCTTTCTGGGAGTCCTTGGTGAAGCCCTTCTGAGATTTGTGCTGCTTTTTGCTGGCTCTGAACAGCGCTTTAGATTCAGTAGATGAAAGCTGTTCTCCTATTATAAGATCTGAGTTTTCATGAGATCATGTGTAGCTCAGTGGTACTGTTCTGAATGAGGAGCTAATTACCTATGTCATTATCATGAATTGCTAATCACCACCACTATTAGTGGTAGCAATGACAGTAATGCTATATCGTCTCTCTCTACCTCTTCCCTTTGAGTGGGAAGCATTTCTGTCTGCTTTCTACTGGGAAAACCTGAATTGCAGAGGTTGACTGGTGTGATTAGTCTTGCAGCAAGCTTGGGCGTGCACCATGAAACCCAAGACCAGGAGGCACATTACATGGTGCTCGCATCTTGGCTCTTTTCTCTTCTGTAGGAAAATTGATCAGGGGCTCAGAGGATGGAGGTCAGAGCTTTTATTTGTTTTCATTTTTGATCAGTGTGACAGTGGTTTTTACTTAAGACCAACATGGATAAAGTACTTGTAAGAATGTCATTGGATTATAATCTTTTATGGACCATGGTGGTTACTCATGAGTTGACATTGTCTCTCTTGTGACTGGAGGGGCTCTTGAGTTTCCCTGAAGTGGCCATTCCAGTGCATATTTACACCGTGATTTATTTTACTCTTCCTCCCACCAAAATGATAAGCGACAATCATCCATTTTCCCCGGTGACTTTTTTTTTCTTCTCTGTTGAGAAGAAAAATGTGACACATTGGGCTTGACTAGTATGGCATATGGTTTCTATGATGAATGCCCTTCCATTGATGTCTGTTCCTGTTGTTTCTGTAGGATCAGTTATTCACAACTGTCATGTTGTAACTAAAATGCACTGTAGTCATCTACCCAGGCGGAGCTTGTCTTCTTCCAAAGCAGTGTCTCCTGAAGCCGTGCTCTGTGTAGGAGTACCAGCCTTTCCAGCATTCCTCCTCCGAATGCCTCAACAGGCAGTGCTGAAAGAGGAGCGTTTGGGGCAGCTTTTTGAGGGAAAAGGTGGTTGATGAGAGCCAGGGACAGCAGTTGATGAATGTTATTCAGTATTCTTCATTCCAGAATTGGCCAAAGTATGGAGGACCAGCTGTGAAGAAAGTCCTGGAGGAGAAGCTGGGCAGGAGGCAGCATATTTCCTGCCCAAGTTTCCCAGAAGATTTGGGAGATTTTTGAAAGTCAGTGGCATAAATAGCAATTATGCTGGATAAGACAGGAACTTTATTTACTGCTACCAAACATTCCTGTGGGGTTTTCCATGATTTCATTTAGAACCGGCAGAAAAACTTTAGCTGAAGTATTTCTAGATCAAATATGGCATTTTGATAGATTTTTTCCCGTTTTCTTTGAAAATGGTCTGAAATTTTGCTGAAAAGCTCTCATACAGAAATCCTCAGAGTTTTCCAGTTACTGCAAATGGGGAGTATTTCAGTTCTCGAATGGTGATGAATGTAGTGCAGGAGAGAGAAGCATGCTTTTATTAATGCATTTCCTAAAGAAGTCTTTTGTCAAGTTCCAGCTTTATCATATCTTTGGGGATAGCTGAAGGGGCGAGCAATGCTTTCTTCCCAGCTTCTATGGCAGGGCAAACCAGCCAGCTCCAGGGAACAGGAGGCCTGGACCGAAGCTGTTAGGGCATGAGATGACACTTCGGTTGGCGCTGGCACAGGGCTGTGCCTTCCTGCAGCTACTGGTGGGCACAGGTCGCTTCAGGCTCAGCAACGTTCCTCACTGGTGTCTTGCAAAATGAGTGCGTGACTGCACAGAAACTACTGATGGTTTGCAACCTAGCGCAGTTTCTACCTCGTTTTCTTACAGGTTTAAAGTTGGGAATAAAGAGACAAGTCCTAGATAGCTTTTACTGTCCCTAGGCCAGATAGGAGCTGGCAGAGGATGAAAGGCTTTGCGAGGAAAGCTCTGCCTTGGCTGCTCCTAAGGGGCGAGGGAGCGGTGCCATGGCTCATCTGCTGTCCTTCCTGCCCGCTGCGGTCCTCCACAAGGCTCCCCACTGGGTGTCGCCTCCTGCTCCCGTCCGGCACAGCCCAGCTCTGGGAGGTGCATGGTGACACAAGGCAGTAATGCAGTAACTTGGCCCCCCCCGCCCCTCCACGTCCTGCAGTTCCAGTGCATGTTGTCGCCTTGTGCTGTCTGATCTCGTTCTTCCCCATCCAGAGAGAAATCAAAAAGGAGAGGAGGTCAGTGGCCCCGACCAGCAGGCACTGAACCAGAAATGAGCACATTAAAAAGGAAGAGGGAGAAAACGGGCATCCCAGCGGACACGTGCAGGCTCCTGAGTCACCAGGCAGACACGTGCTGAATGCCAAGGAGGAGCTGTCAGTGCAGAGCGATGTTTCGGCTTCCTCTGTTTCAAGGATGGGCTGTGCTGTCAGGTGGGGGACAGGAGAGGGGAATCAGGAGACTGGGAGCACGCTGCCAAAATCAAGATAGCAGCTCAGCTGATGGCAGCTCTCACATCAGCGGCTGGTGGCTGCGTGCGTCACAGTGCTGAGCCAAGTTCTCCTGCAGTCCCCTTCTCTGCGGGTCAGGCAGTCCTGCCAAGCTAAGCAAGTGTCAGCTTGGAAGGGTGAAATGTAGACTGTGAATATAAAGCTGGCTTTGGCACTTGCAGCTCCTTTTTCCCCATTCTTCCTCCTTCCTCCCATCTTCTGCTCCTTGTTAGATTCTAAGTGAGGAGCGTGCGTGGGTAATGAACAGGTGATTAGGTGAGATTTTAGTAAAAAGCAAGGTTAACTGAGGCTTGCAGGAAATGACACAGCAATGTTAAGACGTCAAGTGGGATGAAGAGTGAGGCACTGGTATACGTGAGGGGCAAAACCTCATCTCACTTTGAACCAAACAGGTTAAGCTATCATGGGATTCACTCCTGTAACCCCTCGTGGTGTGTGCTCAAAGCGAGGGGTTGCAGAGGCTGGTTTGGAGTCCTGCAAATGGTAGATGGACACGTATCTGCAGAGGTCACCTCAGGTGGAGCATCAGGAGCTTCCTAGAGGTGATATAGGCTAGCTTGGGAAAAGCTCTGATGTTGGTGTCTGGGGGTGGTGGATGCGCTGCTGTCTCAGCATCATTTCAAAGTAGGCTGTAGGATGTACTTGGACAAGGTTTTTGCAGTGGTTGGGTGAATCTTTTTCTTTTTGTCCAGCCTGTGTTATTTGGTTCCTTTCTCCACCCCCTTCCCCCCGCAGTCTTGCTGTAATGATCTGATGACAATTTACTTGCTTTCCATGCGATTTGAGCAAATAGCAGGATCATCGTTACCCTAGATGCTCTGGGTGAGGGTATTTCGCCTTCCCCCAGGGTACCCAGCCTCACTTACAGCTCTCGTTTAGCTTGTGTTTGTCCAAGTTGGGTTAAGCCTGGGAAAACTCAGAGGAAGGCTAACTGGGAAGAGCAGATCTCTTCCAAAACTGAAAGACCACTGGTGCCTCTATGACAAAATATTCTGCTTCTAGAGGAAATTCTGCTGGGGGGTAGTGGTCAGAGAGGGATGGAGGACAGTTTTTAGTGTTGGGGACAGTAATTGGTATTGCATGACCGGCAATACGTGTACGTGGCAGTGCTCAGGATCTCATTGTAAGGGATGGTGTGTGGCCCCAGGACAGAAGTGTGTGCCCGTGGCACTTTGCAGTCCTCCTGCAGGATGAGAGGCAGAGAAACAGCTGAGGTAGAACCAAAGTGGCAGCTTGTTGGACAGCAATGGGCAGCGTGCTGTGGTTTCCACTCACTGCTGCTGCTATTGACTTCACAGGCTGTGTGAAGATAATCTCAAAGGGGAAAGAGGGGCTGTGTGTTTTCCCTGACTTTGTGTGACGTGCTTTCTCATCTTCTCCCTCTGTAGTGAATTTGCCAAAGAACGAGAGAGGGTAGAAAATCGTCGAGCTTTCCTGAAACTCCGTAGGCAACAGCAAATAGAACGGGAACTAAATGGATACTTGGAGTGGATCTTCAAAGCAGGTAAGGAGAGACAGCTGATGTTGGTTCACGAGGGTGTGTGGCACGTAGAGCCTGGTGACGGCAAGGACAAGGGCCTGGAACTGGTTCTTGGCATTCCTGGCCATCAAAGACTGGACAGGGCCCAGCTAGCACTCGTTATTTTTGTTGGGCTTGTTCCTGAGCAGTCACACTAAAGTTATTCCAGAAGATCCCAGTTTGGTTAAGCAAAAATAAAGGAGTTGGGCCAACTTGCTTTATTGCTGAGATCAAAGCAATTGGTTTACTACAGTATAATACGAAAAGTAATACAGTGCCCAGTCTCCACGGTGGGGAAACTGTTGACTTACATGAGTCATTTATATTTTATTTATTTTCCACCACAGCTATTTTATAAGCCTCTCTTGCTATGATGGCAAAATACACTGGAGTGTGATTTTTATGAGATACAAAGATGGCTTTCATGAAACTTACCCTGGCACATACTAACATTGCTTTATAACTATTATAACTGAACATTATACTTTGTTGCAAGCAGCGATCAACTTGAACAAAGACCTAAAAGCTCTAATTTAACAAAAATAACAAGTTTTTCTTCTTATTGGATGGTAAAGATTACCCATAACCCTTCTGTGTTATACAGTAGCTAATATATGTTGACATAACCACAGTGCAATTCATTAAGCATCAAGAAAACTTCTGGGGCTGATTCGCTTCCTTGCTTGCATTTCTGCAAAGTTTAAACATCTGAGTAATCTGAAAATGCCTTTTAAAATAATGGTGGGGAGAAAAAGAAGCTGTGGCTTCACAACCAGATTTTCAGGTGCTTTTCTAGGCAGGTCAGCTTCCTCTCTGTCAATTACAAATGGGGAAACTGAGGTCTGACACCATGTAGTGACTTGGTGGACATCAGCTGATGGGCCAGTGGCAGAACTGGCACTCCGTTGCAGCTGTGGGCTGGTGCTGCACCTTCGCTTCTGCTCTCTCCTCGGCGCTGCTCTGCCTCCGTGTGCCCTTCTGTGAGCCACCTGCCAGCAGGAAGGGGACTGCAGAAGCCTTCTCAGATGAGAGTGGCCTGGATGTGAGTTTTGACAACGTGGCCAGGGAGGAAGAAGACTGGAATGTCAAATAGGAAGGCCTAGTGGCAGTTTATATGGTGGCTTGAACCCATTATTCCCCAGAGCACTATACTCAGTGACAATTGAGTGCCAATTGTATTGACTCTTAGTCACTGTGACTGTTCAACAGCAACTGCCCTCAATTAGGCAACCACACTTTATCTCCCCTTAATTCTGTGGTTCTGTAGGATTCAAGAAAAAAGGGCCATTTGCTTTCCTTTCCATTTAGAACTTATCTTCTCATTTGTTTACAGCTTTTTTTGCTACCCCAAATTCAAATTAATTAATGGTTTATCGGTTAGCTGGAGCAGAGTGCTGTGGTTCTGCCTTGGCTCTGCTGCCATCTTGCTTTTAAGGCTGTTGTGATTTCTTGGACTCTAAAACCTGTTTTCCCCATTAATAAAATACAGATGAGAATTTCCTTGCAGGGATGGACAGATTACGTACCAATAAAAGCTATGAGGAGGCCATTAGCTGAACCTTCACGTCTGAAGGTTGAGGTGGAGAAGTTCCAAAACACACAGCCAGCCTCTGCTCCAAGCATTGAATCCCTGTGGGAATGGCTGGCTATTCTATTTCTGTGTCGCCAATGCCGTATAAATGCCACATGAATATACAGTGAAGTTGCTCTGAAATGCTCATCTCTTTACTTTGTCTAATAACATAAGACCCAGAAGGTCTTACAGAACAAGCAAGTGTATGCAGAATAGCTGAGTCAGGGAATAATAAAAATATCCTATAAAGGCACTGTTAAAATACAATAGGAATTTAGAAAAAAGCTTCCTAGTACAGCTGAATAATAACAATAATTAAAGTCAACTTAATGTTATTAAATCTTTAAATACAAAACATAGCACGAAGGCTAGACAAAAGAGAGAATCAAGTGTTTGGAATTCGGGCATTGAAATGTGGGACTGTGCAATCGATGGGGATTTCCCATTTTTTGAGGCCAGGATTTCAGCTATGACCACGTGCATGGTGAATTACCTGACTAGATCATGCCACTCATCCTTGCCCAGGACTGTGTGTGTGGCAATGGCCAAAGCAAAGCAAAGTGCTTTGGAGGAAAACAAGCAGAACGGAGGTCACAGGATATGCAGCCTGCAACAGCCCCAGGCAGTGAGATGTTGTAAATTGCTTGCATAAATGAAAGAGCAAAAGCTCTTGGTGTTCTGCTCTAATGTAACTCTGGAGGTTTTTGTGTATTATTCATGTAAATACCTAATTGTTTTTAAATCCTAGCATCCTTGACCTCAGTGAATCGTGTAGCAAGGAGTTCCACACATTAATAGTTGATTTGATTGAAGAAAAATGCTTTTTCTTGTTTTTAAATATGTTGTCTTTCTGCTGCAGTGGGAGGAAGAGCTCAGGAGTGTACTTGGTATTTCTTTTTATTACTTCTCATTCTCTGCTGCATCTCTACCTTGTTTCACCTTACTTTTTCTCTGCTCTAGAGCATGCAGAGCCAATCTGCTTTCTCCTCTCTTTCCATGGAAGGCTCTCTGGTCTTCTGATATTTATAGTATCCATCCCTGAGCGTTTTGTCTGTTCATTTTTTCTTATTTATTTTTGATGCAAGGTAGGAAGAGTGGAAAACTGTTCCAGCAGTTCATAAAGGGGCATCTTAATACTTAACCTGGTTGGTTTTGCTCCGTAATGCTTTACATATTCTGAGTAGTTGCTGGATTTGAAGAGGAGGTTTCCTTGTTCTCAATATAGCGCTCAAGTTCTTACCTCAAGGGCTGGAACTGGTTTAGCACCAAGGAAAGTATCTGAATGACTAAAATCTTTCCTTCATCTGTACACTACCTCCCATTTGTCAGCAATGATTTTAATTTAGCATTATGCTCATTATTTATTGACTGCTTTTGAGTGCCTTTAATGTTTCTTAGAGCCTTCTGTATTTGTAAAGTGAATAATGTTTTACCTCTTGATGTACGTGTTGCATTAAAAAGGTGGTTCTGATAAAATTTGGAGGTTGTTTACTATTAACCCCTTCTTATGCTGAAATTGTAGTTTGTTTAGTCCTCCATAAGAAAACAGTGGGTCTTTGTTTTCCACTTCTTAAATGCTGTCTGGCTTGATCATGTTCCAGACCTGGTCTAATGACTTGGTGTAATAGACTTTTGTGTTGTAAGAGTGGAACTCTTCAATAGCCTGGCCCTTAGGTAACTGACTTCACATTTTCCCTTTTTTCTAGGGGTACTTTTAATTTTTTCCAGTGGTAAAATAAAGTTATAAAAAGGAAGAAAATGTTAATAAGAAGAGCTGGTGAAGTAATCAAGGAGGTACCTTGGCACAGCTAAAATATTTTGGTGCCAACTCACTGCTGATAAATCACCAGAAGTGCAGCTATGGTTGCAACTGAAGCAAACGTAGCTCAGGCTATTTTAAATGTGGATTGTTTAATATAGTCAGCAGTGTATCTGCTTGAGGGATCTATACCAAGGTGTTTTAAACAGTGATATCTCTAATGGGTGACTACTTGTCTGAGTTGTACTTAATACAGGAGGCCTTAATTGATGGAGTGCTTAATAAATGCTTTCTGTAGTGAAGGGTTGGGAACAAAGGAGACAATTGTAACATAGCTAATGTGCTGAAGTGCTGAATTTAGACATTCATGACTTAAAACAAAAAGTCACCCCCTGTCCAACCAGTTTCCTTAGAGGTTGAATTGGCTTTCTTGAAATAGGATCATACAAAGGTCAGGTATGAAGATTTTAAACGTGTTTCTTGTGTGCATGTTAAAGAACGAAGACATAGGATAGTCAGGAGAGATGACATTTTTCAAATGAAGTAACAGGAGATTGCATGTAAAATTTCTATATATGTTTATCATGAAGCCAAGACAAAGCATGGGAAATTGTTACTCAGTGGAGTCTTTTTGGAGATGTTGTGAGCAAATGTCCTGTTGCCCCGTATGATTTGAAAACCTGGAGGTGTCTTCAAAGCAGTAGGATGCTTGGTGGTGTGAGTTTCAGGTCAGAAGCAATGATTAAATCGTGATTTCTTGCTTCTCGCAGAATTTAGGCCAGAAATTTATATGGTAATTGGCATGCCAAACCCTTAAGTGTTGACTGGCTGTATTAGTTAGAAGCAAACTGTACGGCTCATTTAGAAATGGACCTGTAATCCGAACTTTAATCTCAAAGAATGAAGTCAATTATCTACTTTTAGCAAATTGTTTAAAAAGACCAACTCTTCTCGCTGCTGAAAGACAGTGGACAGAGGTGCAAAAAGCTTCACACCATGTACTCCTCTAGGCACGAGCCAACCGTTCTCACCAAACACCGCTTCTTCAGTTCGACCAATGTCAAATAAGGTCTTGCTGGTGATCAGCGGCCCTGTCCTGTCCCACCTGCTGTGTGTCAGGGCAGGGTTGCTCTTTGTTTCATGTTTTCTTTTGGCTCCACACAAAAGTAGTAGCAAGTCAGTTTGAAGTCGTGCCTTTCAGAGGAATTAAGAAGCGGTGAAGCCAAGCAATGTAATCCATGCAAATGATTTTGCCACCGCTGCTTTCCCTGTTAAACTCCTCAGAACTATAGCAACTGTTAGGTTGTCGTGCTGCATTTCAAATGGAGAGTGGAGAACTAGAAGTTCTCTGCAAAGAGTAAAGAGCTTATAAGCCCACAAATATTCTTTTGAGGGCGCTTCTCTTATCTTACAAGGACATGCATCATTTTGAAAACACTTTGCTCAGAGACTGGAATTCTTTCTGTTTAGAGCTAATCAAGTTGCCTGTCTTCTACATTTTAATTCTTTCCCAGTCCATCTCTTTCACACAGCACTGATTCCGGGCATTTCTTCTGGAGTAAGCAGGCTTTGGGAATGGGTTTAACCTCTCTCTTCCAGCTGACTGTAACACGAATGCCATTCCTTGACACAACAAAGCTTTATGAACCTCAGGCTTCAGCTTTCTGTAGAAGAAACATAGCAACGAGCCCTTGACACAGCTGGGAAAAGTAAGCTACATCCATGAAAAATGGCAGCAACATGCATGAGGTGGCCAGAGAGGATAATTGCTAGACAGACAAATTAGAGTCCCCTGTGCGAGTGTGATGGCTTTCTCTAAGGGATGCATTTTTATCCACTTTTTCTATTTAACAAGTTTGAAGCTTCAATGGTTAAATTCATTTTTTTAAAAACTTCTGTAGCCTGTTTAAAGTGAGTTATTTGCTGTAATACTCTTCTTTTGAGCTCATGATGTCCTGTCTCCCCATGTCAAAGAGAAGGGCACCATGTTACTCTGCTGCTCTGCCTGTTTTGCTCTGCTGGCCAGTTCTTCAGTATGAGATGACTACCATTGTTTCCAGGCCTGTTGTGTGCTCAGTGTTGTTAGTACTTAATGACCAGCAATTAATCTTACTGCTGAGACACCTCTCACTCTGATATCCTAGTGAAGGCCCTGTGCCTCTGCTTGGAGGCTAGAAGTTGCTGATCTGATCCCGTGTCTTTGTGGAATATTTCTTCTAATGGAGAGGTACTATTGTTTGGAGGTTTTTCAGGCTTCCTAATTATCTTCTGCCAGTCTCTGCTACAGCGATGACTAAAGGCAGTGCAACTTCTGAGCCTCTGCTGAGGATGCTGCATGGTTTAAAAAAAAAAAATCCTGGTAATGATGTGATTTCTTTCTGCTGAGTTATCTTATAAGCAGGCTTTAAAAACCCTATGAAGCCCAACTGGGGTGGAGGTGGTCCTTCAGTTCTTCAGAGGATACAAGGGGGATGGGAGTGACTGTCGAGGGAGAGAAGTAGGGAGCAAGGATGGAGGAGAGAGACTTAAGGCAATTGCAGGGGTGAGACTTGGGTTTTGGTTATTTTAAAGTGTCAGCGTGGAAGAGGTATGTCTGTGGAGGGAGATCTGTTTGGGGATCATCATGGGGCCCTGAATTTGGGGCAAAGACTCTGCTGGTCCGCAGAGTTCTCTCAAGACTGTGTACTTGTAGGTGAAAGTACACTGATATCAAATTGTCACTTATAAATTCAGATGTCCCACTGGCATTTATCATCCTGGTTTCTGAAACCTTAATGTGTCTAAACCTGTCATCGGTCTGGCCGTGTGGTCACAGGAACATCAGATGGCATCAGGACACCATTGCAAATCATGATGTTCATACAGTTCACAGGCCCCAGAGGTGATTTGGAGGCTCAGGATTGTTCTTCAGCTGCTGCATAAAGAGCAGTGAAGAGCCATGGCAAATTATTACAGGAACATACCAAACATGAGGCCACTCAGAGACAGGGAAAAATAATAATCTGTTTTCCTGTGCAGTCAGAGATCTCTGAAATGAACAAATACAGTGATTTTCTCCCTGCACTGGTACAAATCAAGCACAGTATTGAGCTTCCACCTGAGCAAATGGCCTTTCTTTACTGGAGTGTTTTAAATATTTTTTAACAAGACATGATTGAAGCCAACAGCTCTCAGATCATTGACCAGTAAGCGTGCTGGGTCTGGCTGAGATCTTCCTTAGGCAGACATCTCTCCTGCATTGTCCCCTACCGGGTGTAGCCCCAAAGAAAAGCTGCCTGCCTGCTGACCTCTGCTAGCTCATTACTTCCATTGCACACAACCTGTGTGGCAATGTCTGCTCCCTGCAGTCCCGCAGGGTAGCTTGGATTAGTCCATCTAATTACCAAATGCAGTCTGAAATTCAGCTTCTCTCTGGGAGCGGCAGAATAGCTTCTCTGGGACGTGCTCGCCTTCCTGTGCTTGTTCTTTGTCGCAAGACCTAAACACGCGTTCCAGTCCAAATGGTTGTGAATTATCACTGCAACTTGCTAGCATGTAGCACGGGAAAACAAAACCCATCTGTGTTGTGCAGAGGAGCACAGGGCGGAGAAGCCCAACACCCTAAGGACTGCACACACACCCCAAAACAGTGCAGACATGTCTGCGTGGCACTATCTGGTACTGAGAACTGGACTCGTTTTTATGCACAGTCCTGTGCAACAGTGTGGGTGTACTGCCCATTTCAGATGTAACATACAGCTCTTTAAATCACACTTCGTGAACAATGCAGGTTTTAAAAAATCTATAGGAAAATGTCTGCTGTATTAGCATCTTGAGCTCATACTTCTGCCAGCACAGGGTTGCTTTGTGTTTCACGTTTGCAGACCCTTTGTCCAGCTGCCTTTGGGAAGGGGCCATCTTATCTAACCATCCCTTCTGTTTTACAGCAGTCATATTCATTATTAATTGTCATTAACTGCGTTTAACTCCTTCTGTAATTTTAACCTCAGAATACCAGTACAGCTTTTCCTTAGGCAAGACTTCAGAAGTACCTTTTGGTTTTGAGGTTTGAGAGAGACAGTTCTTGAACTAAAAGAGCCCATTTTAGTTGTCTGACTTAAGGAGCCTCAGAAAACACCTGAATTGCATTGTTTTCATGTTTTTGGTTTTTTTTTTTTTGAAGGATTTCGTGCTTTTTAAAGTGCAGATTTATAGCTCACCTGACATTTTTGACCCTCTCTCAGCACCATTGATTTCCTCCCCCCCTTCTGTGGCTTTGGTGCGTTAGTTTGCATTTTCTTTTGTTTTCCATTGCTTGGGTTTCTGGTCTTCCTCAGTCCTGAATATTATTTTCCAGCCTTCTCAATTTGCTGTCTTATTAAAGTATCATTCACTCTCTCTCTCCCCCAGATGATTAATAAAGAGATTATATAAGACTTGTGTGGTCGTGCTGATCCCTCCAGTATTCCTCCAGACAGCTCTTTCAGCTTCACACTTTGATGTTTGGCTGTGGTTTGCTTTTATTTTTTTAGTTAGTGTTCCATCTAGGCTGGTTTAAATGGACTTTTAAGCAAAGTTTTGTAGGAATGCAGTATCAGATATTTTAGTAAGATCCCAAATTACATCTATGCCAAACATAAGAAAGAATTTGTCATTTTTAATAATACAAGGAAGTGTACAGTTTATCAGCTGCCAATTCAATTCCTCGTATGTTTTAAATTGTCCTTTACAAAATCCTTACATAATTTTACAGCAGCAAGCTAAAATCTGCAGTTCAGGCCATATGAACCGTAAGGTTTGAAGTATTGGTGCAGCGTGGTGTGCTGCAAATTGACTTGGGTGATGACATTTGCGTTGTGAAACCTCAGGAAATTTGGTCTTCTTTCACACAGATAGCAGTGAGTCAGTTTTGTTTGGGGGTGTGTGTGTGTTTTTTCAATGCTCTCTGAATTTTTGTACTGTAGGAAAGTATAAAGTCATATTCTGGAGATGAGTTATACATCAATGGAGAACTGATGGTGCCATCTCACATGCGTTGCAGTTTGAACTGCGCTAGCCTGAACTCTGCTATGGCAACTTTGCTGTGGATTTTATTTGGACAAAGATTTGACCTGATGGCTCTTTGGTGACATTCTGTCCCCTGCGATGCGGCACAGCTGATGTGTGCCACAGCCTCACTTGGGTTACCCTGTGCCATGAGACACAGATCCTTTTCCCCTGGGTTAAGTCCTGGTCTTATTGATGGAGACATAAATGTGGCCATGGGTGTAGAGCATCTTCACTCCTTGGTGTCTCCACGGTGGCTGGACATGAGGGACCATCCTCTGGCTTGTGGAGACCTGTGGCCTCGCTTGGAGCTGCAGGAAGCTTCTCGCTCTACAGAAATTTGTTGTGGATGGTAGCTCAGTAAAGGAACTGGAGTGGATGGCTCGTTGTGAAAAGGGAGGTAATGGAGGAAGTGCTTAAGTCTTCAGGTGGTTTGTTTAACCTCCTTCCCTGTACAAGAGGGGCACAGGGCAAGAAACAGCTCTGTGAACCATCCCTTCCTCCACAGGCTTGGTGTAACTGGGTGGCACAACGGGATAAGGCTGATGGCAGCTGGGACGGATGTCTGCTGCACCCAGCTCAGCTGGTTTTAGAGTGGGGACGTGATAAATTTGAGGCTGAGCCTGGCTGTTTTTCCTCTTACAGAGGAGGTCATGCTGGCTGAGGAAGACAAGAACGCAGAAGAGAAGTCTCCTCTGGACGGTAGGTCGTTTTGCTGTGCAGTTTTCCTCCCGCAACACACGAGAGGTTCACCTGCTGTGCGCTGACATGGCTTTCTGCTGCAACCAGGAGGGTGTGAGGAACACGCTCTTGCATGCACTTGGAATAAGTCGGCCTAAAGAGTCCCTTCTCCCGTACCGGGCCTTTTTGAGGTTGCAGGTGGATGATGAGCAGTTATGTGACACCACTCTGGGATGGGGATCTGCCCTCGGGGTAGGTCGGTCCCTACGCTGCCTGGGGGACCGCAGCGTGGCAGGGCACCCGCCCCACGCAGGGGCGGCTGTGCCTGGGGATAGGCCGCAGGGCGGATGCCAGAAGAGAAATGCGCTGACCGAGGGAAGGCAGGGCTCTGAACCAAGGTTTCCAAATGGATTCGACAAAGAGACTAAGACCCCTGTTACCTGTAAGCAGTAAGACATAACAGGGTGTGGTGATCCTATCTTCCGACGTGTGACCCTAGCGTGTCAGGCCGGCTGGAGCTTTGGACACAGTGCAGCGAGGGCGCGGGGCCCGCTCTCCCTGTGCCTCGAGGCCGATGAGCTCTTAGGATGCGACAGTCAAAGTTCAGTTAAAGATTCTTCCCTCTCCCTTTTCTGACCATCTTTCGTCCTCCCATGTCTCCTCCTTTCCCCTCCCCTCCCTTTCCCCCCTCTTTTTTTTTCTCCTCCCATTCACTGTCAGGGAGGGCCGCCTCGGAAGGGCCGATTCAACAAGGCACGGCACCGGCAGAGACTAGCAGCGGCAGCAGCTACAACAGTGAGTGGATTGCAAATCACCAGGGGCTCAGGCGGCACAGCGGGGCAGCGCTCCCCCCTCGCCCCGAGCACCCAGGTCACCAGCGATGCTTCCCACCCGCTTCGGCTCCTTGCTCCGAGCTTCAGGGCTCCTGGGGCATCCCGCGCCCGGCCGCTGGCTTGGCTGGGTGACCTGCGCTCGGGGAGGACTCGGGGATGGAAGAGCTGGGGCTGCAGGAGGTCAGGGCTGAGGTGCACTTGGCAAATCTTCGTGGGTGTGTGTGCGTGGGTGTGTGCGTGGGTGCGTTGTCCGGCACGTGGGTGTAGGCAGGGCTTGTAGTCTCGAGCTGCAATGAGCGTCTGGAAGAGCAGTCCGAAGAGCTGAGTGCTGTAAGCAAACTAGCGGTGGGTGCAGGCCACGGAGTAAAGACCCAGGTACACTGAGGCTCCATCCACACGAGTAAGCTAAAGGAGCCTGGTGATGTTCCCAGCCCTGAAGCCAACTGGTATGGAGCAGCCCACATCTCTGCTAGTAAACGGTCTCAGCCTCCGACACAGGGGGACGTTGCATCCAAAGTGCCTGTAGAGATGGCACACTAATTACTAAATTTAGCAGTTGTTGGGGGGGAGAAGATAAAGGAGAATGTGCTCGATTCATGCCAAGGAGTGCTGTAAAACCTTACTCACAGGGTTGGTTATGTTCCAGTGCTGGGGATGGCCCTAGGCATGCTGGGGTTTATTGGGACAGATGGAACCTGGAGGACCCTAAAGCTGGTGTAGCAGGGACTGAGGATCCAGCCCTGCTGCTGGGTGGGGAAGAAAAGAGCAGAAGAGGTTATCTGCAAAAATTGGATCCAGACCGCGGGTTGAGAGCATCCTCTCCTCTTCGAGCCTCCGAACCTGGGAGATGTTCTGGGGGCTTCCTTGAGGTGGCACAAGCACCAACACTGAGCTGCAGAGGAGGGAGTCCATCTGTTTCTCTGCCAAGGCAGGGAAATTGGTGCAGGGTGAGGGGGTCCTCTCGTACGAACCCACACCCGGGTTAGTTGCTGCAGAGTGCGTGGGTTTGCTGTGTGTGCCTACTGAACAGTATGTATCACCACACCGTGGGGTGTCTTACTGCTGATAGCAAACGGTGCTTAGTTACTGTCTGTCTTGAAGCTGTTACAAAACTGTATCAACGTATTTTTTTCTGATAGTTCTCAAGGTTTGCAGGTAGGTGGTCGCGGGCCCAGCATCCGCGCTGTTCCTGCGCTTCCCCGTGTGCACTGGGTGAGCAGCGCAGACCTCTCCGAGCCTCAGGCTGCAGTTCTCTTCCTTGCCTTGTAAAACGGTGTAGCGATGTTTATCTTCCCTACAAAAGATGCTGTTGGACAAAGTGTGTTCTCAAAGAGCTAGGACGTCCCCAGAGGGCAGGAATTGTACAGTGGGTGCTATTAAGAGTGCGTTCGCTGATTTGTAGCTGTTGCTTTCAACGTAGCGTTTTTGCTGCTTAAGGCATCGCGCTGCGGTAAACTGTATCCGAGCCCCGTAAATGCTAACTTCTTAATGGCGCACACTGTAAACAACATTAATGTTTTTAATGGCTAGAAGCACTCATCTCCTAACCCACGGGCGCTCAGAAAGGTTCAGTGACCCTGCCCAGCCTTTCTGCTACGCTAAAAGGTCCAGCAGCTGCAGTGACCCCCCAACCCTACTGCACCTTCTGCGGGGTGAAGTGTAAGTGTGCAGAACTGTGCCTGGCAAACCTTCAAGATCTAGAAGGTTAAGTAAATAACCACCCTGGCATCAAAGCATGCAGAGGCCCTGCAAAGTTGTAGGTTGACCGATTTGCTCCAGCTTACCCTTGTGTGAGAGCTTGAAGCTGACGTTGGGCAGTAAATGCTGGCCCTGGAGAGTAAGGGGAGGGGGAGAGAGAATCCACTCTGAAAGCTCACGGAGCATTTTCTCTTTAATTTGCACACAGTGTTGAAAAGAGCTGCATTAAAGAAGAGCAAAAATGACCTGATTCATGCTGAAGAAGGTGAGGACCATTTCACAGACATTTGCTCCGTTGGTGAGTACTGGCTTCGCATTCCGCCAGGTTTAGATCTTCAACTAAACGCGTTCATGTCCTGTTTCCTCCGAGCGACTCCTTTGCTCCAGAAACTAGTTTTGAGAAGAGGAATTATCACTGCTTCTCCAGCAGCGCTCAGCTTACCAAAGCCAAAGGCATCGTGGCTTCACCCACTGCCCTCGCTGCCCTGCTCAGCTATCGCATGCTGCACCCTTTAAAAGAGCCCTGCCAAAACGCTTGGAGAAGCCATGCTGTGCTGGGCACACTGCGATTCTGCTTGAAACATGCTCATTTATGCTAATGAAACCCAAATATGTCAGACGACACCGCTAAGCCTTGTCTGTTGTGGGGAGGAGAGGAAGTGGACAGACGTTTAGTCACACCACGCACAGCACAGTGTGTGGTTTAGCAGTCTTTGCCAAGTTAATGGGCACTGGCAAATGCTGGGCAGTGGCCCTAATTCCCTCATTCTTGCCTTAGAAGGGGTTCTCATTGAGTTTTCCACTTTTCTAAAGCCAGATACGGAGATACACAACCATATGCATGCAATTGCCCACACACCTCCAGTGCAGTGTGGCATCCTGCGAAGTCTGCCATTGCTGGAGTGAGTTTGGTGTCTTCAGCCCTGGAGAGAATAAGGCTGTCAGGCTACAGCAGCCCTGCTTGTTCTGCAGCTGTCGGGGAGCTTGGGCCCAGAGGCATGGCCAGGGGAGGCAGGAGGGTTAGCATGGGAGGCAGGCTCCGAGCACCCAGCACCCCTCTGTGCACCCAACTCTGTGGACATGGGCAGAAAAACCTTTCCGTTGTGGCTTTTCCTTGCTGGCTGGAGAGACATCTTCCTGCCTGCTTTGGAGTTAGTTATTTTGCTTCTGTTCCCGTTGTTTGAGTCTGTATTTTGTTGTGCTGCTGAAGCAGCAGATGTTCTCATTATCTTCCAAAGAAATGTCTTGGCACCCCAGTTACCACGAAGCAGCAAATCCTGGATGTGTAAGGGTAGCAGCACAAACAGTACACTTGAGAGTACGTGTCTATGTATGCTTGCAAGCATGAGTGCCTCAAATGCTCTTTGGAAATTTGGCATTAACCTTTTAAGAGATTACAGCTGCTGCTGGATTTTTTTCCCCTTTAAACGAAGACCTGTTTGCAGGAAATGAGCATTGTGCTGCGTGTTCCTGACACCATCACCCTCTGCTGAACTGCCACAGGCTGCAGGTTTTGTGGCTAAACTGCTGACACTGCTATGAGAAATTTGTTGCTGAAAGAAGGCAAAACTGCAGCAGCCGTGTGTGTTTTTGTTTTGTTTTGTTTCTGAGCAGCTCGGATCCCTGCATGGATAACAAGGAATCGTCATTTCTGGAACATTTGTTTGTGGCTGCAATAATTATGAGATCTTTGCATTCACATCCAAGTCCCTCTAGGCGCTGGGCACCCATGCCACGCAAACAGATCTTTCAATTCAGCATTTCAGGTGGCAACGGATGACGGAGCATCTGGGCTCGTGGATAGTCTGATGCAGAGCTGGGAACCGTCTTGGGAGCATATGGCAGGGAAAATAACAGCAGTGCTTTCCACCTTCTGTGCGTGGTTCATCCACTGGGGAAAAGTGTGATTTTGATTTATGGAACAAGACAAAAAAGAAGAAATGGATAAAACAGATACTTCTGCAGGCTCTTGAAAAGACTGAAACTCTGCATAACATAAATGATCAGATCATATGGGTGATTATGCAGAAAGAATATGTTTTTGAGAAAAGTTTTTTTGGATGGCTTCATAGTGCTATCATGTTTTGCTGATGGGAGCATAAGAACCATGGAAGAACTAACAATACAATTACAGAGCGCAAAGTGAAGATGCAGACCAGAGGGGTAGAGACGTTGACAGGTCTCTTGCTGGCTGTTGCCTGTATACGTTGCACTTTAATTCAAACACAAGTACCTCAATGAGCTTTATAATTGCATTATAAAGCTATATAGTGGTAAACACTTCCCAGTGTGTTCTCTGGAGTTATTCTGAAAATTTATTCTTTTCTTTCCTCCTGACTCTGTGCCTTTTTTTCTGCACTAACCAGCCTGCAGCTGTTGATGCTGGCTCCTTTTGGCTCCCCACCATCCATGCTGTATTAGAGGCAGGACACTGTCTTGATTTCCAGACAATGAAATCTAGAAAAGAGGATGTTTTCCAGGTTTAAATCAATTTAAATACAGAATAGGGCCTGCTGCTGCTCTTTCCTGGAAGATCAGCAGAGCCAGCAGAGAGGGGATGAAAGGGCAGCAGACTATTCCTGTGCAAGTGGGAGAGTACAGACTGGCTTGGCTTTCTGAGAGGTCTTTACTTGCTACACAATATTACAATACAACTGTGGCTTATATCTTTAACCTGTAGTTCATTTTGTTGCATTAAAACAATAGATGAGCACTATTATTTTTTTAAACTGCCAAAGGAAGGATTATCAGACTAACAGAACAACTGAACACTGAGCTTTTCAGCGAGGCATTTGTTCAAAGCCTGGCCAGGAGCAGCTCTGCATTTTGCATGTCAGTGGATGGCCAGAAATATGAAATGAAGCACAGAGCTTGCGTTCTGTTAGGGAGGTGGTGCAGCACACGCCGGTGGAGCTGCGGGGCTTGGAGAACACACTGCTGTCACAGCTGGATGCCTCGTCCCTTCTATGGGTGCGGTGTTTGGTGTTATTGCAAGATGAAACAGGGTGAGATTTGCACTCCTTCCGTGCTTGGAAGTGTTGAAATGTAAGTGAGCACACTCAATAAAAAAATAAAAAAATTGGCTGTCGCAGCCAGAACACTTTGTTCATGTAACTCAGCCATCTCCAAGGAGAGCCCGTGCAAGTCACCTGCTGTCACGGTGCTTGGTCCAAGACAGGATGGTGCGTGTCCTGGTCAGCCCTACCCGCTGGGAGGCAACATCTGATGATGGGGAAGGGCAACAGCATGTTACCTTGCCACGAGCTGCCTTGGAACAAGGTTCGCTAGCACTCAGAGGGGTGCCAGCACAGTGTGAAGCAGGCGGTGGGCAGCCTGTGGCCATCACCATTTGCCCTGCTTGCAACAGCATCTGCAGCTGTTGCAGAGGAACTCCCAACGGGTGCATGTGCTGAATTCTCCTGCCTCAGCACTGGCCCGAGATTGCCTTTTCATCACTCGTTTCAACAGCGCTTCTACCTCAGGGGGAGAGCCTACATTAGGAATCATTTCTTCTGTCAGCTTCCTATTATTAAAACATTTGACTCTCTTCCAGGGTTTCAGACTAGACGTGAAATGTCTGACATAGGCAGAATTGATACAAATGAGTAGCTGTGCCCAAAATATGATGCATGGAGGCAGATTGAGTCCTCTGCTGTAGAGACATGAAGTCAGAAGGTAAAATAAGGAGACTTCACTCAGTTTGGTAGTGAGGGCTGGAGCTTTGCCTGGTTCTCGGAGCAGGGGACATAGGGACCTGTTGCCAGCTACACAGCTCCAAGAGGATGTGCTCCCCACCAGGGGCAGAAACACCACCGTGCCCAGAGCTTTGTGTGACTGCAGTCATCCAGGAGCCCAATGGCTATGAGTTAAACTGGGACAGTCAGGATAGCTGCAGGGGGTTGGAAGCCCAGTTCCTTTTGATGATGGAGCTGGGCACTAATCCACGAATTTCTATAATCCCAGCCTTCATCCCTCGCTAAGTCATTGCAAGCGAGATGCCCTTGCTCAGCCCATTCTCCATGTGCCCAGCTTTCTGCTCAGCTATGTTTCTGGTGCTTGGGAGAGGGTCTGTGTGCCTGAGAGCATCCTCTGGCCTTTTGCCTGCTGGGATGTGGTGTGGTGACTCTTGTTTCTGTGCCCCGCTGCCCAGGGTCTCCTTTTGCCCGTGCCAGTTTGAAGAGCGGGAAGAACGAGAGCTCGTCCTACTTCCGGAGGAAAGAGAAAATGTTTCGGTTCTTCATCCGGCGCATGGTGAAAGCTCAGAGCTTCTACTGGATCGTGCTCTGCGTGGTCGCCCTCAACACGCTCTGCGTTGCAATGGTGCACTACGATCAGCCGGAGAAGCTCACCACTGCTCTGTGTGAGTACCAGGCTGCACCTCTCCTCTGATGAGGTCTTGTGTTTTTGGCTGCTTGCAGCACTGCTGCCACGTCCTCTTGGGGTCTGTTTTTGGGGCTTCCCGTACCTCCCGCAGAGTAGGGTCACAAATGCATTAATGAGTGGTTCTAGTAACTCAAGGGGTGTTGAGTCACATGATTCGGAAAAAAACACATCAGGACATGATACTGGTTTGAGATGACATGGCAATGTGATCTTAAACCTTACCTGGAACTCCAGATTCAACCACAAGTTAATCTTGTACCACTGCAGGAGGGTTTGTTCTGTAGGAGGCTTTGTGAAAGGAGGGGTGAAGAGCTCAGGTAACTGCAGGTTGCTCTGTCTAATCAACAGCTGCCCAGAGAATGCAGAATTCATGTGACTTTGCAGCTGATCTGCATCCATGGGTGATTTCTGTTGTGGACGTACCTAAAGCTCTGTCAGCGCTTGTGTCCCTGGGGTACCAGCATGTGCTGTGACTGGGGCTACTTGGGAGAAAAAAATGTCCCTATGTGTTTACAGAATCGTATGTTAATTCATTGCAGTTTTAGCAATTATTTTTATATTCTTTAAAGGGTTGCAATTTTGTAGAAGATCTTTTTTGATAATCGTGTCTTCCTTAGTGATGGCGTGTGATAAAATGAGATAAATGTCATGATGCCCTTCAGTGAAAATATGTGCAGTAGTGATAGCAATCATACCGTAAAGCAGATTGTATTATACTTGTGCAAAAACTTTATTTTAGCTTGTTTCCTGTGGTCACCTGTCAGTTTAGTCTTCAGATAGTCAATAAATGCTTTTGAAGTATGATTAATTATTTTTTAATTGCATATTGTTCTGTCCTATGTTAAAAAAAAAATCTATGGATGCAGCTTTTTGCAATCAGAGCCCTTATACTTCACAGCATTACACTGAGGTTGCAGACTTGCTCATGAAGCCTGCTTAAAAAAGTGAGGGATACAGCTTTTATTTTAATAAAGGTTGTAGGCTATGAGTACTAGAGCTGGAAAATTTGTATAAATGGGTAAGGTAAGAATATGATGGTATTGGAAGTGGGGAACCACAAGTTTTTCCTTCTGAAGACAAGGGATTGGAAGGTTTGTGTCTGGAAGACAGAGCTATAGCATTGGCAACTTTAGAATCTATAGAACAGCCAGAACAAATCTTTTGTTCAGTGCTTGATATTCAGATGTGGGTAGTTCAGAATTTAAGTAAAACTTCTGAAGCAAAAGAAAAGAAGTCTAGGAAAAAAATTCAAACACTCTGATTTAATAACTGTGGCTTAGATCACTAAAGTTACTTATCTACCTAATTTTCATTGATTTATATATAAATTTCATATTTAAATATTTCTAAACCCAGATCCTCAGGTCTTACATTATTATAAAGAAGCTAACTTTTGAAGTTTTTCTTTTATAGACCTAAAAGGTCAGGAATACTAGCTGTTCTGACTTCAAAAAGCTCCCTCTTAATGTTTGCTGAAATATTTAATACCACCAGGTAACTGAAGTTGTAATGAGATGCATAAGGAGGACAGAAGCTCCTTTCAACTGTTTCTCTTACAAGATTTAGATGGAAAAGACAGACCACACAGAAATCTGTCTTGCTTATTCATTTCCCAAATTTAACAGAGGAAAGCTAGATTGGCAGAGTAATTAAAAGTTTGAGGCTTAGGATTTCCTGTTGAATTAGGACTAAATGTTTAGGAAAAAAAAAAAGAAACAGAACACTTCAAGTCTTTCAACTCAAAAAAGAAGAATTCAGATTTCCAAACTAAGTTTTGGGACCACCTTACACGGTAACATTTCTAAGAGAACATTAAGAAAGCTGTGAGCCAGTAATTCCTCCTTAATGTTCAAATGGGATTTGGAAGGGTTGCTCATGTTGATTAGAATGAAAGGTGCACCTCCAGGTGGGCATAAATTAGGCTCCCAACCTACCTCTGTGGTAAATCCAGTATCAGGGATTGGGGTGGGTCCATCTTTCAGGAGCTCTGGACATCTCCCTAACACCCAGTTTGTGGATTACTTTCAGAAAAACATGGGTAGCATACCTTAATTTCCCGATGCTAGGATACTACCTAGCCAAGAGCAAGTGATCCCATTGCGTTATTCCCACCTTCATGGGGAATGTTATGGTTTTCATAGCATCTTTCCCACTAATCTAAAGTTTATTACTGAATGCAGGGAATATTTTACACCTTAAGGTCCATGGGACCACGTGTGGACTAACTGGTTATTTCATTATTGCAGTCATGGTAAGGCTGGACTTGGCTCCTCTCACTCCTGCATCCTCTGACCGCAGCCAGCCTGGTTAACCCAGCACCAAACACATTTGTGAATGAGCCCATCTGTGGTTTAGCCCTCAAGGAGTGCTCCTTGAAAGCCTTCTTCTGCCCAAGATGCATTCACAAATCCATTAGATATAGGCAGAACAAGGTGTTACAAAACCAGGGGATTTTAAACAGCTTCTGGAAATACTTGGCAAAATCTTGTAACTGTGCACATGACAGAGTTTAAAAGTGGCTTTAAAATTAATCCGTGATGAGTGAACTTCCCTGCAGAGGAGCAGGACTCGGCTGGTCTGATGTAGAGCATGAGAGAAGCAGCCAGTGCTAATTAGGTCGTTTCATGGAAGGTGCTTGGAAATGGGCCGGTGAGGAGTTGTGTGAACTGTGGCAGAGGGAGAGGAGTGTGGTGAAGTCTGGGAGGATCTGCTAAACCACGAAACTCTACCCAGGTGCCTCGAATTCAATTATACCTGTCCCTCTGGGGGAACGTTTAATTACATTACAAATTAATTTTACTTAAAGAATGGTTGGTTAAAGCCTTACGGGTTTGCATTGATTTATTTTCCCGTGGTCTTTGCTTTTAACTTTTCTGTTGTTGAATTGTTCTGATTAGCTTTCTTCACTTGGTATTTCACGTTGCTGCAACCCCTTTGAAAAGGGAACAGTAGGAGCTTTACAAAGGGGCTTGGAATTTGTTTAGCCTTACTGAAAGAGCTGGCTATTCACCCTGATGAGAAATTCCTGGAATTCTTGGGGTATGGTGAATAACAGGACGCACTTTATGCCCCCATAGTTATCCTCACAAATTAGATCGGAGAATTTCCTTCTGTGTATGGAAAGGACTCCAGTGCCACATTGCAATGAGTTTTCTCATACTGCACATGGATACGTGGCATGTGCTGCTCTCCAGAGCATGGACCTTCAATTAAACAAGTTGCAGTTCCCTGTAGAAGGATATCTTCCATACAGCCACCATGATCATTATTTGTTTGCACTTATTTCCACCAAGAGAATTCTGTCAAAGACAACTGTCTAGTCTAGCCCAGAAAAGCATCACTTGAGGTCTAGTTGCAGCAAAGATGCATCTTCAGCAGTGAAGACAACAAACCATAAAGTCCATAACGTGGGCACACAGTGCAGGGGCAGTGTTTTAAGGGTTTTCCAGTCAGAACTGTGCCTTCTAAAATATGTATGTTGCAGCTTGAGCAGAAGTTACAGGCGTAGTGTGAAAGCCCCTGAATGCATTTCCTTGCTATGCAGGAGGTAAGCAGAGGTGGTGGTTGTCTCCTCTGCTCTGGACTTGGATAAAGCTATGGAAGAAGGCTGGAAAGGAAGGGGTGTGGGAGCTAGAATCTCCTGATGTCCCCAGAACTGTTTTTAGGGACTGCGGTAAGGTTTTAGGATTAAATCCTAAGTTTTCCCTTGGGAGGAGGCAGCCTTCTCGTCAGGCTTCCCTTTGCCTGTGGCTGCCCTCCACAAAGCAGCTCTCTCTGGGTTTCTCTGGCTAATGCTGCAGTGATCTTTAGCTTGTTTCTCAGTTTGTCTAAAAATGAGTTCCAGAATGCCTCCTTTCTGATAAATACAATAGCTGAAAACAGTATTTTAGACATTATGGCCTGAGAACATCTTCCCTGTGCGCTGTGCTGAACCCTGTGTTTGATGCAATTAGGCCTTTTTGATGATACTGTGTTTGCCTTTGAAGTAGACGGCCAGCTCCCTCTGGATATAAATTTGCAGCATTTGCAATTGCAGCGAAAAGGCTTTCTGAAACAAGCATATTTATTTATGTCTGCTAAACATTTCATGTCTGCCTTGTCAGAGGAAGGAGTTGTGCTTCACTGAGGTTCTCCTCCTGGTTGCTTTAATGTACGAGGAGGAAGAGCAAAGGAAACAGAAGTGGCAGGCTCAACACCTGCTCCTAATGACATCAGACTTGGAGCCAGGGCAGAAATGGAATTAATCCATTGGTGATTGACAAAAAAAGAGCCACTGGCTATCTAATTCAAAAGTACGGGGCAAAAAGATACTAGCATGGCCTTTGCCAACAGTACAAATTTTAAATCAAATAAGAGTATTTGTATCAAACTTTTTTTACTTAAATCACATTACAAAATGCTTCTGTTTAAGGCAGATTAAATTATTTGTGGGGTCTGAATACCAGGAGGTCCAAACAATAAAATTGCATTTTCAATTAAATGGGCAGGGCCATGTCAGAAGAAGTCACGTATCTGATCCATCAGCTGCAGGAGCTGATTCATTCTGAGTCGATTCCTTCTGCCCAGGGAGATTCCCGTGTTCGCATTTTCCTTGCCTCCATCCCTTGCCCTCACAGCACGTGATGTGTAGCACCCGGTATCTGCTGAGACCCCGCTATCGCTGCCTGTTCTGAGCTGTGCTCTGGGTGGACGTCGTCAGGTGTAAAAGGACAACTTGGATCCTTCCAAGGGTGGCAGAAGGAAGTTGCTTCTTACATGTTTCTTCTGGATTTATATCAAATATTACTTGTTTCTATTTCACTTAGGCCATTTGCCAGCTGCTTTTCTCCCATGATAATCTGGTGTTGTATATGTATGTGCAGGATGTGTCTGTCCAATGGTGAAACGTTGCACTGGGTGATACCTGTTTTTGTGTTCATGCTTCTGCTGGATGGGTGACTGAACGTTAATCCTTGTTTCTTGCCTCCTTTTCCTTCTTATGAGATGATTGCAGTTATCCTGGCAAAGTGCACTGAGATATGTTGGTGAAAATTGTAATAAAAATTCTACCCGGTATTTTCATTATTCTGTGAAAGAATACTGGGTGTACCTGAAATATAACTCGTAAAGGTGATTCTGCTGGATAAATAAGAAAAGAATCTCTCTACCAAAGGGAGATACAAAGTGGGTGAAGACAGTGCAATGGTTTCCATGGGCCTGTTCTACAACCCCTCCCTACAGTTCTAAGTTTTGGCTGCCAGCTAAGCATGGCCACCAGTTTCAAAGCACTGGTTTGACATCAGTCCTTGGAATAGGGGGACTTTACATTGAAGTCATTCAAATAAGCACTGTCAGACTTGCTGAGCTCTGCTGAGCATGAAACCTAAGATGGGAGAGCTGACTTCCCTGCAACGGAGTGACTCCGTGAACAGCATAAACGCTGCCGCAAGTTTTCCCTCTGGGCTAATGAGTGGAGTAGGTCACAGCAGCAGCACAAATTCTTCTGTGCCCAGGGAAGATGCATCTGCTTTGCTAGGGGAGTTTTGCCTTCTGTTTCTCACCATTTCCAAAGACCACAGGGTGCAGGATGGAAGTTCAGCTATAGTCCAAGTGTCTGATTTACAGGGCCAGCTATTAATAATTAAGGATTTTAACATTCTTGCTACTTGCAATCTTTTTAGTTGTGTGCAAGGAAATTTGATACCATTGAACACATTTTTGTTTGTTTTGTTTTGTTCTTCTTAATTTTATATACTTATATATATACTTTATATTTTATTGGTGTCTAACGTCATGTCTGACATTAGCTCCTCTGGTCCCTTTCTTGCACGCTCTGCACTTGGATAGTCAAATGTATTGCCAATGTAACTAGATAACTTCCTACGCTGGGATCCCTTGTGTTGAAAACAGTTTTTTGCTCACTAATCTGCTACAGCTCATTCCAGGAAGGAGAGAAAAGTTGTGGCATGGTGCAGTGGGAGCACGTTTCTCCTGGCAGGTTCCAAGCTCTAAGGAAGGCGGAGGTGTGCTGCTCCTTCGTGAGTCCGCGCCACCTCAGTGCTCCCTGAGCGTTGAGATCCAGTGGATGGAGCCTACCTGTTGGTAGCAAAAAGACTGAGAAGGCTGCAGATCTCATGTTTTATCATCCTCTTCCTCAAGTGCGAACACTTTACCCTTGATTCTACTCTAATGCTATTGCTCCTATTTTCAAGGAGACTAGGTTACATGGTGTAATTAATACCCTCCTGGTCTTTCCTCCCCTATTGCAAATGTTGGCAGAAGCGCCCTTGTAGGCCCCCGGTGAAGCGTTAATAAAACCTTTCTCAGCTACTTGTGCTCCCTGCATTTCAGTTAACATCATGCCCATGATATTTCATGACTGCTTTTCATTTGAAATGTAAAATCCCTTTTTACTTTTGGATAATAGAAGCTGCACTTTGCAAGCAATTTCAAAAGACGAGCAGCAATGTGAGATGGGCTTGGGCCAGAAGCACTCACTCAGTACGAATGTGCAAGGCAAAGAACCGAGTAAAAGCCATGCAGCTTGAAAGGACCCTCATTCCCTCCCTGCTCTTTCCCTGCACTCATTAGCTGAAGCCATGTATTGCAGGAGGCGTACAAAACACCTGCGATTTCGGATTACCTAAATGAATTTTGCCTTGTTGCAACTTGTACCTGTTGCCCCTTCTCTGTCTGTGCACCTTTGAGAAAAGTTTGGCACCATCTTCTCTTTATGATTCCTGGAATCATAAAACTTGAATTACAGAAGAAGTCTTTCCTGTAGCACCTGCACTGCTACAATATCTGGGAAGCTTCTGTGCTGCGGTAAGCGATGTGACTGGTCTCTACCTTCTGAAGTTTGACTCTTTCCCTCCTCTTTTCTCTAGAGGGAGAGGTTTTCCCTATGCTACTTGGTTTGTTTTGGTAGTGCTGAGGATATTTTTGCCCTTATGTTTGTTCTAATATTCCATTGTTTCTGTTGCTCATTGGCTTCCAGATCTAACTTGCATAACTTAAGATGCCAAAGGCAGTGTTTTCTGCAGCTTCAAGTCCTAAAAAGCCTGATACGGAAGTTGAAAACTCCAGCTATGTTCTTTCTGCCCGTTGTTTCATCATAGGTGATAAATTCTCTCATCAAAAGCTTCACAGCCTATTTGCCTGTGATATGTGAAGCAGAAGGAAACCGAACTTGCTCTTCCATAATTATATGGTTATGCAGGCATAATAAAAATAAAAGTGGCTGTGTGCTAACAGTAGACCCAACACCTCTGAATCTGAGCTCACAGAGGCAGCAGCTCTGTTGGGTAAGAAGATATTTTTATCATGAGAGAACGTTATAAAAGCTTACACCCCACTTCCAAAAATGCCCATCTCACGTAGGTACGGAAGTCCCTACGGAAGTCCCAAAGATGCATTTGCAAAACATCTGTGCGATTAAATTAGACCTTTGGAAATTTAAGATCCAGAACTTTCTTTCAAAATTCCTTTACAAAGAGGATGATAATATTATTTAATGCTCATACCAACCTTCCCACAGTACACGAGACCTTACCTCCCCAATTCCTCAAGTCTGAATGCAGCTCACGTGCATGTAGAAATAATTATGTGAAACTCTCCTCGGGGTCTTGTTTGCCATTGCAAAGGGATTTTCTTCTGGCAGGAGGAAGTCTGCATTGTGAAAAATTACTGTTGTTCCCTGCATGAAGAGGTCTGCCTACCAAGGTCTCGTGGACTGATTTAATCTCTTTTCTGGTTCCTAGATTTCGCAGAGTTTGTTTTTCTGGGTCTGTTCCTTACTGAGATGTCTTTGAAGATGTATGGACTGGGGCCAAGAAATTACTTCCACTCTTCGTTCAACTGCTTTGACTTTGGGGTGAGTAGGCTTCAGCTACGTGGATGAAGTGCATGGTCCCCCTTATTGAATGGGGTTGGGTGTTTAAGACTGAGTATGGGAAATGGTGCCACAGTGTGTCTTTTCCAGGGAGCAGTCGTCATATAAATTAGCTGCAGTGAAACACATGAAGGTTCCCCTAGTTATCATCCTTCTTGAAGAAATGTGACAGCTGGGGATTTCATTTCCTTGGGGAGTTACGGGGTGTTCACAGCATCAGCACCAGTAAACGCTATGATTAATGTGAGATTCTCTCTCCCATTTAAATGAGGTGATTGAAAGACAAAAAACCCACACATCTTATTGCTCATCTCCCCTATCATCCATTCAATGGCCTTTACCTCAAAATACATAGGCAGCACTTTTCAGACATGAGTGCCCAGAAGCAGAAGTCTAAACACATAATTGGGTGACACAAAAGCTCTAACTTAGATCCTTTCATTATAGAAGTACAGGCTCTCCCCTTCATGCTAAAACTATAACTTTGACACGTGAATAGAGGGACCAGTTTTGACTCCATCTTACAAGAACACTGCAGGCAGATGTTAATTTATTCATTAAAAGCTATTACAAACAGTTGTAAAAGCTGTACTAACAAGGGTTAACTAGGCTTCCCTTATCTTTAGTGTGGGGGGAGCACTGGATCCCAGAGCAGGACTCGGGCTGTAGGGTTTCTTTAACAAAGCAGATGAGAAGCTTATGATGCGGCCTTGGGCAAGGAGAAAACAGTTAAGTTCATTGTACTCACCACCCAGTCCTTCTCTCCAAGGTGGATTTAGTCTGTTGTTTCTAGTCTTTATCTGCCAAAATGCTTAGAGTGATTCTTTTTCCCCATGGGGCTAAAATCCCTGCTTCAACACTGCTCCCACGAGGTAGGAGAAGGTATTTTTGCCTTTAAGTGACCTCTCCTAAATCCAAGACTATGGCTAGAGCTACCATGTCCTCTTTTTGGCAACATCATCAGGAAAGCTCAGAGCTGAACAGACTTTGAGATCAGACCCAAGAGTCATCTGTGTCCAGGAGACTGAGGTGTTGGATCTGGCTGCCCCAAGTCCCTACCGTGTGGGACTTTCATCCCTGGGTGCCCCTTGCAGTGGTGGGGGATCGAGGCGTTGAAATGCACTGTGCAGGTCTTTCTGGCTGCATAGCCCACTAATGCACAGACTTTCGTGAATAGAAACCAGAGCACGAATACCCCAGATAATGTAAGATAACTGGATGTCTTTACGCTTAGAGTTGGCACCTAATCCAAGAGCCAGAGAGGATTCGTGCAACTAAAGGCAGCCGACCCAGCAAAAAAAGCAAAGCTTAACTGCACTCGCAAGATGTCCTGCAAAGACTGCAATGAAAAGGGTGCCCACGGAACATGAGGGGGCTGGCACCCAGCTTTCATTAAATTCAGCACATGCCTGCAGACCCCAGCTTGTGTAAGCTGAGTCAAAGAAATTTGATGGCCAAGCAGTGTTATCTAATTAGTGCTTTAAGGTATCATTGTCTTGTTTGCATTCCGTGGTGACAGATGCTAGACTGATGTCCTTCAGCGATGGACGAGGCAGGCTCTGAGCTGCAGTACAGCCGGCTTGTCCCCATGCTGACTGCTGCTTCCCCGGAATGCTTGCACGCAGAATGCTCCTTCCACACCAAGATGAGCTTGTACCTGCTAGTCAGGGACAGGTGATTTAGGAGCTTTACATTAAGCACGAGATGAATCCACAGGGTGTCTCTGCTTTCTGCCATGCTGTGCTGAGTGCAGCACTGGCAATAAGCTTTGTAGAGTGTTTCCCAGGAGGTAAAGCTGTTGATCTGTTTGTAATTCTCTCTCCTTTAGAGAATCCGCTGGGATCCTACTTCTGTCTGTGTTTCTTCCTCCTCACCCACCTTCCAGCCCCCAGAACTAATTCTGCTCCTGCACCCCCACTGGAACATCGCACAGATCTGTAGCCAGTTTAGTTTGACAAACCATCAATATGAAATGGTTCAAAAGCAAAAAGAGAAACAACAAAACAGAGCAACATCAGTCTTGGGAGAAACAGTCCAGTGGGGTCTCGTGAAACCGCTCCCAGGAGGCCATGCTGGGATGCCGGGGAAGTTAATTATCAGTGTAACAAGGGGAGTGACTAAGGAAAGGTTTTTGCTGGTTCACGAGGGATTCCCAAGAGTGATAGACTGTGGAAGAGAAATCTTAATTCCTTCTTTTTGTAATGGGAGTGATTGGGTGAGCAACTGTTGTATATTCCCCTTTTTCCACTGCATTTTTGTGATCAGGGCACAGTGTTTCTTGCAGAGCAGCTGCAAGCCATGCTGTATTTTTCAGAAGACATCCAGGTTGCTGCTCGTGGAAGGGGTTTGCAAGCTGTGGAGTGTCACGGCACTGCTCAGGTACCTGGGCACAGCAACATGTGCCCTGCCGTGCCGTTAACGCTGCCTTTCACAACAGGACCCAGCTGCTCCCTGGGGTTTGGTTACAGTGTGCTTATGGTGTGCTCCACACAACTGGGACCGTGGTCTGTGTGAGCTCTGAAATATGCTAGGTTAACACAAATAATAATACTAATTGGCAGCAAAATGCCCATCTTCTCTTATTAACTGTGCAGTAACCTGTGTTGATATAATTGCCCTTTCCAGTTGTGCTTAACCCATTATTATTTTGTCCTTTTTGTAATAGAGGATTTCAGAGAAAATTTCTTTGTCACTTGAGGTTAATTCTTTGTCAGCCTTAAAACAAACAAAAATTAAAAACAAAACCAAGCCCAAACCCTTGACTGGGGACAATTCTTTCAATAAGCTGAGGCTGAGGGCCTGGCAGACAATGGGATGTGCGCGTTAGAGACTTTTTAGGCTCTCTTAACAGCTGTTACCTTAATCAGTCTGCTAAAGACTCTGAGTTGCCAGAAGTTTCTGGTAATTTTGCACAGGGCTAATGCTTCGCTGTTCTGCAGTGCCGCAGCCAAAGCTGTGGTGCTTCTGATGGGATGAGGAGTATGGGGTGGTGTCCCCCTGTATCTCTGGGGGCTGCCTGGACTGGCCCTGTGGGGTAGGCAAATAAAGTAGTTGTACAAACGGTATTTGCAGTTGAGCCAGTGTAGAGAAAAAAGTGTGGTGTCCTTCAAAAAAGGCTATTTTGAGGTAGTTTGCTTGCTAGACGAGCAAGCAACAAGTTTCTGTCTGTTCCTATCCTACTCTAGTTATTGCCCCATTTTAGTTTGGACTTCAGAAAGCTAGAACCAGGCTTTTTTATTGTTGTTGGTTTATTCATTTTTTTGCAAAATTACACTGAAGCTTTCACAAGAAAACCGTCATAGTGCAAGCTTTGACTCTTCTTTAGCCCTCAGCCTCTATAGCAACACCACAAAGAACCAAGGAGATGTTTTGCGTTCTGTAAAATGGACTTCTCTTGCAGGTCATTGTGGGAAGCATCTTTGAAGTTATTTGGGCTGCGGTGAAGCCTGGTACCTCATTTGGCATCAGCGTACTGAGAGCTCTTCGACTGCTAAGGATTTTCAAAGTCACAAAGTAAGTCCAGCTCCCGTTCTGCTCACATTAGGCTTCTAGCGCCGTATGAAGTCTGTAGCACCAGCCCCACAGAAAATAGTAGTGCCTTTCACGCTTGCTAATAATAATAATAACAACAACCACCACCACAACAGTGTAATAAAAAGCGCCCTGTACTTGCCAGCACAAAGGTCTGTCTGTCCTAACATCCTACATCTGCAATGCCCTTAGTGGGTGGGGGAATGGAAGAAGATTGCAGAAGCAGAATTGCCCTTCCCTTGGCTGGGCACTCTGGGTTTCTGGCAGTCAGAAGTTAGCAAGTTCCCAGGAAGTTGCATCTTTGAGGACTTCTGACAGCCCTTTCCCCAGCCTCAGATTGTACGTACAGATTTGTCTGACACCTTTTTCAGCCCCTTTGTACCCTTTGGGCAGGGCTGCATGAGAGTGTCCTGCTTTTCTTTGTTTTTAAGCTTGCTTAAAACAAGTATCTTAGTAGGTGATCCCTTATTCCTTGTGGTAGAAGAAAAAAGTTTCTTATTTAATTTCTAAGCTCCACCAACTGCCCACTGTCCTTACTTACTGCCAACCTCCTGATAGTTCCTTAAATACTCAGATCTGGTGAGCTGAGCTACTCTAGCTACTGCTGGATAATGAATCCTGATGACCAAACCACAGTGTTGACACAAATATGAGTGGGTTGCTGCTGTCTGTGCTCTATCTGGTCTGGGAATGTTTGAGGTTTTCTGTATTGAGCCTGTGAATTTGAACATTCACTAGAGTTGGGTTGCCCCAGCTTTTCAGTTGTTTGTGCTGTGTTCACGTGTGCTGGCGTTAGCAAACAGCTATTGTGCAACTTGTAAACCCATCAAGAGCAATTTCCACGTGGTTTTAATATTGTAGTGTGCAACTTGATGAAATAGTGGGGTGCTCCTGCTGTTGTTTTCTGCTACACAGTTACCTCACATCTCCTCTCTTTCCATCACACTCTTCACTTAAAGTAGCAAAAAGAGAAACATACCCCNAGCACAGATTGTCACACTTGAACAAAACAGTCATTTGAAGGAACTAGATACTTTCCTGGCTATTCAAATGCATGGTATTTGCTAGCTCTGTGGGGTTTTCTGATTTATATCTCCTAATCATCATGCAGATCAACAATTCATACATGATAATGTCTCATTTGAGTCACTGTGGAAGTAGGAAACATGAAGTTCTGTAAATGTCCAACAGAAAAAGTGGGATTCTGCTCCAAAAATGTCACTTAATCTACTTCTGCTCTAATGTTACGGAAAACTCCACGTTGTTGGAGCAAATTTCTAGCAATTAATTGTCTGCAGTTAGTTTTATCCAGAGCTACTGAGGTTGAGTGTATCTGATTGCATGTTGTGCTTTTTATAGAAAGAAAAAGGACACTTTTGCAAGTTAATACGATCTTTTTGCCAGTTTTGACTATTCAGGATTTTAGGCAATATAATAAAGCGATGAAGCTGAGGTTCAGTTTAACAGAGCAAATCATGGAGTGAGCTGGGTGCTTGCCTCATTCTCAGGGCTGTAAGTAAAATTGTCACCCCACTGATGCAGAAATTCACTTGGCCTAATTAAAAAGATTTTTCCCCTGGCATGACAGAAACATGTTCATGGTGTCACCAGTTTGGTTTTTTTTTTCCTGAGGCTCCCTGCCTTTGGGTTAGTAGAAGACAATGGCAGTCCACCCTGCTTTGAAGAACTGATATCAGAGCTTTTGATCTTGTTATATCCTGGTGCTCTGTAATCGGGCAGGATTTGGTACTGAGCTGTTGTAGGACAAGACGGAGCCTCTCTAGGAATTCAGTGTCCAGCTGGGTTAACCATGAGGTGCCATCCTGGTGCTGGTGACAGATTTGCCTGAAGGTGCTGTGCCAACCAGGGAAAGTCTTTGTGACTAGCAAACCCGTCCTCCTCCTCCAAGGACAAGCTTGGTTGCATTTTAAAGTTGAAGATGTTCCCTCATGAGACCAAAATTCCCCCTGAAACCTGCTGTCACTATGTTATGGATGTAACTTTTCTTGGAATGGGTGCACCAGGAGTGTATGATCCTGCTCCTCCTGGCATGGACCTGCCTCTGTCATCCTCAGTGTGGAGCAACATGGGGTGGTTCAGTCCTCCCAGCTGCACCGGGGAGAGGAAGAAGAGGAAACTGAAGGGAGTTTGTTGGAAAAATTCCTGCCTCAAAAATTCCTGGTCTCAAAATCTTTAACATAGGAAATGGCTTTAAATTGCACGTTTCATACTGTCTGCTCCAACCCCGTTGTTCCATGTGCCTGACTGTCCAAAAGGAGATTGTCAAAGAGCTCTTTTGCTTAATAGCTCTTTGTGCATTTTCTGATTCATTAGTTTTCCTAATGCAAGTGCTCCCTGCCTGTTCTCAGCAGGGCAGTGCAGCAAGGAAAGAGGCCATCGCTGAGCGCCCTCCCCATCACGCAGCGTGCCTGCCCGCGCATGTGCTCGGAGTGACCTCTGGGCACGCTGGGGGATAAAAGCAAAAACCAACTGCAGTATCTGGCTAGATGTGATGTGGATGTGTCAGTTGCGATGCAGGCTGAGCCGTTCCCTCTTGTCATGTTGGAGTTAATGTCCCGGATTTGTTTTCATCCTCAGAGGTGGCTGCTTGGTCCTGGATGCTTCAGCTGCACAGCTGAATCGCCCTGCACTGAAGGCACCTGCTGTGTATGTGTGTGTTAAATACCTACAGAAGCATGTGAGATGTTAAGGCTGCTTGTGAATACTGGGCTTGGGGCATTCGATAAGTTGGAAGGACACATTTCCTGGTGGAAATGCTGGTTATTCCTGCTTTTTGCCTTCTGAAGCTAGGGATTCACTGTCCCCAGGTTCAGCCTCACCTTGAGGCTGACATACATCCCTGCTTTTCACACCCCTGCTGACCGATGCTGGATGAGAAACACACGGGAGTATACACAGAAGGGTTGAAATCTGCACCAGGAAAGGGGCTCCTGAGAAACTAAGTGGAGCACTTTGACTGCAGTCAACTGCTCTGCACTGGTCCGCGTGCACCAGGGTGACCGTCTTGGCCCTTGTGATGCTACAAGAGATTTCGCCACTGACTGAGCTGTGTTTTTCAATCATATAGGCCAGGAGAGGAGATTAAAGATGCTGATAATCCCTGCCATTCCTTTTTTTTTTCCTCTTTTCCTCCCTCTTCCTCCCTCTCCGCCTCTCCCTTCCTCTTCCTCTCTGCCTTTCTCTATTTCTTTCATAAAAGAATAGATCTTATTAGTTCCTGAACTGAAGGCTCTTTTCCCACTAATGTTCTCTCGTGGCTGATCTGATCTCCTACCTAGATACTGGAATTCCCTGAGGAATCTCGTGGTCTCCTTGCTGAACTCCATGAAGTCCATCATCAGTTTGCTCTTTCTGCTCTTCCTCTTCATCGTGGTGTTTGCTCTGCTGGGGATGCAGCTCTTTGGAGGACAGTAAGTCTAATTAATCATTGTCCTTTCAGGGGTAATCTGAGAGCAATCACCTGGAACACACAAGGGGAGAGGGGCTGCAGGGTTTGAAAGGTTGACATCAAGGGTATAGATGTCAGTCTCTCTGTCCGGGCTGCTGAGAAGTGGTCCCTGGTTTATAGAACATGGGTTTCCATTCTGATGTTCTTCCTGGAGCTGATTTACTTCTAGTTACCATAATTCATGGTTTCATCAAGGCTCCTATGTCATTCCACAATCCCCAGGTTCAGCCAGAACTCTGAAATAGGCCTGGGAGAGGCAGCACTTTTCTGGCTGTGAGTAGAAAAGCAAATTGTTTCCTTGATAGCCAGAGCGACAGGATTTTCTTTTCAATAGGAATGTTTTTCTGCTTGAAAACAGTTCTGTTGAATCTGATTTTTTTCCACTAAGAAATTACAATATCACCATTTAAACTCCAAAATAAAATTTTAAAATGAAATAGTGTTTTTTTTTTTCCAATCAACTGCTATATTATCTTTAAAAAATTAAAATAGAACTGCCCTGATAAGTGGGTAATTTCAATTTTGTCTTTTACACTTGTGGACAAAAACTTCTTGGAATGTCTTGTTCTGCAAAATTGTTTGAGCTTTTGATTGTTCATTTGAATCATGTACACAATTAATTTCAAAGTATCAAAATTTTCTCCAGGATCCAAATTTAGTTTCTCCTAATGTTTCTGCTAACCATCTTTTCAGTGATGCCGTGTTCTCCTCTGCACTTGTTGGGGTGTTATTTCCAGGTGGAACAAGTGTTGCTCTCTGGCTCAGGTTACAGGATATTACGGGACTGCAGGAGAGTTGCTTGTCCCTTACTGCCCTTGTTTTTATTTTTTACCTTTTCTAGATTCAATTTTCAAGATGAAACACCAACCACGAATTTTGATACCTTCCCAGCTGCCATCCTCACAGTATTCCAGGTAAAGCCATACCTTGTCCTGGGTGAGCATTAGAAAATAAATTCTTGGGCATCTCTTCCTGCTTGTGGTGAGCAGAGAGGTCCCCACAGAATTTAGGAAAGGGGAAGTCCTTCCTTCTCAGCCATTTTGGCTACACTGAACAGTCAGTGCATCATTAAAGATCAGTGCTATGGAATTAAGCGATACTAGAACAAAAGATTTTTTGCTAGGTAAAAGTTCTTGACAAATTAGACATTTCCGTGCTCAAAGACGGTGTGTGTCCATGCTCTCTTCTTCCTGAGGCCCCTGCCCGGGGTTGCATGCTGGAGTGGCAGCATTGCATGTGGCCTGCCATGTAAATCATCCTGCCATAAATCATAGCCAGCCAGCGTGTGGTTGACCTGTTCCACTTTCTCCTGTGGTTGCCGTAATTTAATGAGGAGAGATGCCTGAGCTAGCTCCAGGCAGTAAGGAAATAATGTAGCATTTGCACTGTAATAGCTCAAGATAAGATAATGCTGGATAAGAATTACAATCAATGGGGGAGCACATAAAGAGGCATCAGCCTTGGGCAAGTTTGTGGGATGGCAGGAAGAAGCAGCAGCTCTGGGAGATGCAATGCGCAGATTTAAGAACCTCATTTTGCAGGTTTTCTCTGCATGCCATTTCTAAACATGTATTTCAGGTGTTCCAGTAGAGAGCTGGGGATGCACGACCCTGCTCATTGTGCAGGTAACAGGTCTGTGGAGGACCTCCCTGCCTTTCTGGATGTTGTCCTACACAGATTGAGCTTGAGCTTAGACTTGACCCTGATCCAGCTTAGCAAGGTTTGGATTATGTATTTCATGTCCCAGAAAAGGAAGAAAAAAAAAAAAAAAAAGATTGGGTGGATGTCAGTTTTTGGATTAAAACAGAAAAAGAGTCTAAAAGAAAATGTGTCCTACAGTGCAGCGTAAGCAGCTTCATATGGGTATTGTTGTTCTCCAGATGTGAAACAGGTTCTGCAGTATTTACCTTGCAGGATATTGCAAATCATGGTAGATTAATATTTGCATAGTATTTTAGTGCTCATCAAAGAAAGGGCTTACAGAAACGTAAAGGTATTGCCACAGAGCCGGAACGGACCTGAGTCAGGCTCCGGATATGAGCATCTGGAGATTTCGTTGCTATTTTGGTTTGGGACTATAGCTATCTCTTGAGAATACTTAGCTGAAGTATTTCCTTTCTATTCCCGAGATGAATACCCCTGTAGTTTAGTGGCTGTGGGATGAAGGAGAGCGCTGCTGGTTTTATGGCATTTGTGTAGAACATCAGAGCTATGAGCTAAAACCAGCAGAACCATTGGCACCAAATTAACTCAGTGCAACCTCACAGAGACATTTCGATAAACTCTTCTCCTGGTCCATCCCCCTCCACCCCTGAATTGCAGGCTCGTTTGGTTGCTGTTCTGATTAGCAGAGTAGCATCGTCCAGTGAATGCATTTGATGCAGTGAACAAGTATAATAAAACCAGATACACCCTGTCCATCTCTCATCCCTTTGCAGAGGCTTTAAGATGGATTTGGATGGTCTTCCTAAGACACGGCCCATTCCCCTCCTGGTTTCTTTCCCCAGCTTAGGTCTGCATGAGGTTGCACAGGGAATCATAGAATTAGGTTGGAGAAGACCTTCAAGATCATCAGGTCCAACCATCAACATGTTCGTGTGTGAATTTGTGTTCACACAGAGGGTGCTGCTCCATGGGGCAAGCAGCCACCCTGCTGGAGGGGAATGGTGACCTCTTTGTTAATTGGGAATAGGGAAGAATAATTGGGTTGGGGGGCCTGGGGCAGCAATCTTTCTGGTATAAGCTGAGGGGAGACAGAGAGGGAGATGGTGGGTTGGGGGCATCTGGGGAATGGTTGGAGGGGATGTCTGGGGAATGGCTCCCCATGTGTGCAATTTGTCAGAGGCTCAGCCCCAGCTGACAGCCTCTGAATTGGGCCTGGTGCCCCCAGCATCCAAATAAAACCAAATCACAGCAGCAGGTACCGCAGCCTGCCTTAATCCTGTTCGTCTCAGCAGACCCAGCTGGGTCACAGTGCTCTGTCGTGGGACTCCCAGGCCATATTGTGTCTGCCTGGCAGCTGGCTGAACCCAGCATTTGGTGCAACTGAGTCCCGCTGTCCCTAAATTCCCTTTGAAAAGCATCACACATTTTTCTCCAGCTCCTGGCTCCCAAGAAAGTTGTTGTGAGCTGAATGCCAAACTGTGTATACAAAATACAAACTATATATATATTCATATATATAGGCATGAAAAATAAATAGCTACATCTCCCTGTTGCAGCAATCATTGAGCTGCAAGTGTTTACAACATCCATAAACGCGGAGACTCTATAAAGCAGAAAGACCTCTATTAACCATACATGCTCTGCTCCTGGAGAGCTGCTGCTTAAATAATTGCACACTGCTGGCTGCGAAGTAGTAGAGCCCTGCTGACTGCTGGAGGAGGTGAGGAGTCGTGATGGCAGGATGTGACCGGACCTCAAAGAGCTGAGGTCTGGGAAGAGCAGGGTTTGATGCCTCAGCTGCCCTTGCTGCCCTGCCTGCGAGGTATGACACTCAGTTTAAGCGATTTTGCATTTATTCAGGCTGTTCTTCAGGAAAGCATCTCGCTTTCAGGACAGCCCTTTGAAATGGTGCTGTACTGATCCCCAGCAGCTGACTGTCTTCCACCCTTGATGTGCTCATTAGTCCATTAAGATTTCACCGCAGATCTTGAAAGTAGTTTTTATTCCATCATCTGATAGCTCCTCAGCCAAGCCTAAGTGTTAAATGCTGTGCTGCATTGAACTGGGACATTTAGCAGGGACAGCCAAAAGCAGTTTTGGGCTCAAGGAAACCCCAGATCTTTGGGTTTCACTGTACTCCAAAGTCCTCATCACTTGCTTCCTTGCCCTCTGCAATGCTGTCCTTTCCTCTCCTGAAGCAAGCAGTTCTTCTGGCATTCATAAACAGATTTTATAGACCAGAAAGACCTCTATTAACTTCATGTGCTCTGCTTCTTGAGAGGTGCTACCTAATTGCTTAAGTAATTCCTCCAGCTGGAGGGTGATGGTGCAAATCTGGGGAAGGACACAAGGCAAAAGGTCCATCTTCTCACCAGGGCCTCTGAGAGCATCCTCAGCTCTGCACAGGCAGTCTGGTGAGTTCAGGCCATTTACCTCTCTGCAGCAGTTCCATGAAACAAACAGTTTTTTTAAGATTTTGTTCCACTTTCAAAATAATCTGGTTGGGTTGTTGAAATCCAGGTCCTGCTGGGTATATGTGCAGCCTGTAATTTGTGATACCTGTGACCCCTGGTCTTGTGCAGGGCACAGAAGTGCTCCCACCAATTCGCTTTCCATGAATGTCTGCGTGAAAAGGAATCACTTTATTTCCAGAAAGCAGGAACAGTTGTGAATTCACGGAAATGATGTGAACAAAAGTTTGTGAACACAGTTTTGTGTAATTGAGTGCCAGAGCTGGAAGCCCAAGGGCCTGGTTCATCTTCACTGCCATAAGCCCAGAGAAACTCCAGTGGTGTGGGCTGCTCTGGACTTGTACTGAATTATTTGAGACCAGATTCTGCTTTTAGGAAACAAGGTTGTATATATGCACTGTATGGCCTTGTGTCTTCTCTCTATCAGCAGCTGAGGGTTAGTCTGGAATTTGCAATTGTTTCTAGAGGTCTGTTTGCACTTGGGATTGATTACTCCATCACACGGGGCTTTGGGTTGCCTTTTTTCCTTTTTTTTTTTTTTTTTTTGCTTCTACTAAGCAAAGAGACAGCTTTCTATTTAGGTATTTGGGCTCTGAATTCCAGTGGGCATTTTTCAATGTGCTAAATGTAACTTACTGTTAGACTCAGCCACAGTGGGCAGATGAAAAGCTGATCTGCTGAAAACGTGGCTGTGGTGAAGTCATTGGTGAAGAACAGGAATGGCAGGCGGTTTGGACTGGTGCAAAATTAGCATTTAGAGTGACAAGGCTTATTTGAGGCTTAAGTACTTCCACTTATTAAGACTAGTTTTTCTATTCTTCATGTGTTTGCTAATAAGTCTCGGGTCAGTATCCCGGTCTGCAGCCAGGACAGGGCTGCAGGGCTAGGCTGCGGTTGTGCTCGAGCACAAGGACGCGGGAGGAGCAGAGTCCCCTTCAAGCTGCCCTCTCCTGTCCTCACTCGCACGCATTTGGCTATTGCTTCTGCTTAGGTTTTGTTGAGATTTGTGGCTGTTTGGGTGGCCGAGGATCCTTGTGCCCTTGGGAAGCAGGAAGAACTGTGGTGGTGCAAACCCTGGGCAATTGGGAATCACGTTCAGCTGCAGCAAGGCTGTCTGCAGCCCCGAGGGGCAGGGAAATAGCGGGAGGGGTGTGCAGGTGTTTTTCCTGTTACGTGGGTCCCTCGGTGCGTATAGTGTGTGTGCTGGGGGGAAGACTGAGCAAACCGTTCCTGTATGAAGTGGATGCAAGGAGCTGAAGCCAGTGGAGATCCCACTCAGGGTGCTGGGCTTTGAAGGCAGGGATTTCTTTGGTGTCTGGGAAATGCTACACATGGAGCTGTTGAAGCCTGGCATCTCTGCGTGGCTTAAAAATGGAGAGGGGTCGGAAGTTTTGCTGGGGGGGGAATTGTTGGAATGTGGCTTCTACTGCCCGGGTACGGAGGCCTATGTCAGAGGTGGGAAGCAGGCACGGAACCAAGGGGGACCAGGAGCTGGTGCGTCGGTCCTCCCCCAGCAGCAGTTCTGGAGTCCCTCACTCAGCCCGTGCCAGAGGAGAAAGCTGCAGCCAGTCTGGGGTGAGACCACGTAGGGTCCCGCAGTCTGCCACACCGACATGCTCATCTGTGTCCCCTCCACAGACCGGTCCTGGATCGCATCAGGTTGCCCAGCTCCCCCAGACCGTATCTACTTTGTCTTCCCTTTGTGTCACTCCTCTCTAATTTCTCTGTGCAGATCCTGACGGGGGAAGACTGGAACGCGGTGATGTACCATGGCATAGAGTCGCAGGGCGGCGTCCACTCGGGGATGTTCTCCTCCATTTACTTCATCGTCCTGACATTATTTGGTAACTGTATCCTTGCATGCTGCCTTGTGTTAGTGGCACGGTGTGGCACAATGCCATGCACCCTTCCAGGGGAACTAGAAATACCTAATTTAGTTTAAATTATTCCTCCCACCCACCATGCACACACATGCTTTTTAAAACCAGATCATTGCTGTGACTTCGCTCCTTACAGCACCCGGGCTAAGAGCTGTAGGCAAGTTGTCCATGTTGGTGTCACTTCTCTAGTGGCCATGTAAGCGTGGTCTTTGTTCATTTTAATTTTCATGGTTTAGATTAAGAATGTCCTATTGTGAGTTAATTTATGTTGTGGGAAAAATAATCGAAGTGGAGTCAGAGCAGGACTTCTGTACCTTGAATATCTTCATGGGTAGTTTGCAATAGATCGGTGGGAGAAAGAGTTGAAATTGGTTTATCACATAAATCAGGCTCCAGTGTCTAGCTGTCTTTTTTACATGATGGCTTAACCAGCTGTGTTGTTCCAAATGCTTGAAAATGTCTTGTCTCCACATAATGCTTAAACCACGAGTCCAGGTCTTGAATTTTGGACTCTGGGAGTATTTGGTCATGTTCCAAGACTAGAGAGATGAGATCTATGAAGATGATGTGTTCTGCTTTATCATGAAAATCTGCTGAAGGCAATGGGAAGCCTGTGTTCTCCAGAAGTGTCCCAAGGAGTCTGCTGAAAGAAGCAGTCACACAGAGCAAGGATTTAGAAAGGGAGGCTGTATTTTACCCAGAACCAGGCAAAGAGATTCTCAGATCTAATGGCTGTGTGGGACTGGAGAGCCAGCAGAGCACGGAATTTGTGATGGCTCTCTCTCTGCTTCGTGATGGAGACGTTGATGGGCTGATGTTGCATAGCATTGCTCACATTAGCTAGGTACAAATTTGTTGGTACAAGATGTTCGCTGGCTGCAGCGATAAGCTACGTGGTGTCAAACAGCATCCTTAAAAATGAAACTTGAAAACTGTTGCATATATGAGGCAGCGTGGCTGCTTTGTTTGTTCTGTAAAATAGGGATAATAATGCTGAGCATTGCAGCTCTGCTTGGGAGCTCTCTGTAGGGTTTCCCAGCAGTGTGAACCTTCCTGCCAGTTACAGTTCCAGCATTTGTCTTTTGCTAGGAGTCCTGTCTGGGCTGGCAACGTGGGCTGGGTGCCTAGGAGAAAGGGAAGGGTATGCGGGAGGCAATACCTGTGCTAAGGATGCAGTCGTGATAGACGTCCACCTCTATAGCTGGGGGCCAAGATAAGACGACATGGGACATCAGAGCCTATGGATTGCGAGGCAGGGCTCCAGCCCTTTGCTTTGCGTGAGATCTCCCCATTGGCGTGAGGAACTGTGACAGGGAGCAGCAGAGCAGGCAGTGTGCGAGCTGTGCTTGTCCCGGAGGGGTGTCTGGGGGATTTTTCCCATTAACGTGCGCTGTCGGAGCAATAGGAGCCGGGACACGTGGGCCGGTTCAGCAGCTACGCTCAGACACCCGCCTCAGCGTGCTCCTTCCAGAAGCACGAGGCATCTGAAAACTGGGTCAGTGGAGAGCTGGGAGGGAGGGGGAGCTTCAGTCCTCAGGGCTTGGCATTTGGAAATGAGATTAAGCCATGATCAGGCTTGACAGCAAGGCTGAGAGAGAAAGACTTTGAACCTTAGAGCAGCTAAGATACAGCATTGTTGAAGAACAATAAATTCCGTGCTTGCCCCTTTAGTTAAAAGAGGGGGCTTCTCCCTTGTCCTTTAGTTTCCATTAAAGGAGAGAGAGCAGGGGGTGCTCACATGGATGGAGTAAGGACCTGCCTCACATCTTGCGACTGCCAACTTGGTCTTTGTCTCTCCTGGCCGTGACGGAGTGCTGAGTTGAAACCTTGCCCACGTTTTCCCCAAACGTCCTCCAGGCAGAGCTCCAGCACGTTGCTTCCCTTATGCTGTCAGTCGCAGGCAATCCCATTCCTGGGATGTCTCCGGTGCCTTTCCCGTCCCCTTTGCCCGCAGTTGCACGCTGGTGGCACGCCTCAAGCAAGGCCAGAGCGCTTCTCCGGGCACGATTTGTGCATTTATCAAAGAAGCGATACTTAGGTCAAGTGTGAGTCTTTAACCCCTCGTGAATCCTGCAGGTAGGGATGAGTTTGCTGCTGAGTTGCTGTGAACACAAAGTATCCCAGAATCACAGAATTATTTAGGTTGGAAAAGACCTCTAAGATCATCCAGTCCAACCTATAAGTATTGAGAGAGGCGAGAGCTGGCTGCCAAACTCTACCAATGGTCAGAGAAGCCCTTTTAGAATGGGCAAACTGATCCTAGAAGGCTTCTGTCACCAGCCTCTAGTGGTCAGGGTTTTAAACACGAAGCGTATCTGTTAATTTCTGTGGAGATTTGCAACCCTGTAGGACACCTGGAGATCAGATCATGCACAGCCAAGATTTTTGTCTGTTAAAGCGTAGTCTGTGAGAAGATCAGTTGCTTGCATGGTTTGGAAGAGCTCTTCTGCATCACCCGTGGCCCTGTTTGCCTTTAAGCACCGTGACAGGGGATGACAGAGGACAAGGGGTTAAATCTTTTCCTTGTGTGTTTGCCGCGGGAGCTGCAGCGATAAGCCCGCTAATGCTTGCACCGATATTTCAAGCAGGGTTTCGGTAAGGTCAGTGCTACCCCTGCTTTTCGGTAGTTACGGTTTTGATGCTGAGAGCAAGCAGCAGGCAGTCATTTATCTCGGGGGGGGAGCTGAACTGTGTGACTTACCAGGGACTTAAGTTATTCTTAACTGTCAAAACATAACCAGGAAGGTCTGAAAATAAAGTTCAGTTTGCCAGAAAATAACAGTCCCGCATTTCTGCAGGAAGTAAAATAGTCATTAATGTCAGTGATGCTGCAGCGCAGGGCCAAGTACAGGGGTGAGCCTCATCTTCCCACGGAGAGCCCGGAGCCTGGCAGACACCAGGACACCCTATGCAGAGCAGCCCTGCGCTGGCTGGATTGCTGATTAGCTTAATTATTGATTAGCTTAATGTAAAATGTCTTTACTGCTCTAACTTGGCACTTGAATATTACCGTCACTCTCCCTTTCACAAAGATCTCCTTTCTTTGCCTTGCACAACTCTCCCCCAAAGTGATAAGAATACACTTTTTTATGCAGTGGATCTTTTTCATTTGTCCAGCGTGGATTGGCCACCAGCCCTCCTCATGCAGAATTCAGACCGTGACTGAATTTCTTACACAGGCCTTCTGGTTTTTATTTTCTTGCTAACGTTGAAATCGGTCTAAGTCCCATCTAAGGCACTTCAGTTCCTCTGCTGGGAGTTGTTTCATTTTCAGTTTTTGAACACTAGCATTTCGTGAGCTCTTTAAGAGTTTAGGAGGACTGGATCAAATCCTCCTGTTAGAGAGTCAGCACTGGTGATTTTGGGTCAGCTTGCAAAACCTGCACTTTTTAAACACGAAGGACTCCTTTGCTCTCCCAGAGCTGCTTTGGGCACTGTAATTATTCCATTTCATGAAGAAGCATGGGAAGGTGCTGGCCTCCCCTGTTTTCGCTGCAGCTCAGTTGCTTCTTTGAATCAGTTTATGTTTTCAAGGCACATTGCAAGGAAAAGATCCAGAAACTTTGTTTTTGAAAGTCAGAATTCTCTCACATTGCATTTCCAGTTGCAGAGATCCCATGTCGAGCCAGACCTCTGCGTCTGAAATGGTTTAATGAAAGTAGTATGATTAGAGTGACAGCAGGATTTGGCTCATTTTCTAGGAAATTACACCATGCCTATATTCATTGTTATCCGGTAAACTGATAAATTGGTGCATCTGTTGAGGGGGAAAAAGGAGAAAAAAATTAAAAAATCCAAAAATCTGCAGAAAAGCCTGAAAAGAAAAGCAGCAAATGCCTGGAGCCAGCCACCCTTCCCAGCCCTGGCCTCTGGCTGCCTTTTGTCCTTTGCTCCAGCATGGGAGAGCCGTGCTCAGCACCAGCCGCTGGCTTGGCTGGCCAGGATGGTCCGTGGGTCTGGGCAGGGTGGTCCGTGGGTCTGGGCAGGGTGGTCCGTGGGTCTGGGCAGGGTGTAATTCCATGTCCCAGGAGCTGCAGGTCGGCTGGTGTCTGGGAGTCCCCAGGCACTCCAAAAAGGGCTGAGGGACCTTCTTTGGGGGCAGAAATACTCAATTCCACCAGAGTGCATCTGCTTGGAGATGAATCAAAACAGCCTGCCCTGTTTAAAAAAAAAAAAAAAAAAAAGGAAAAAAAAGGAACGTAATTATGTTTCTGGTAGTTAATTATGTTGCACAAGACATTGTCAGCATGTGCATGTAGGAGGCTGAGGTAGGAAGACAGTTTTAGTACCAAGACGTTCGTTCCCCCCAGCAAGAGGCTTGGAAGCATTCCCAGCATGGGGAAGCACCCGGAGGAAGGGACCCAAACAGCCGGCACTGCCGGGTCCGGCCACCCGCCTCGCGGTGACAGTCCCCTCGGCCATTCGTCAATTAAAGGGAAATGGAGAAATGCATATCTGTGCAAATGAAAAGTTGGTTGAGCTCTAACTCCAGCATGGGAGGGAGATGATCGTTTCACTATCATCTTTCCCTTCTTCTCCCATAATTGCTGGGCTCAGTGGGAACGAGGTGCTCCCACCCCGTACTCCTTGCTGTCCTGCTTGAACAGAGGAAGCAGCAGTAGATGGGCATCGCATTTCAAACCTCTTGGTATCCACAAGGAATCATCTTTGCACGATAAAAACCTCTATCCTGTGCTATTTGACATGGAGAAAACCTGACAGATGACCTGGCTGTTGCCTGGAGAAACCCCAGGATTCTGTGTCCCATTCCCTGCAGGATGCAGACGCATCCTAAAAGATTAAATACAGCTCCTGCTTCCACTGTCACAGGCAGAGGATCTGTTTTTGATGGGTATTTAGGCTCTGGAGACACTCATCCCAGTGGCAATGAGAGGCCTGAATGTCTGGTTCCAAAGTCTTGGCTGAATTAAGTTTGGTGAAGGCTCTTGGAGGGAAAGCAGAGGAGCCTTGAGCTGGTTGTCTGGGCCAGCTTTGGTCCCTGGCTGCCCTGGGAAGAGTCTCCTGAAGCCATGCCAGCACGGGGTGAGGGCTCCCCAGCCAGCGGTGTCTGCAGCCAGCAGGGCTGCTGGAGCGTGAGGGCTTCTGGGCACGCTGCTGTTGGACAGAGGTACCCAGCACCACCAGCCCGCAGCCTTGCACCGCTCCTGGCTCTGCTGTTTGAAGAGAAACCTCAGATGCTTCCTCCCAGCAGTCTTGCTGAGAAATGAAAAGTGGCCAGAGGGGTGCTGAGGTGAAGGTTTCCCAAAATCTTGTTGCATCTGGCAGCACCCTGGGAGCCCGCTCTTCTTGCTGGAGCGGCTCGTCTTGCTCCCTCCAGCACGCTGCCCTTGCATGTGGCTCCTGCCCGCCCTGCAGCATGGCTTTCTGCATCATTTCCAGTTCCCAGACCAAAACAGGGCCACATCCAGTTATTTTATACCGCGTTAGTTATCTGCCTACAGCTCCTGCACTTTCACTCAGCTGATGGAGACCTGCAGCTGGTCCCAGACTCACGTTTGGCTCTGGTGAGGACAACACAACACAAATGCAAGAGCAGCACATTGTTATTCGGGCCTTTGTGAATCTCCGGAGGGTAAATACAGGAGATCAACTTCGTTGCCATGTACACTCGTATTTAGAGCAGCACTCATAGCTTTGCACAGCCATGGGGTGAGTGACTGTCCTGTCACCAGGCAATGTGTGAGAGCAAAGCACATTTGCTTCTTGGGCATTAGGTTAGACTTGGTTTTGCTTTGCTTGCTTTCCTTTCATATGCAAAGGTGTCTGATTTATGATTGCTTTGTGGCTGTTTTGCAGACACATAACTGGAATAACAACAATAAAATATACGAAGGGCCAAGTAATAGCTGAAATCATTAAGAGGGAAAATGAAAACAATGAATGAATTAATAATTATAGGGAAATGTGATGTCTTAGTGATATAATGCAGTGCTCTGCAGAGAGAGCCAGGCTGGCGTGGGCACTGGCAGTTGTTTAGCTGGGCTGTGTGCAGTGGCTGGACTAATGGCCCATGTTGCAGCAGAGCTCATTAGCTCAGGCTGGGCATCCTGCTAACAGGCTCAGCTGTAGCCATACTCTGCACAGCACAGAGACACAGCTGTGTGTGCAGCTTTCAGGACAGAGGATGTTCATGGTGCTCTAATTGTCATATCAACTCTGGTGTGATAAGTCATGAGCATCCCACCCCCCCCATGGCATGTAACACAGCACTGACCCCAGTTAACTTTTTCTGTGTGGCCAATGCCTTTATATTGTGCAAATGTTATCTTTAAAATGACGATTTTCCAGGAGCTATCAGTTGTCCTGTTAAGCAAGGGAGAAAAATGAAGGCGAAATCCTGTGGGTGTGAGTGTGTCCCCACCAGGACACGTGTCCCACACCTGCTGTGCTCCTGAGCTGGTCCTAGCAGAAGTGGGTGAGTTAGAAATGAAGAAGACAAAGTAATGGTGCAAGGGGTTTACTTGTAATATACCCATGATTGGGAAATGGGGAAAGAAGGGTAGTGGTAGCAGAAGAGGAACCATTTGCTATGTTTGCTACGTGAAGATTTTTCCTTAGCTGCTCCCCAACAGATACGCTCCTGAATGTCTTCTTGGCTATCGCCGTTGACAATCTGGCAAATGCCCAAGAGTTGACCAAGGTGAGTACGAGACTTCTGGTTCTTCAAACTTAGACCATAACTGCAGGGTCTAAAGCACACATTACAGACACTTTCAGACAGAGATTTCCTTTCATGCTGTACCTCTGTGTATCACGTTGTGTTGCTGAGACCCCTGGCAAGGACCTGGAGGTCTACTCTCATTCAGTTTTGTTTCATTATGGAGGCTTGTTTCTGTGAACTGTTCCATGTTCTTCAGCTTCCTTCCCCCCCCAGGGCAGGCAGCAGGCGTTGCTCGTGTTGCTGCTGCGTGGAGGTGCACAGACATTTGTAGCTTTTGCTGTTTTCAAGAGCAGAGGCGAAACAATTAAAGGGTTTTGGCTGACTCAGTAAAGTATCTGAAGCTTAGGCATGGGGAGTCACAGGTGTTGTATTGCTGCTTTTGGTGTCTCATGTTAGTGCTTCTTACCTTGTTGAGTTTGGGGATGAAACAAAGAACTAATGTTCTCCAACCAACTCTGTGGAAAACAACCTGAAGAGGCTATTGTGACTTTTAAGTCAAGATGTTAAAACCTTCCTGCTTCTCACCAGGTGCAAGAGCAATCTGAGGCACCAGCCCAGGCACAGGCAGAAAGACAGCTCCTGGCAAGAGCTGGAAATGACACTGCTGTAGCTTCTCTGCGTGCTTGGATTTATATCGAAGCATTCCCTATGGAAAAAAAATACGTAGCCTCTGTATTGTGCAGGAAGGATTCCAAATACTGCGGTTTGTGTTCATGTTATTACACACTTTTGATTTCTCATTGTAGCATACTCAGTCATGTTTATGAGGCAACATTAGATTTTCTTTGCACACTTCTCGCTTGCTCTCCCCAAGTGGGTACGGACGTGCGCACCCCATTGCTCTGCTGCTCCCGTCGCCGTAAGTCGGTGACTTGCTGGCTGCAAAAGCCCCGTATCCACCTTAGCAGTTATATTTTACAAACTTTAGCTTGTATACTCCCTACAGGGTAAGAGGATCACTGACTGTGTGTTCATGCAGCAGCTGGCAAGGATGCTTTCTCTTTGCAGAGCTGTAGAAAGGCGCAGTAGTGCATGGGTACGCGATGCAGCGCTGCAGTCCAGGGACACCCAGAGATTTCTAGGAATTCCCAATCCCACTCCAGCTGCTGAGGACTAAAGCAGCCAACTCTTCCCAGCTAAAATCCATGTCTCTTGGGGCTGAGCTTGTCTTTGCCAGCTCTTCTTTCTGCTATGTTACTGGCTTCAGCTTCTAGCTTTGGCTAGAGCCTTGTTTCCTGAAAGCCGATACCCAGCGTAGACCATACGTGGATAACAAATGTTCCTATGTCTGCGAGACCCTGTTCTGCATCCCTGCTCCGTTATAATGCAGCTCAGGGCTGTGCCCAGAGGCGCGCATCTTCCCAGCCCCTTCAGGAGACTTACGGGCATCCCTAGCATGTGCTGAGAGAGGATCAGGCCCGCACAATTCTCGGATAATGAAACTCATCCTATTTCTTCCTTAATCTTCTTAGTGCTTTCTTCTGAATATTTCAGCAGCTGACTGGTACAGTTAGAAACCTGACTTTGTTGATGTTTGTGAAGTATAATTAAATATTGATGGATTCAGCAGCATTGCAAAATCATAAAGCTTCTTGAGAAACTTTTTTTTGCTTTAATTTTATTTATGATCCCCAAAAATCTCTGGGGCTTTCAAAAGAAGAGGAGAAAGATAAAAGTAATTCAATTGTATAGCATACCTGGAGAATGAAGGATTTATTGCTAAGTAAATATGATCATGCAAAACCAAAAATGGCCTGGAGATATAATTAAGTTACTCAGGAGTCAGTTGATCTCAGGAGACTTTCTTGACATTTACACTGTAAAACTAATCAATATCAGTGCTGCATATACTGTGGGAAAACCATAAGTGGTTTGCAACTGCCTCTGTTTTGGAAGGACAGAAAGCTTTCCAGCTAACCTTCAGGACTGAAACATTTCAACCAACATTTCCAGTTCTGGGTGTGAATTTGGACTTCATTTGTTGAGGCATTTGAACATTTACTTGGTAGCCTTAGTTGGGCCCGGTGACCTGTACCAGGGAGCATCAGAGTTGTAGCTATATTTAACTTCAGCTCGATCATCTGATGGCTGTTACAAAACTCACCACCACTTTGGAATGACTCATTTGAGGGGAAAAAAATAATAACCACCTTCTCTGCTTTGAGTATATAAAGAATCTGTTCTCCAGCCTCTGCCTCTCCATCCACAGATCTCTCTCTTCCTCTTTCTGCGCTGGCTCTGACTTTCCCTTGCTTCAGCTCTCCTAGTGTTGTTTCTAGGCATTTCTCAGACCTATCGTGAATCTCTTTGGGTTGTCTGCTTTCTGCTTTTTCCATGTATTGGTAGATTTTTTTTCTTCCTGTTTGCTTATTCAGAGGAGGATCTGAAATTGCCCCCCAAATTTGCTTCCAGTATCTTCTCGTGGGTAACACAGCATGTCATTCTTCATCCTGGCTAAACTGGCATGGAAAACTGCCATGGGTGGGTGAGCAGGGAAACCCTCTGCTTCCCTAAACCTCTTACAGCTCCAAGTGTGTTCTCTGATCTCTGCCCCCTGCCAGCGATCTCTGAGAAAGCCACATAAAAACATGCAATAGGAGGGATGTGTGAATTTTATATAAAATTAGTCCAGAATTCCTCAGAAATAATGGGTTGAAACAAATGTGCAAAACAAGAGAGTGGCAGCCATGGAGACTCCTCCTCCATCCCCATGGAGAGGTCTTTAATTGGGTGAATTTAATGAAGAACAGTCAGCGTTAACTATGCACATAATTACGGTTAGCACTGAAGACAGGCTTCACCATGTGATAAACTGTGGTTTCAATGAAGATTTAGAGCCCTAGAAAACGGAAAGGAAACAAAAGAGGGAGTTGTCCTTATAAGCAGTGCCTTTATCCGTGACGGTGATGATGGGGCTCCCAGAGGTGGCACTGATGTCCCCGTCACAGCTCAGAGCTCGCTTCAGTCGCGCACCATCACCCCTGCCAGCTTCAAGCAGAGCAGGATGAGCCTGTGCCCCCGCGAGACATCACAGCGCACATACCAGGCAGAGAATTAATTAATATTTGTAGAGTGATCACAAATCTCTGGGTGGAAGGAGCTACAGAAATATTATTAAGCAGTCATCTGCTAAGGAGTGCGCTTGTTCTGAGTTAGGGATGGCTGCGTTTATGACAACGAATGTTTTCATTGCATTATGGGTATGCTGGGGAGAATGGAGTAGAAGCTAGAAATTTGAAAAAGATGGTCAAATCTGGACCCAGTGCTTGAGGTGCACAGAAAGAAAAATTAGAAGCCCTGGAGAGTCTTCCAGAGAAGAAACAGCTTGAAGATGCATGCTGAGTGAAAGGAAAAACCCCAAAGCCGCCTTATTGGGGAATTTATTTCTCGAAAGATTCATATTTTGCAGATACCCTTGATTTACAGGTAGCTTCCAAAGCATTGAGAAATTTACTGGAAGTTGGTTGTTGAGAAATATTGACTGCTGACTTCGTATAATGGTTCAGTGAGGCTTTTTTTTTTTGTGTGGCCTGTCTCATTCTTTATTCACTACAGGAAGAATTGATTTGTTATAGATGTGTTAATATTTGGAAAGGGGAAAATTTGAAAAGTTTGAAATCTTGATGATAACAATTTTTTTGATTAATTTCCTATCATTTCTTTTTCCTCCTCAAGGAGGAGAAGAAAACAGTTTCAAAATGAATTCAGTTTAAGTAAATAACACCAAAGTCAGAGCAAGTAATCATTTATGCATACGGCATTCAGGATGGATAAATCTGTATGCCTTCCTATCTCAAAGTTAGATGTCTTACTGTCCGCTTTCATTACTTTAAACATAGCTAGCTGTTCCACAGCGTTACCTCTGAAGAGCAGATGTAGACCCAGGGCGTTGGACAGAGGAGCCTGTGCCTGCTCTCGTCTTGACATGTGGTTGTTCCCTGAACGATGGTGCTGACATTGCCATCAGTGTCTGTATTTCTCCTGCCCTGATTTTGCTATCTAATTTGACTGACTAGAAAGTTCAAAGGAAGTTGAACCCATGTGACTATTGGAGTTGAACAGGATGCTGTTTTGTCTTTTGTCCTCATCCAATTGCTAAAGGTACTACAGTTTGATTTTAAGCAGGACCTCTCTTGTAATTACACAAGGTAGGAAAAAATAAATCACAGTTCTACTCTGTGGAAATTTGCAGTATCAGTCAAAATCCACATATGAGATCTGAGGGGTATGCAGAAAGCATGAACATGACCAGCTTTCTGATCTGCACTTGACTCTACCAGCTACATTTTAATATGCCTTCTCCTTTCTATTTTCACCCTGTACATCCACAGTGATTCAATTGAAGTTAGGGAAAGTATTTGGGATAAAACTGGTATGAGCAGGGCCAGTCAAATCCTTTGTTGTTTATTGGGCTTACTATCTCAGACAAGTCACATTGGCAAGAAGTCACGAAGACTTTAAGAGTCTGCCTCACGCTTTTCAGGAGGATGTAGGCTTTTGAGTGTTTTTACAGTTGCAAATCTGAGATAAATGGGGCAGCCTTTACCCCAGAAATGTCACACTTCTGGTCAGGTCTCTCGCTGCTGTGCCAGAACGCTAAGCGATAAGAAGAGACCCAAAAGAGGTAAGACAACTTCACAAGGGAGATGTGTTCTCAATAGAAATGCACCAAGCACTTGACCAAACCTTGTGTTTCTCATCTCTTCACTGACAGCAAAACAGAGGTCCTTGCGAGAAATTATGAAATTCTACCTTATTTTAATGAATTTCCGCTGTTCTCACAGCACGGCGGTGACAGCCACGTACCACCCATGCCTCGGGGAGCTTTGGTTATTGTCGTTACGTGATGCATGCTCTGATTTGTCTTGATTTTCTGCACCAGGACGAGGAGGAGATGGAGGAAGCCACCAATCAAAAGCTCGCCCTGCAGAAGGCCAAAGAAGTAGCAGAAGTCAGCCCCATGTCTGCAGCTAACATTTCCATAGCCGCGTAAGCGTTATTTTATTATTTGGGACCTTTATCACGTGGGTTCTGTTCTTCAGTGTCGTTATATGTCTATTCAACTGGAGCATCCCATAGTACTCTGTGAGCCCTTTTATACCATCTCTGTTACTGGCAGGGCTTTAGGTTGACTGAATACTTCAGCGCTGATCACTTAACCATGGATCGAATTACTTCTTTTAGTTTGTTTCTTCTTTGTAATGCTTCATCTTTTGCCTTGCTGTAAATAACTGTATTTTAGAAGGTTTTTATTTTAGGTTGTTCTAGGATAGATTTCACCAGGTGAACTGTTAACATTTCACTTTGGATTTGTAATTCTGAGAGGTATGTGTGCATATATTATATTAAATACTGTTTGATGATCACTGTTTAGAGAATTCAAGAGCAAATGCATCCTCCTAAATATCAGATCGGAAAAAAAAGAATCTTGAATGTTCCTTCTTTGCTGTCTGAAAGACTGCAGGAATGGATAAAGTCACATACATGAACAGTCACTGGTTCATAACTAGAAACATAAATTTGCATTTTCAAGTGCAAGCTTTTCTGTAATACATGAATGTAGATGTATGCACAGGTTCTGTGATACTGTTTTGGAAGAATCCTTAGAAAATATTCATTTGGGGCCCACCTTTTCATATATACTGTTCTAAACTGAAGTGAAACTTTTATTTGTAGCTGGAAATACATGTCCAGATTTCGCTGAGGTCAGTGCAGGATTCTGCCTGCATGGGATGATGGGCCTGTGTTTGAGATGTGCCTACCTTGGGTGGATTTTACTGAAAAGTATGTTTTTGCTAGGGGTTCATTGAACTCTTCTGGAATTTTAGCATCAGGACAAGCAACATCGAAAATTTTGGCCCTGCGTTTTGCTGAGAGTTGCTGGTATTTTCCCCAGTGCCTTTTTGCAGGGAAAACCTCCTAGGGTTGGGGAAGCTGAAGCACAGAAAAATGAATTTCCTGTGCAGTTTTGTTCCAAAGGGTCTGGAATGCAGCAGGATCCCTGCTCGTTCCTCCAGTGTAAAGCCATCCCACGAGACCTTTCTTAGTGGGGGTTTAATCCACTTCAACCCAGACAATGGGCCAAAGGGAGCCATATGTGAAGGAAAAGAATATTGTTAATTTGACTATTTTATTCTCACCATTTTATTTTGAAATTACTGCTTTAATCATCTGTTTATGCCATGTCTATTTGCTGAATTTAAATGTAATCCTTTTCTTACGATGATTTCCTGTCCAGCCTCGATGGAAGTCATCTGAGGATATTTGCTCTTGTTCTTTGATGAATTTCCTGGAACTGTTATTTTATAACACAAGATAGTGATGCTTATTTTCTTCTATTTTTATTCTATTTCTTCTCTTTTTAATCAAAAGCATAGTGCATGTGAAGATTTCTTAGAAACCAGAAAAAGTGTTTTAATGGAGCTGAGATTTCACACCACTTTGCTAGTTACTTAAAATAACCTTATTCCGTGATTTTTCACCAGGCTTTCACCTGGTTTTCAGTATCACAGGGCCAGTTTTGTGACCAAAATTGAAAGTGAGTACAAAATTGTGGATTTCTGCTTCTTTTGCCTCAAATTGTATCTGCCCAGGTCCCACCTGCCACGTGTACAGGCAGGTATTCAGGCTTACATGTGCACACATCTGAAAGTGCAACCAATTGCTTCCACATCTACTAACCCTGGCAACATCGGGCGCGCTGCATGGGAGGCCATCGGCTAACAAATGTCACGTGGCTTCTAGTTACCCCTGCTGTAGTGCCAGCGAGGTGCTTACACAGACACTTGTGAGGCATGCAGGGCTTTAGTTTGGGGGGAAAAAAAGTGTAAGGTCAATAAGTTGATGACCAAATGAATGATGACCTACAGAAGAAGGCAAGGGAGAAGCTAGGTGTTTTGCAAGAGATTAATAGATGTATGGATGGATTGCTGGCTGATGATCCAAAAGATATTTAATGAGTGCAGGCTAAAGTAATATTTAATACTGAAATTAATCCATAGTGAGAACTCCAAAGGGGCTCAGCAGCTACAGCTTTTGGGTTTACAGCACTGATCCCTTAGATTCGTTATCCAGCACAGTAGAGCTGATAATAGGCACCCATGATTGACAGCCAGATGTACCCGGTTACTTCATTTCTTATGGTCTTAAGCTACACAGTGGTCCTGAAGGTGGTGCAGATGCCACGTTGATGACAAGACCTGTCGGATCAAGCTCTGATGTGATTCAGGCCTGGACGTGTTGATGGGATCCCACCAGGGCTTAGGTCCTGCTGCAGCCCCATTTGTGGGTCTACCCCATCTGTTTGTTTTTTTATTTTGTCCTAAGGAATATTGGTTTTGGATTTCTGATTCAATCTTATTTTCAAAATGTAGGAGAAGGATTTTCTACAGCAACAGGCATCTAAAGCATGGGTCGGTGTTCTGAGAACATCAACATTTTCCCTGCCTTCATCAATAAACCCAGGTCTGTCAGGTGTTGAAGCAGAGGGCACCATGACTTGCATTTCCTCAGTCATGATATTCATGTTCCTGGCGTGCTTGTCCACCTCCCACAGAGGTGGTAAAGCTGTCCTGGGGCTCAGGCTACTGAAAAGTCCTAGTGGTCATTCTGCTGTTTGACCGGCGAGGTGCTGCGCTTGCTGTTTTGCTTCTTTCCTTTGTCAGTCCCACATCAAGGACTGCGAGAGTACATCTTCCTCTAAGCCTCCTTCCAGGCCATTGCGTGCTCTGTAGCGTTGTATCTGCTCCTCCACCTCTGGCATCTTCCCTGTGCAAATACAGCGTGCACTCGCAGTTTGCGTGCTCGTGTCCCTGCAGCTTATCTGCACTGATTCATCTGCTCTCCTCTGCCATTTGAGCCTCTCAACAACTCAGCTCTGGAAAGTGTTGAATTTATTGCATCAGTTGCGAAATACAGTTTCACAGGCTTGAGAACCCGGTTGCTGATTGAGTGTGTCAGCCTGCTGGGAGGGTCTGAGGTGGGACCGTCACATCTCCATGTGTTTGGTTGATAGATGGTGAAGTGCTGCTGTGTCGTGGGGATCTGTTTTAATGATATATTCATTATTATAGTAGCATCCAGCTAGTGTCTAGCTTGCAGCTGACTCAAGGTGCTCTATTACAATATTCTACCTGCACTTGGTTTGTAGCTCCTACCTCATTGCTCTCGCAGGATTTCTATGACTTGTCCTCTGCTCCACCAAAGGGAATTACAAGAATGGATTTTTCTGACCAGTTTTTTTTTTCTTCACCTGGTGAACTCTATCCTGAGTGGGCCTTTTTGTTTTGTGGATTTGCAGAATTAAAAGCTAGGATGGTACGTTGTGTTTGTCATTGTTGCAATGTTTGATTTAAAACAGAATATTTGTTTAACATAAGTTACTGCATTTTAATTTTAGCCCATTGTTTCATTCTTATTTTTGTGATTTTTGTTTTCTGTTTAGCATTTTCCTTGCTTTGTTGTTTCTGGAGGTGAGTTTCTGGGTTTGTCCAGTTTGCCCAGCATTGTCTTTAAGACCCTCTGTTTCGTACAACATTGAAACCACTCAGCCTCTTGAACTGAGCCGCTGTACTGACCGACGGGTCTTTAGAGCAAGCCATTGGTGCAGCTTCCTCGGCGGCGAGAACGGAGGAGGGGGGAAAATGGGGCAACTGCTCAGGCGGTGAATGTGCAAAGCACCTTGAGGTCCCCACTGGAAAGGTGCCAGTGGAAGAGAGAGCTGCCAGGCTTATTTCCACAGGCGGCACAAAGACCCCAGTGCAAATAGCTCTATATCCTGTAGACGGACTTGCCTCTTTACCAACCCAAAGCCTGAACTTGGCATATTTGGATATGATACCTCCTCTGCCTTTTCTATTCCGGCCAGAGCTGCACCAATGTCCCGTACAAAAGGGGCTGCGCTAAGCACACACGGCACGGGCGCTCTGCGTGGGCCAGCAGACCAGTCGGAGAGTCAGTGAGCCCCAAAGCCCAGCACACGTCCCCCGCACGGCTGCTCCAGGGATTCTGAACTGGTGCATTTGTTTATTCCCGTGTATTTTCGAATGGCCTGCCTTCACCTTTTCTTGGGAAGAGTATTAAAATAGCAATCACAACAGCAAGCAAATGCTAAATTTGTAGGAACCTGCTAAGTAGGCATGTCTAAGTCATGCTGAGTGAAACTTCTTGCATTTTTTTTACTTAGGTTTGTTTTTAATTCTATGTGGTAATGTGTTACAGTGGTAGCCAGACCCAAGGAAACGATTTAAGCATTAGGTATAGAGTGCAAGTTCTGGATGGGAGAAGAGTTTCGCAGATGTGATGGATGAAACTTTGTAGGAAGGAGCAGAGGCAGTTCATGAAACTTGGGCACCAGAGCTAAACTCTGTCTCTAGGATTGACCACTACCATTTTCAAAGCTTGACATGCTTCCCAGCCCAGTCTTCGAACCCCTAAAGACCTCGTCCTCTCTCCAAGCCGTGACTGGTTTCTGCTGGTCCCTCACACGGTTGTTCCAAGCAGTTGACATCTTAATTGCACACCTCCAGGTAGACACTGCCTGGTAACACGAAGCGAGTTGACTACCCATTAGAAAACCGCTGAGGGCAAATAGAGGTGGCACATCATTTCACAGTGACTTCTCAGAGGTGTCTGTCCCTTTTGTACAGGTCTGGGGATGAAGGGAGGGGGAGTTGCTTTGTTTCTCTAGGACATTTTCCATCTCAGAGGCTCCATGTTTTCCTTTTGTCTTGGGAATACTGTGGTCTGTTTCAAAATCCCTGTTGGGCTGCCGGTTCCCAACAGAACCCAGCAAGAAGTATGCCTGAACACCCAGCCCATGAAACGTCCCGTGTTCGATGGTGCGTAGACTAGCAGAGGTGTTCTTTTTCTCTTGCTGGCTTGTGACTTCTTCCCTTACTTTTTGCCCCTGACGTGTGTTGATGTGTGAGGTACTGTGATTCTTCCCGTTAGCTTACCTTTTTGCCCTTGCTGTTGGTGTAATGGTGACTCAAACAGCTACGCAGAAAGACACTCTCTTGTTCTGTGTCCCTCTCGGATGGTAAGTAGCACTGAGCAAAGCTCAAGTACTTCTGTCATTTTGATTCGGAAATGGAGGCTGGCTGCTTCCCGGCTTTCCGCTCTGCAGTTCCAGTGAAAACGTAGTTGGTCACAGTTTCCAAAAAGCCAGCTCCAGTAATGAGAGCGAAGGAGTGAACCTGGAGTGCTGCAGGACTTGCATAATGTTGCCTGGCCAAGTTACAAGGATATTTGGCAGGATCACAGCATGGCCTCCATCCTGCACTGCACCAAATGAGGCAGGGATAAATGCAAAGATTCGTTCAAGTCTTCTGCCAAGGGATACGGAGAGCTGTTTTTAGCAATTAAAAGCAACATTTCCACAGGTATTGCACAACATTGGTGCTGACTCCCAGGTAAATTAAGGCAGCCCAGTACATTCTCCTCCATCATGATTTTTCCCCGTTTTGCCCAAGAAATTCCTTACCTATGCTTGAGGCATTTGTGCAGGCAGGGGCTTGTTCTCTGCAGGGTTCCGTTGCCATCCTGGGGCTTCATCATCCAGCCAAGAAGTAAAGGGGTCCCCAGCTTGAGCAACCTGGAAGCAATTTGCCTGGCAAACCAGCAGAGCGTGCCAACCCCACTTTGACTCCTGCTCCCCTTTTGTTTGGCAAGGTACGACTGTAGAAGTTTGGGCCGAATGCTTTACCTGACTGTGCAGCAGATTATTTGCTGCAAGTGAAACTTTTATAAACACCTTTCATAATGCTTCTTACATTTGTTGCAGTTTTCTTGACCTCTGGGTGGCCGTGTGATATACTTCACCGGGGCCAACGTTGCTGTTCAGGATATTCTGGTAATTTTAAGGAAATGTGTATTTAAAATTCTACTCATATGATATCCAAAGAACATTAGATTTTAATTGGACCTTCTGGCTTGATAGCATTGATTGTTAACAGATTGAGGCTCTCAGGGAAGCAGGAAAAAACTGCTGCAATTGAAAAGGCAAATTCAGGAGGTGAAGGGATTTTGTTCTCTGTCATCTGAGAGGGTTCTTCAGATGATGTAGATTTATTAAAATAGTTTATAACTATGAAACAGTGCCTCAAGTTAAGATCTATCAAGATATTTAGAATTCTGGTTTTGTGTAGATTCCCTGCCAAAGGAAGAATAAACTCTCTTTCTGTGTAATTCAGCTATTTCCGTATCCAGAACCCCCCATGCGTAATGGTGTTTATACAAACATGCACTGAATGGAGGAGAATCTACAAAATTACACGCGAATTGAAACAAGTTCCTTTAAATAACGTGTAATCCGCTGCCTAAGCTGCAGCAGACCTACGGTTTTTAGACACGGTGAGCCATATTCGGCTGGTCTGGGCTCAGACACATCCTGTGCCTGGCAGAGGAGAGAGGTAGGTGCCTCTGAAGAGCTCATCTGACGCCAGGACCGAGCAGAAGCAGCCTGGCACCAGCTGCTGGGGCTCAGGTGGATTTTGGTTCTTCAGGCATGGCCCAGGGTCCTCCATCCGGCCCGTGCTCTTCTCTGCTCCCAGGCTTCCTCCTCCCATGTCACGGTGCCGGAGGGGGAATTAGCAGTCTTGCATCCTGCTCCCACTTGGAATTAATGATTTGCAGCACAGCTGTAAAAGCAGTCACCACCTGTTTCTACAAAGACCTCTACCCTGAGGTCCTAAAGATGACTTCTGCGGAGGACTTTCATTTTGTGAGTATAGCATATGGAGGCATAAAGTCCTAATATCATCGTGTGGCTTTTGGTTCACTTTTTAATTTTTTTCCCTTTTGGTTCCATTTTGATTCTTTGGTTGTTTCCCTGTTGACTAGAAGGTGGTGTGTCTGTGGCTTCCACACTTCCTGAAGCTTGCCTGGTCTCCTACCAAGATGCACGCTGCAGTCTGCATTCGATAGGACACAGCCTGTATGAGTCTCCTCCCAATGTCTGTTATAGTTTCTCTTCTCCTTTTTTTTTTCTCACTTTTTGTTTTCTTTTTTTGTTTTGTTTTTGCATGTGCAGTTTTGTAAAGCAAACTCGAGGTACTGTATCTCGCAGCTCGTCAGTCTCCAGCGTAAATTCACCGTGAGTTGCTCTCTGTTACAATATTCAGTAAATGGATTTATGATATATATCTCTATATTTATAAACCTCCCTCTTTCCCCCTCTCCTGACGCCTTCACTCCCCCCTTGTTTTTTCCAAAAATCATTCCCATCATTGTGGAAAGCCTCCAGACCAACATACGGTGGAAGGACTGGAAGGTGTGCAACATTGCCATTTAATGCTTGTGATTTGATTGTGAGCAACTCTGTAGTGTTTTGTACATTGACTGTGATTTTTCCTTCTTCCTTCCTTTGTTTTCCTCCCATCCCCCTAATTATTTGCCTTTGTTCCTTCCTTAATTATCTTCCCTCTTCTCTCCTCTGCCCTCATTTGATGGTTCGTCTTGTTCTCACTTGTATTTTTGTTCTCTGTGTTTATTATGCACTGGGCTGATGGCTTTGATGTCCCACCAGTGTTTGCACTTAGGGTTCAATAGGAGAACAGGTGCCCACCGTGAGTGCACTCTTTAAATGAAAGCTGGAGGGGAAACTTCTGGAACTGGGGCCCGAGTGAGACCAAATTGGAAAACTCTGCATAAATATCCTTGGGAAACTTAGAGCAAGGGTTATGCCTGTGCTCTCTAATCTTCCTGAGCTGGAGCTTAAAGCTACAGGTATTGCGAAAATGAGGCACTCACAAGCTCCTATGTACCCGTGGTTGAGCAAACACACTGGTAGACCTTCCATTCACTTCACGCACTTCCTAACAACCAAATCTCGCTGGCTTTGCTGTGAATCACGGGTGCGCTTTGACAGGTTTGTAGAAAATACCGTTGTTCCCCGCCGACTAATACAACAAAACTTGTCACCAGCTTGTCATCGACCCATCTTAGTGTCATTGCTTTGAGTTATACTGTTACCATTTGATGCTATCTTTCTTCTTTAATGCTTTTGGAGAGACAAGTAAGTGCAATTCAAACACTCATGGGTTTGTCCTGATGAGCGCTATAGCGGGATTCAGCATACCAAAGGCACGGTGAAGCAAAGGAGGTTTTCCACCAGCTTCCTAACATCTTCCTTGCTCCTTGCTTCCCTGGGTGTTTTGGTGGTCCACTGATGGATCTCAGGCACATTTGTGTTGCTACAACGTGTGGATTTAGTTTCTCTGACCAAGACTGAACTTCTGCATCTGGCTAAAGCAGGTGCCTGTGCTAAGGGCTCTGGTGGGACAAATACACCAATGTGAGATCTCGCAGGACTGGGAGAGTGAAAAACTGGGGAGTAGACTGAGCCAGGGAAGCTTTTGGCTCGTTTCTTCCAATGCATTGCCTGGCTGCTGGGACTCGGCAGGCACAAAGGTGCAGGGAGAGGTCGTCTGCCTTTTGGGTCTCTCACCCTGCCTTGCGCTGGGCAGGGAGAAGGGGAAGGGGGGGAATGGAGGGCTTGTAGAGCTTGGTTAAAGGTGGTGATGCTGGGGAGGTGCTGGCCAGTGCCTCCCCTTGCAACACTTGAGTGCACGCCAGCAGAAGTTGCACCAAACCCATCCGAGGCCATGTTCGCCAATTAGGAATAAAGTCTGAAAGAACAGAGAGTTTGGCTCCTTTTCCAAACTTCCAGAGACAGAGCTGCCGTTTAAAAAAGATAAAATCAAACTGCAGGCACTAAAATCCGCTTAGAGGGAGGATTTGCCTGCGTTCAGCTGTGTTTGCTATTGAGGTCTGTTGCTAACTCCCCACCAGCAATAGGGAAGTGCAGAATAGAGAGAGGCATCTTTGGCTCTGATGACTCACATCCATTCTCTGAAGAGAATGAATTTTTACTGAAAAAAATGTGTAATTGGGCCTGTGTTAGGGTGGTTTTTCAATATATGCTGCTTAAAGATGCTTTCATTTTGCCTGCACTTTTCTGTCCCAGCCAAACTGGCAAATCACCACAGCTTAAACCACGTTTCTCTACACGTGAAACCACTTTACCTCTTTCAGTCATGTGGAGAGGCCCTGATGTAGAGGCAAATATAATCTGCACTCTCTTTAACATTTCTGTGCCCTGTCTGGGCAGTAATTTATAATTTCCTATGCAAAACCAGGACCATTTTGACAGATGAGTGTGCATTTTCCTCTTTGTGGGTATCCCCAGCATTTCCCTTGCATTTTCCCAGCAAACACCCTTGTTTTGATGAAATGACTGGACCCCGTAACAGAGTGCCACGTGTAAAACCAGCCATCGCAGAGCATCAGTAGAGTCCCTCGGATGTGTAAAGACATCTGGAGGTCTCATACAGTCAGTATAAATGTCATGGTTGGAAGTGTACTTTCTATTTTAAATTCGAATAGATAAATTGGAACAACTCCTCTCAGGTACTTGCAGGTACCATGGTCTCCCTGTCCCTGGTGAACGCTAGTATTGGTTCAGGATGCCTTTATATCACTCTTTTCTACCCACTGTGAGTGCTGTTGCTTATTTATGCTGAACAGTGGTCTAATTTTTGTGCACAGATGAAAGTTGAACAGTAGTCTGGTCATCTCAAAAAGCTTTTAAAAGGTGCAAAGAATTCCTGTTCCTTTCCTTCTCGAGGTAGCTCAAATGGCATAAAATTCCTTGTGCCTTTAACATCAGTAAGAACCAAGATCTGCAAACCCAGACTTCTGAAAGAACAAAACTTACTCAAAAACCTTTTGAGGTAGTTTTTTTTTCTATGTATTCTTTCTCTGATAATTTAGAAATTTCCTTAGAAAAATAGGTAAGAACCTAAAGGCAAAATGCCTGAACTAGTTTCTTAACAAAAAAAAACAAAAAAAACAAAAAAAAAAACCACCAAGGTGAGTCACTTTTGGATGCTAATTCCAGGAGATATATATCTATATATCTATATATAATATATATGTATAAAATATATATATAAAACATCCTATTAGAGTGCTAGGAAGCAGCCTGCAGGTGGGTGAGGTATGGTTGAGTGAAATCATTCTGTCCTTAAGAAGATGTTAAGCTGAAAGCAGCAAAACTTTTGCTGTGTTAACAGCAGGAGGCTTTGGCTTGGGTGAACTTTGCATCACTGTAGAGCTGTATAGAAACAGGTGACACGGCAGTCATCAAAAACTGAGCAGCAGCAGATAATTTCTGCTGCTTGTAGGAAATCAGGGCTGTGTACACCTCATGGGAGCGGTAATGACACACTAGAGCTTTCCGAGCTTCTGTTCAGGTACACCTTGGAAGCTTTCTGCCTCTACACTGGCCAAAGGCACCAGCCAAAGGGCTTGATGCTGCAACGGCGCCAGGCTTGGTCCTCCTCGAGCGTCCCGGCTTCTTCCTCCTGCTGGGAGCAATTACCTGTGGTCAGCAGCTCGATTGTGGCTTAGCAAGTTTTTCTCAGTGGTCTCAGCTGACTAAGTACTGCTTAGCTGGTTCCTCACTTAGTGAACTTCTCTGAAATCCTCTCTCAAAAGTTGGCCTCTGGTGGCGGCTCCTGCAGGGCTGCGGAGGGAAGCCGTTCTCTGGCCCCGCTCGGAGGCATGGGGTGAAGCAGTGCCCGTCAGCTGGCCTGTCCTCACGTTTCTCTGAGCTGTCTAAAAGAGCAGCTAAAGGGAGTAGGTGAAGGTTGAACAGTAGTCTGGTCATCTAAACGAGCTTTTAAAAGGTGCAAAAAATATGGGAATAAAATATGGAAAGAATATGGAAAAATTCTGTCTGAGGGTGATAATAGTGAAAAAAATATTGGATTTAGTGAACTTTTTTGATCTAGGGAGTTGATGTCTGTGAGAGTTTGAAAGGCATTTCAAATTTCACTAGCAAGTTTCTGAATGTGAGGGTGTGATATGTGGCCAGTATTATATTAAGCCTAGGTCACATTCAAAATTTAGTATTTCTAGCCAAAGGACGTTAGGAAGAACATTATAAGAGAAGATATTTTCTTTCTGAGAAACTGAAATATCAAAAATCTAATATATAAAAACAAAATCAAATTCAAGAATAATATTGGAAGAGACTGGACAGTGTTTTCCGTGATCGTCCTTGGTAATGGCATTTGTGTGATGCACACCATCGCATCAGCTCGGTGGGAGAGCACAGTGCATCTCCCAAGAGAGCCCAGGCAGGAAATGTGGCTTATAAAGAAGAAAGGATGCTAAAGCATCCAAGCAGCAACTGCCAGGGTCATGGGTAAAGCAAATTTAAACGCTAGCAGTGACTTCATCTGAAAGAAAATTGTTTCATAAAACCTGCTTTGTGTGTGCCTACCCCCAGTTGAAATGCTTCGTTTGTATTTTCCAAGTGGAAAATTGAAACATGGAGAAAACTTCTCCAAACTTATGCACAGAAAATACAATTTTTAGTTGAAAGGATTTTTATATCACATTTTCAGTTGAAACTGTATTTTAACAAGAAACTTCCTTTCATCTGTAATCAGAACATATACTTTCATACTCACAATCTAATATGTAGGTATTTTTAACATAAAATTATTATGTTCATAGTCAACTTTCATTATTTACTAAAGCAAAATTTTAAGGATTGCATTTATGTAGCTGATTAGACCAATAATTCTGGGAAGCAAAGTCCCATTAACTAAAGCTGTGTTTTTAAAAGGTTATGATAACAAAATCTTTAATCATTAAGGAATACCCTAAGATTAGAATGTGGTTAAAAATATGCTTTACTTTCTTGAGTGATCTAGACAGTTACTGGCTGCATTTTTTGTTTGTACCAATATTAGTCACTGGTTCATTAATATGAATTCTTTTTGATTCTACAAGAATTTTATGGTTTTCTTTCTAGCCACAGGATTTGACTGCTGGCTGCTTAATCCAAGCAGAAGCAATGGAGCTTTTCAGAGAAGCGTATTAGCAGTAGTATCTACTACAACATTACAAGCCCAGAGGACCTAAAACAGAGTATATTGCCAGAACCCCTTTAAAGACCTTGAAATCTTCTGTACACAGAAAATAAGGATGAGAAGAAATTGTAAAGAAAGTGAATTAGCATTAATCTTTGTACTGTGCCAGTAAATCAGAGGTGATCAATGCAGTTTTCTTAATGGATTTGGATGGATTGTAAGAAGCAAACAGCAGGATTTCAGATAAGGAATTGGAGTCATAAATAGTTTTCTCTTGTAGAAAGAAATATTTGTTGTCACAGTCTTTTTTTTTTTTTTTTTTTTCCCAGTTTGGACATTTTACAGACAAGTTGTGCTATGCTGTGGCATATCATCCTTTGTACTATAGATGGTTTGTGTCTGCCCCAATTCATGCAGCATTTAATAATGTACTGGACCAAACACTGGAGGAAGCAGAGGAGATATTTTTGCCCCAGCTATGTTTTTCCATCTCTTCTGTGGTTCTTTGCACTGTGTGCACAGGCACCATATCCTTGCAGGCAGGCAGTTGTAATGAAGCTGCTTTGCTGTAAGGTGACATTCCTGTTGTGCCATAAATAAGTTCAAAAGCTCTCCTCTGTGAAGATGTACAGCAGAGCAACAGGAGAGAAGAAGCTGTCACACATGTCCATGTTCAGCTGCTGTGGGAGCTTGTAGAAGGCAAGAGTCAGATAAATGTAATTGGACAAGCAGGCAACACGTCCCCTCCAGCTGCTGCTGCTTTCTCTCTGAAAAACCCTAAACACTGTCCCCAGAGGGACCTGGCTGCTCGGTTCCTTTACTTCCATTTCCTACAGCAGCCTTTATGTGCGCTGTCACTTGCTCCTGATGTTCTTGACTTGTTTGAATACAATAATGAGCTTGCAGGCAGGCTTCGCTTTTTCTTGATTGCTATTTTACTGCACTTTATATATTTTCTGATATTTTTGGGGGGGGGAGAGGAATGACATAGGAAGAGGAAAGGATGCGGTCATTACTTCTGAGCCTCCTGGTCTTTGACTTATTAGTGACCAAAGCCAGTGGGTGGCTGCATGTTGTAGTCTTTTGGCAATCACCTCCGCTACTTATGTCAGTGTTGAGGGTGTATCTCAACTACCAGATGCTGAGAAATTTAAGTCTGTAATGTCAGGATCTGTTTTAGGGGAGAGATTTTACCAAAATAGGCTTAGTTAATATGTGCATTGCTTGTTTGCTTCAGATTTTGAGTGATGTGTGCAGCAGCAGCGGGTACACCTTTCAGCCATGAGCCAAGTACAATGGAAGCTTTAGCACCCCAGAGATGATTGTGTTTTTAAGGCTGATTTGTGTTCTTAGAGTAAAGGGAAACACAATGAAAAAAAGTCATCCTGAAGTGATACATCTTGTATCAGAGCAAAGCATTCCTTCACTTGCAGGTAAATGACCCAAACCTTGATAGAGGGGCTCTGAAATCCCCTGTGAACATCTGGTTTTCAGAACTACAACTCAGTAGAAGCCAGAAGGAAAAACTCTGAAGCTGTAAATGTGTGTGCGTTCCGGAGGGATGCTACAGGCTTCATCAAGCCCCATCCCTCAGTAGCGAGATGCTCACCGGTCCCGGTCCAGCCAGGGCTAACAGGTCCTGAGCGTCTCCTCTCTGTGCTGGGTGATGGGCGCCAGTCCGACTTCCTCAGCTTCCTCCTCACCATGTCCTGCCTGACTTTGGAGCCTGGGCTCAGTGCAGGCGCTGGTGGAGAGGCTGTTTCCATGACGGTTGCCTGATGATTCAGTGTTTTGCTCTGAGTCCGTGCAGGGAGGTTGGGAGCTTCGCATCCCACCCCAGCATGGTGCCTGCGTGCAGAGCAGGAGGTTGTGCTGCACTCGGTGCTCTCGCTTCAGAGAGAAATGGAGGGTCTCGGTCAGCATAAGGGCAGTTTCCCAGCTCTAACTTAACATGGTTTTCCTAGTTACAGCCTCAGTATTGACAGCTTGTTCTGGATGTTCAAAGCGCAAAGCAGAAGCCGGTCCTCACCCTGAGTTCTTTCATTATGAAGTGAGAAATGTCCCCTAAGAACAAAGGTGTTTGGTGGCCTACACAGAGCCAGCGCTTGGGAGCTCGGACGTGCACACGCACAGACCCGAGCTGCTTTGTTTCCCCGGGCTTCTGTGCTAAAGAGGAGGCTCATTTTTGTAGCCCATCTTGGGTTGGCAGCGCTAGATCTGGGGCCCTGCAGAGCGAGGCACCCATCCACCTTGGGGGATGTGCAGGATATCCTGGGACACCCACACCAGGCAGCTCCATCTCTGCTGATCTCAGTTGCTGGTGCAGAGCTGTGACCGCAGAGCACACGTCTTCCCATGGGGAATCCTTGCATGGGGCAGCAGGTCTGGGCAGTTAGAGGAGGCTTTGCACGTTACCCATTAATTCCCTCTAAAATCAAGCAAGTCTGCTGATGGGTGACAGTGGTTGAACCTTTCACAGTACTGAACCCAAAAGAAATAGCAGGTCCCTGCCAGCTGTTCAGCTCCTGTGCTGGGGTCACTGGGGACAGCCTGGGGGTGCTCTCCCCCTGTGTGATGTGGGGAGTTCAGTGAGTGGGGTTCGAAGCTATGTTGCCAGCACCTTCTGATATCATTTACATTTAGACCTATGGTTTTTGTGACCCATTCTTCTGCTGTGGCGTAAATGGGGCACCCAGCTGGTGGAAAATTGGTCCAGGATGATGTGCCTCCTGGGAACGGGGGGCTTAGATTTGTAGTTTTGGTGATTAGCTGTGCTCGCAGTGTTTTCTGGGTTAAACCAGATTCCTTCACATCTGCCTGGGTGCCCTCATCCCATCTGTGGTGAACATTTAAGTAGGCTTTTGCCTCTTTTAGCAGAACCAGGCAACAGCACCCTCAGTGAAGAAAAAAACAAAACCCAGCAGAGCATCTGAGATGCAAAGCCTTTCCGACAGCTCCCGCTGTGCTCCGTGAGCCCGTCTGAATGCTGCCTCCCTGGGGTCCGAGCATGGCGACAGACCCTGACACTCTGAATCAGCACACACACACGCAAAAGCTGCTTTCTGCTATTGTCAGGGGAGCCCAGAAAGTACGTAAGGAAAATGCGTCTGCCTCCCTGTTTCCACTTCTTGTGGGGTGTGCGTGAAGCAGCGCAGATTCGTGAGCCCCGTGCAGCCCCTCCGGCTGCGGAGGTCAGGGTAATGCATAGCAAATGGAGATGTCTGAGCAGCTTGGTGGAAGGAGGATGATTTTCCTCGCTTTGTTAGAAGAAGTTTCATTAAGGAAGAAAAAAGGTGATAACTTCAACCAGGCTAAATCCAGAACTCCGCCATGGAAGCCCTTGGTTTACTTTGGTTTTATGGGAAAGCAGAATTTGATTTGCAAGTGTTTGATATGCAATGTTTAGGACGAAAGAAAAAAGGCTTTTCTTCCCGCATTGGCTGGGTACGTGACCCATTCACATGTGGTGGTCAGAAACCAGGCGCTATGCTGAAAAAATGAAGGCATTAAGGCCATGTCAGCGGGGGTATTCACTGTAGTAGATATCAGATGGAAAACAGCAGGTCTCTCCAGGGCATAAAGGTGCTCACATCATGTCTGCACCTGCGTGTGACTCCCCCAGTCCCTGGGGTCTTTTCCTGGTACACAGAATAGTTTTCCATTTTTACTTGTACTTTTCCAGACTCCTGTGATGCTTGGGCTGGATGGCCCATCCTCTCCTTGGAAGGATGTCCTGGGTTTAGAGCAATGTCTCCTGTCCCTTAGGCAGCGGGGCCGCTCCGCCTGCGAAGGGGCCCCGCTGGTGGCAGGACCTTCAGGGGCAGGCTGCATTTCCCCGTGCCCCTCCTGCCAGTCCGACTGGCTTGCCGCTGATATGCTCATCCAGACGTTTCCAGGTGGGGAGAAAGGTGCTGTGGTTCTGGGGGAAGCCCTGTAGGCTGTTGAAAAGCTCTGGTTGTGCTACGCAATTTTTGTGAGTAGTGGCTTTAACCCTTCAGACTATGCCTGAGGCTTTCAAGGGGGATCAGCACCTTTTAGAAATCAAGATAACTCCTTTCCAGAGGGTTTGTTTCATAGTGCCTAAAGCGTGTGGGGACAAACTAACACTGATGATCCTGCTGGCTTTCCCTGCTCATATTCTCTGCCAGCCATTCTCTCTCCATTCCTATAATTTCTTTGGCTCAACCCTCTAATTCCCCGTCTCAGCTGAAAATTTCCTTTTTTTTTTTTGGTGGTTGCTTTATAGGGAATTGGTGCAATGTTTGACACTAACTTTTCACCTTCCTCCCCTCCTTAGCAAGCAGCAGAACTCCTCCAAATCCAAGTCTGTTTGGGAGCAGAGGACCAGCCAGATCCGGATGCACAATTTCCGAGCCAGCTGCGAGGCGCTGTACAACGAGCTGGATCCGGAGGAGCGGGTGCGTTACGCTACCACCCTCCACATCCGGCCGGACATGAAGACTCATTTGGATCGGCCGCTGGTGGTGGAGCCAAGGGGCGAAGGGAGGAACAACATCAGCAAGCTGAGCCCCGTGGACGTGCAGGAGGTGGAGCAGACCAAGGTCAGCCCTGCTGATGGAGCAGAAGCTCCACGAAAGCATCACCGGCATCGGGATAAGGACAAACTGGGAGAGCAGGAGAAGTGTGATGTGACCAAGGATGAGAACGGGGAATCTGGCACCAACAACAAGGAGGAGCGGCACAGGCAGCACAGGAGCCGCAGCAAGGAGGTGGAAGGGGGCAGTAAGGAAGGGAAAAGCGACCGCAGCAGGGGCCAGGAAGGGGGAAAGAGGCACCATCGCAGAGGGTCGGTGGAAGAAGGTGCGGAGAAGGAGCACCGTAGGCATCGGACTCACCGGCACTCTGCTGAAAGGCAAGGCAAGGAAGGCAACGGGACGATCAACGGGGCCAGGAGCGAGCGGCGTTCCCGGCACCGGGGAGGGTCGAGGTCCGGGAACCGGGAAGGAGAGCCCTGTTCCAAGGGCGAGAACGGGGAAGAGCCTCACAGACGGCACAGGTTCAGGAACAGGGCGCTGTCGACCTACGATTCGGTGGAGAAGGAGAATGGGGAGAAGGAGGGGGAGGCTGGAGAGAAGGAGCACCGGAATCATCAGCCCAAGTAAGTGAGCGGACGGACACATCCCTGTGCCAGCTCGGGGGCCGTGAGACCCCAAATGCCTTTCAGAAATCAGCTTATTCCCCTCCATGGGCATTCCCTGCTGTTCTTGAACTCGCGCCAGTTACCACTGTAACCCGGAGTTCCATTTTGTTTAAATCAGTAATGATAGAGGCTCCTAAGGACAATTTTGGTCCATTCTGGCCTATAGAATGGCTCGGGGTTAAGGCAGGAAATATCCTTGATCTCAATACGAACAGACACACTAGGACACGTAACGCAAAGCAGAGAATTTCACAGCCTCTGAAGGAAGCTGGTGTTTCTGAGTGACATACTTTGAAATGGAATCCAGTCTGTCTTATAGTCCTTTAGGTTTTCTCTTTTTTAATGCTGAGCCTGTGAGCTGCATCACCGGTTATTGCAGCACTTGGCTGTGAGGGAAGTGGCTTCTTCCATTAAAACAATGATGTATCCCATTCTGTTTAATTCTTATGTAAGTCAAGTGAGAAAAATACTATTGGTGAAGCATTTAGTGTAGTTAATAAAGAAGGATAGATTGCCTTTTCAGCTTTATTAATTTGATGGAAAAGAAATTTCACTGGGATTCCTTAGAATAGAGTTCATGTCACCGTGGAGAGCTGTGAGTGGCACTGAGATAATCATTTTCCTGCCTATATTATCTTCCTTTCAGATGGATATCAAAACACTTTGCATACTGTTTAGTTTGATCATGTGTATGAGCTCAGTTTCCTCCTCACTGAAATATAACCACTTCTGCAGAGGAATAGCTGCAGAAGCCATTTACAACAACATTACAAAGTGGTTTAGGACTGGAAAAGAGAATCGCCAAATTTAGATAAGACCTCAGGAGAACATTTAAGCAGCAGAATGTCAGACTTCATTCAGAAAGCAGCTGATGCTGGAGAGCTAATGTCACTGTTATATGCAAGTGCCTTACCCATGAACCTCGGTCCTGAGTTTCATTAAATGGAATAAAGTTACTTTCAGTGACACGGTTCCTCTTAATGTTGTGTTTGGATGTTGGTTCAGAAGCTCTCAGAGGACGAGGTCACATACTGTGCTGCCAGCAAGTTTTCCTGCAGTGTGTGAATTTTCTGCAAGGGACTTCCATGTAGAAAGCAGTCCAGCAAAATCTAGCAAGAGCTGCAGCATATGTTCTATGAATCCTTGTCAGGCCATATTTAATAAAATCTGCTCTTTTGCCTTAGGGAGAATCAGTGTGAGATCAAGGCTAGTGGAAGTGTGAGTGTCCCTGTGCACACCCTTCCCAGCACCTACCTGCAGAAAGTGCCAGAACAGCCCGAAGATGCTGACAACCAGAAGAACGTGACGCGGATGATTCAGCCCCCTCTGGACAAAACCACCACTGTGAACATCCCTGTCACCATCACTGCCCCGCCGGGAGAGACCACTGTCATACCAAGTGAGTGCCTTTGTCCCCCTGCTATTCGCTATGAAATTGCCAGAGAAGAGCTAGCTGTCCAAGGAGCTACGTGCGCACGTGGGTGATGGTTCCTCCTGGCCACCAGCATCCTTGCAGTAGGATGGGAGATCTTGGTGCTAACAGGATCTAACCCAGAACAGAAGGGCCAGCTGGTGGCTCTGGAAAGCAGAGCTGTGTAATTCTAAAGTGTCTTGCAATCCTCTAATGCATCTCAGTTTCAGCAGTTCTACCCCAACTTGTCCTTTTCCACAGCTCTGTACCCTGCCTTAGGTCTATCAGGGTAGATGCACGCTTTTTTGCAGACAGCCCCAAGATCATTGTGCCCATACCCAGACACCAGCCTGTTCATGCTAACCAGCTTTCAGCTCACCCCTAGCCATGTAGGCACAGCCTGGAGAAGTCGTGAGAGGTGGGGATCTTGAGGAGGAGGCACAGTGTGAAATTCAAGAGGTCCACCTTAGGTTGCAGGCTGTCAGGACTCTACTTCCAAGAGACAAAGCTGAGAGCTAATGGATTGTCTACGTGATTTGCCACAGCATTGTCAGCTACACAAGACTTGCCTGTCTTTTTTCTTTTTCTTTTTTCTTAAATGGTAATTTTACTCAGTTGCAATACTGAGTTCCCATCAATCACAGTTTATCAGACTCTCTCTTTCTTGGCCATTTCCTGTGTATCTGGCTTGAGATACAGTAAGGAATTTATTGAACATGTCACTCACACACAATGAAATGTCATTTTGTTGCAAAACAAAATAAAAAGTAATAAAAAACCCTGCCTCTAACATGTTATAAGTGGGTGGGGGTTTTGGGTGCTAGGTCCTGTGAATTAATAGACAAGTGTATCTGTCTGTCTAAGAAGAGAATTTGCAGCATAAAATCTCTTCCAGTTCATATACTGAGCATTATCTTAAGTGAGTTAACTTATAAACCCACTGCAAGTAAACTTACGATGGAAATTATAGAATGTATTTCTAACCTTTTGGGACTGAGATTCAGAACAGTCTTCTAAAATGGGGTCATGTAAGTTAAAAACCTGGTGTGAGATGGAGCTTGACACCTTTATACATGGGGAGCTCTGCCAAAACTGGAGTACACTATGCAGGCACGGAGGTGGGTGCTCCAAGAATTCCCTTCCAAGCCTCTGTTCCTAATGCTGGGAAGTTCAGCAGTCTTAGCCTGAAAATTATTAAAGCTCGTCTGTGAATTTGCTTTTTCACATGTTCCAAAACCAATCCTGCTACTGATCTATGGGAAAAGATTGAGAATTATGAGGTTGGTTAGACGTACTGTCTTTTTTTCTTTCCAAGGATCCCTAGCTGATCTTCTTTCCCTCGTGGTTTATGATGTTTGGAATGGGATTTCCAACTGCATTTTGGCAGCTCTTGTACAAATAAATGCAAGGTTTCTTTGTCTGCATGGGGCATCTTCATTTCCTGGCCATTTTTGATAGATTGCTCATCAGTGCAGCGGTTAAGGAGTATAATTGCAGTGTATATCTACTGTAGTAAATAGCAGTGATAATAATCAAATGATTGTTCATCACATTTAATCAACATATTCAAAGGCTGTTTTCTATCCCAGCTGCATTGTTTGCATATCCAGCTGTTGCAGGCAGCCTGCTCTGTGAAGAGTGGAGATACATTCTTAACTCTCTGTTTCCTTAAATTCACATTTCAGTGAACAGCGTTGAGTTTGAAAGTAAAACAGAAGAGAAGAAGGACGTTGATGACTTGACAAAAAATGGGCCTAAACCAATCTTGCCTTACAGTTCCATGTTCATCCTAAGTCCTACAAACCCGTAAGTCCTTTGACTCTATAATGCTGCTCATGGGTTACGTGTACATCAAGCATGGGTATTCAGACAAATATCATTAGCTTGATCTTCACCTCTGCCTATCAAACACATTGGAAAATTAAATAAGAGCTTATGTAGGCTGAAGACCAGATGCTGCTGTTCAGTTGAGCTTTCCTAGGGGAATAAATGGCCAGTATAGGGTAGAGATGATGGTTTAGGCAGACCCTTCCGAACTGCCCTGCTGGTGGTCAGGTGGGCAATTATTTGTTCAGTTCTAGGTCACTGAAGGAAATGTGGCTGCCAAGGATGAGAGAGCATGGGGCATCACTGGGAGCAGACATTACCAGGAGGAGCAGGCTATGGGGTGGTTCTGCTGTCAGCAAATCCTTGCAGGATCCTCAGCTGCTCTTTCCATCCTATCACCCTCCCACCACTGAAAACTTTGAACTTCTGGGAATACGTGAATATTTTTCATTTGCTAAGGCTGAGAGTACAGCTTGTAGGATCTGTTGGGATTACAGCATTTCTTCTGCTTCAGGCATCTCTGCCTCATGGGGAGCTTTGTACTCAAAGCCTGTAAATAGAGAATGTGTTGCTTTGAAGGGCTGCAGGACTAGACAAGTGCAGCAGGGGTTGTAATAAATGTAGCATAAAGGCCTGTGAGTCATTTAAAGCAGTAACTTAGGGCAACAGAGGGTGTTTGAAACTTCTGCCAGCCCAGATATCTGCTAGGAGCAGATGTGATCATTTCTTTCTGGCCCAGGTAGACTTGTTGCTGATCCCAGATGTCCTCTGAGGCTGTACTCTGCATGCTCAGGTTCCTGAGGTGGACTCGGGCCCTTCCTTTGGCAACTTGATTCAAGAGAACGGTGGCTGACTCTCCACCATCTACTGCTCAGGACTGTGACATCCCGGCTGCCTGTGCAGTCAGCGAACGAAACGGGAGCCACTCAGTGCGCTCATCTTTGACATCAGAAATGCATCTGTGGTGGAAGCTATGGTCTGGCACCCCTGCACAGAAGGCAGGCTGAATCCCTTCTTTAAATGCAAGTGCCTACAACGTAATTCAGGCTACAGCCCTACATACTTCAGGGTGATAGAGCTGTGAGTGTGTGGGCAGGCAGAACTTATCAGTGGGGGAAGTTGGAGGCTTTCTTAATGCCAGATGTTATAGCAGGGAGAATGACCCCAAACCGCTGCTAATCTAATCTCCAAAGGAAATGAACAGAAGACTTGACCTGTGCTCCTTTTGTCTCAAATCTACAAAGGACACAGTTGTTCTTTCTCTTGGTCTTCTCCAGCCATCTGCCTAATTGACCTCAGAGTACTTCAGGATAACAGCTGAAAGCACAGAAAGTTTTCCCTTATTAGAATGCTGTGATCACACGGTGCTATTTCAAATAATATCTTTTGAATTTGTGTAAAACACAGTTAGTGGGAGGGGAGAGCATTAACTGAGGTGCACTCACAGTGTAACAGAAAATTAAACTTTCTGGGGCAGTCTTGAATTATGGAGCTTGGGCTATATCTGGTTGGATAAGGAGACAGTATTTCCCTATTATTTGATAGCTCAAGTCTTTCTGTTGTGACATGACAGCTAAAAATGAGTGTTAGCTGCAAAAAGGTTGCTATAGGCAGCATTGAGAGCAGGAAGCTGGGTGGCCCCAAGCCCAGCAAGACTTTGCTATTTTGTACGTATGCTTGTCTTTTCTCACTTTGTCCTGAGCTTCATAGTCCAGGATTTGGTGGTGTTTGAGTTTTCTTGCCCATTTCTCCTGCTCCACCCCCACAAAAGCTCTTCTAAGCAACCACTGAGAAAGAAAAGTAGACTGGAAGAGAGGTATTATAACACAGGGCCAAAGGGAAATGACAAGACAAAGTCCAAGCTCTAGGAATGTCAAAAATTTGTTTCCCTTTTTCTGGGCAAGATGCAGACCCAGCTGGATCCCCTCAGATGTTTTGGCTGGTGCTAACTTCTCGAGAGGGGCCTTTATCACAGAATCACAGAATCTTTTAGGTTGGAAGAGACCTTCAAGATCACCTAGTCCAACCTAACTTTTATGCTAACTTAACCTTTATGCTTTCTTGCGAAACCTTCTCGTGAAGGTTTTCACTGCATCTATTTCTAAATATCTCCTTTCCAAACTCCACTGGGGATGCACAACCCGGGTGGTGCTAGTGGGCAAAACAGCTTTGGGAAACATTAATGAAATGTATTACTTCCGAAGTGCCACCCACCCTCTTAAAACATACACGCATTAAAATGATTTCTCAAGCACCACTGGCAGTTTACTAATGCTTCTGCTTCTCATTGCTTGTTACAAATGATGAAGATCTCAAAATAGGCACTTATTATTTCTTTGATGCATGATTCACAGTTACAAATTTATTGAAAATGTTGTCTTTCATTTCTATGGATTCATAGAGCACATAGGTGATAACCCTCTACTGTCAGGTGGGTAACTGAAGTTAAGGAATCCACAAAAGCACTTTTCTTCATGTTGTTTCATATCAAATCTGTTTCCTTGGTATTTGTAACTCTTTTTCATTCTGCATCTATTAGTAATCCAGAGAAAAGTAATATATAAGTAGATGTGAAAATTGAAATTTAATCCAACTGTTCAGGTATTTGGTTAGAGAAAATGCAGTACAGTAACTGAATTACATTCTCAGATAGCAAGGTTGTTGGTTAGTTACACATATAATTTGATTCTTGGACAGAACCTAAGTCCTTTATTCAACTGTCAAATACAATGCACATACAGAGTTCTCTGTGTTTGCAGTGAAATATTTGTGAACTGTGTTCAGATAGAATGCTATTAGCTGAAATCTGTGAATAATTTTGCATTGCTTAGAAAATGAAGCCTTCGTCACTTTTCTTGGACACAATTTTTGAACCAAAATATAAGGTTAAAGTAATCAGATCTATTACTCTAAAGTATTTGTCCAGCTTATAAAGAATGGCTTAGAATAAAATGCAGGCATAGGTGCTTGGCAGGAGCGAGCTTACTAGAAGTAATAGTCATAGTTACAAAGCCAGTTTCAGGTAAGAGTCTCAAAGTACATAGTATATATCAATTTCGAAGGGATTATTTGATATTATAAGGATTTCAAAACTAGTTTTGAACTCACAGGACTTCTGCCTGTGAGCTCAGAGTGAATAGGCTTGAGGGGCATATAAGAGTAATTTGTAGAATTGAGTCTGAATGCTTGAAAGCTCTCAATGCTCTTGTGATAGATATATGTCATTGCTTTGCTGAAGGGCTAGAGAGCAGTGCAGAGATGTCAAACATCTTGCCTTAAATCTCACCACAGATCTGATTGAAACTTGAGATAAAAGCCATTAATCCTGATTTTTATTTTCTTACCGTTATTGTAATAGGAATCCTAAAGGTGATATTCCTGTTGAACGTTGTCCTTCTGCCAACCTCCTTGGCAGAGTGCTTGACTTACAGCACCTGCAGAAGCTCTCCCATGTGCTTTTGTTTGCAGGATTCGGCGTCTGTTCCACTACATCGTCAACCTGCGCTATTTCGAGATGGTCATCCTCATAGTGATAGCCCTCAGCAGCATCGCCCTGGCTGCAGAAGACCCTGTCCAAGCAGAGTCACCAAGGAATGATGTGAGTACTGACCAGCATGGCCAGAAAAAATAGTTCCACTTCTCCCGGCAGTTATGCATGTGGCACGTCCATTCCTATCTCCGAAGGACAGCACGGTGCCCTGGCAAGCGGGTGATTCAGGGCTGAAGCTCGGAATGTTCACGAGCATGCTCTTAGCCTGTAGTAGCAATATTACAACTTAACCCAAACCTCTTTCTTTCAACCTGAGTGAGAATATGGAAATCACTGGTTGTGTGGCTGAGGCAAGTTATGTGGAAGAAGCCTGAAAAGCTTTCACCCCGTTCATCAAGGGGAAGAGCTTCCCCAGTCACAACCAGAGCTGACATTGTCCTGAGATCCCCCGCTCCTGCTAGAGCAGAATCTGAGGAAGTAAAACGTAATACGAAAATGCCTTATCTTGGCATAATTGTGGTCTTCTAGGATCAGTAGAAAATCTATCCATGGGTATCAAGCCAAACTCAGGGACTTCATGTTGCGAGGAGAAGCGGGAGCGTGCCACCTTTTAGGTGGGCTCCTGCAGCCCAGTAGCACTGGTTCCTGCAGCAGATATCTGGGTGTCTGTTCTCAAGCACATCTGCAAGAGGACATTGGCCCAGAGCTTGTCACAGCCTGTTACGTGGACACCTGCGAGTGTGCAGAACTGAAGGTTAAGTACAGAAATTGCAACATGCAGTTGTCTAATTTTGGACTCTTCAATGTATGTAGCTGTCGTATGCAGCTGGCTCTGAATGTGGTCAGTATTAGCTTTTTCCAGAGGAGGATCAAGGAATCCCTATAGCAGTAATGAGCTGAAGTATCTACAAGCTATCTTTCTTCCTCATCCTTAATAACTGTGCAATAAGCTTTAACAAAAGGATTTTATCACTCTCTTACCCTCCCAATGTCTTTAATAATGCTATCATCAGTTACAGCAGAAAAACCCATACTGCTACAGAGAAGCTGGCAAGTAAGCTCTCTAGGAAAAGGTATTCAAATATTTTGATTTCCAGTATCCATTTTGCCTTATTAAACCTGCCATGTAGGCAGGTGTACTGAAGCAACCCATGGGCCCACTTTCTGCAGTCTGGCAAGGACTGGGAAAAGTGTTGCTGTTTAAATTAGATGATTCAAGTTTGTGCATAAGCTATTTGACAGCCTCCCATGAGATGACATTTATCCATTGACACTGTGGCTAGAAGACCATTGCTAGAAGAGACTTCTTACACTTTGCACATGTGCAGATCATTTCAGTGTGCAGTCTCCCCTAATACTCATTTCTCTTTGTGATTTAGGCTCTGAAATACTTGGATTATATATTTACGGGTGTCTTTACCTTCGAGATGGTGATCAAGGTAAGAATTTTTCCAAACAGAAATGGTTATATCCCCTGTCGGATCTACACCCATCTATTTCTGGGAACCTGCAGAAAGAGGGTGGAGCACGGCAGAGCTTCCTGGGGTGCCTGGGAGGTGTTGGTGATGAAAAAGCTTTAAATCAGGAACAGCACTCAAAAGTAGCCAATGCGTAACAGATGCTTCTCTGTAGCTGCCTTCCTTATTTTTTTCAGTCTCACATTTCATGGAGGAAAATAAGGATATCTTTAGTAGCTATGGTTGTGTAAGAGGCTAAGAAATGTGGGTGCATGATGCAGAAATGTCTGTGCGTGGCTCAGGACACAGGAGCTGATAGACCTTACTGAGGCACGTCTGCTTCTTCCCTTTTCCTTGGATGCTGATCAGGAATATTAATAGCGACTGATGCTTGGTTTATCATGTTTCAAAAAGTTGTGCTTTGCTCAAACTCTGGGGCAGTAATTTTCCAGAAAGCATAATTCTAACAAAGTCAGAATTTATTCTGATACTCATTTTTTGATATGGAGTTAGATTTTACTGCCAGAGCAAGATGCAAAAGAGATGCAGAATAGAAAAATAAAATTAAATTAAATTAAAAAAAAAAAAACACAGATTTTCGATTGTTTGTTCAATGAGAGGATTTGGAGCTGTCTGAGAAAAGCAGCTCTACATGGGCAGTTGTAGGAATCTCAGAAAAGCTGATCAAATCTCTGGCAAGCACTTTCAGACTGAATTTTAGAAGATCCTTAGCAGCATTATAAGGAAGATTCAGTCTTGCACAGAAGCGAGCGAGGCTGCACGCTGAGCAGCATCCTTCAGCGAGTGTTCCAGAGTGGGCGTTTTTCTTTGCTGCATTTGGCTGTGGGTCTTCCCATCCTCTGTGTTCTATTATGTAATATCCTATTCCAAGCGTTAATTCCTACAAAGCTGGTAGGATTGGGGTAGAGTAAAATTAAACTATTTGGATGTTTCACATGCAGGCGGCTTTTTATGGCTGTTTCCATAAAGTAATGCATGTCTGTGCAAAGAATCCTGTAAATCAGTTAGTGCTTTTTTCTGTTGTGCTTTTCATTATGTTTTATTGGGTTCAGCTTTGGCTTTGACGGAGCTGTTTGTGCCTATAGACGTGCAGCTTGACTCAGTATCTCAGTGTCGCCCTGCTGGTGTCAAACCCTGAGGAAGGGGATGTGAAGGGTCATTCGATTGAGGATGATTCTCTGCACCTCAGTAACGCTGATTTGATACTTATTTTCCTAAAACTTCCTTTTCATGTGTTTCCTCTGAAGATGATTGACTTGGGGCTGTTACTCCACCCCGGCTCCTATTTCCGTGACCTGTGGAATATCCTGGACTTCATTGTGGTCAGTGGGGCCTTGGTGGCATTTGCCTTCTCGTAAGTATATTTCTCTTAACACCCAAATTTCTAGGAAATAAGCTGCAGAGGAGGCAGGGTCATGGTGCAGAGCTAGCTGAAGTGCAGTGTTTGTGGCTCCATTTCTCAGCAAAATGTTCAGTTTTTACCTTTTATCATCTTACAGCTGGGGGAAAAAAGCTCTAAATTTGTGTTGTAGGATCTCTTGAAAATTCTCCCAACTTTAGGGTGAGTGTGTTTGTTGTTCATTCAAATGTTGAGCCAAGATTTTTGTGACCTTCTGGCCATCTTCTTTTCAAGGATGAATTATAACAGTTTGTAGCAGTGTTCTGTCTTTGGGCAATTGTTTTAAAAATTTTCTTACTATGAAAAAATAGTTGATGAACTGAGTTGGTAGCTCAGTGAACTCTCTACAGAACATTATTTCTAGAGTCATGGATATTTCTGATTCATATACCTTTGGTATTTCTCCTCCTCCTCTCTCATTCAGTATATTTGTATTTCCAGAGAGCTTCACTTTAATGCTAATTGCTCCCTCAATCACTGCTATTTATGACATTAAATAATGTTCCATGTGCTTCTTTAATGTCGTAGAGAGTTTTGAGCAACAGACAATAGATGAATCATTTTTATAAAATGAAGATTGGCTTTTAGTTTGAACATTTTTTCTCAGAACAGGCCAAAGGAAGAGCAATGCAGGTTCCTCTGAATTTGGGGAGCTCAGAGTTGGATGGTGGAAAGAAATTTCCCCCCTGTAGTTCTGGGCCACAGAGTAATTGTAGTGCAAAAATTTTCCTAAGAAATTCTAGGACTTGACCTGGAAACAGCCTTCAGGACTTGGCCAGTTTAATCTTCTGCTAAATTAGTAAGTCTGTCTGCTAGTGTTGGGTAATTACAGTGAATGTTTAGCAGCCCATGCCCCAAATCCACTCACCTGTTTGTTGACATGATGATTAACGAAGATGAAGAAATTAGCAGTGTTTTACTTGCTAATGAGAAAAGGCATTCACCTTTGTCAGGGAACTGTGAAAGCGTGTCTTGCATGCTTTGGGCTGATAGTAATTTTTAGGCAGAAGGCTGTATCTGGTGCTCTTCTTACGTGCTTTTGTGTCACTACCAGCATAAAAAGTTACCGGGATCTTTCTGGTAATGTTGGCCTGGAATATTTCTTAGGATTGTTTTTATTTTCTGAGGTGTCGAGATCCCTTTCACATGATGTCTGTGAGATCTATATTTTAGTTCTTTTATTCTTCATAGCAAATGCTGGATTAAAAAATATCTAAGCTGATTTGACCCCTGCCAAGGAGCAGATGAACAGGAGATGGAATTGCTGGTATGGTTTTTGAAGAAGTCGAGGAACATCACCTCTCCTTTGCCACTTTTTCCAAATAGGACGTATTAAAGATGGATTAGAGAAAGTACACCTGAAGAGTGCACAAATTCTTCAATTCTATGCTTGTATTTTTTATCAGCTGTGAACAGAGCCCTCCTGTATATGATTAGATGATCAAGCTGCAGCGTTTGCTGTCCCTCAGTGGAGGTGATGGTGGCAATTTTTTTGATTAGCGATATTGGGGTCTGGGCTTTCTGTGCCCAATCCTGTGCTGAAGAATTGTTTTGATCTGGGAGCAAGTCATGCCCAATACAAGTTTTTCAAAGGGAGGCTGCCATCCCTCTTTGGAGACTTTGTTACTATTCACTAGAAATCAGTTTTTTAGAGGAGCTGAGTGCTCTGCTGTAAGGAAAGCTGTTTTGAGATGTAAAGGCTGAAGAGAGACATAAAAATCAAACAATATTAGTCACGAGTATTGGCATGCAAAGCAATATTGCCCAAGTCTGTGATTCACTGAGAATCTCTCTTTTTCCATTAGGAATTCAAACCTTAAAGACTGGGGAAGGGACAGTTGGTAAACCCTTCAGAGCAGCTCTGCTGTAAGAGCAGACATCAGGGTTTGCCTCTAAAACGTCTTCTCTTGAAGCAAAATTTTCTTTTGGACGAGTTATTGATTAAAATGAATAATTGTAAATCCTTCTAAGTTGTTTTGTGGTCAGGTTTCCCATTGCTCACATTGGGCCATGAATATCTAACAGCCCCTCATCAGCCTCTAAATAAATTGCTTGTACATCCCCTGACTGTGCTTCATAATAGCGTGCCCCAAGCTGTTTCTATTTTACATGCTCTGAGCAATTATTGAGCAGGGATTTGGAGAAGGGAATGAATAAAACCTGTCTGCCTATTTACTCGCAGATTAAAGTGAGTCAAACCTATTTCTGAGGCTCAGAAATTTTTGAATTTCTTATTATGATTCTAACCGCTGCTACATGCCCATATTTCAGCCGGCAGTGAGTGTTGACATCCAATTCAGAGAATCCTTGTGGTATCTGTGCTCTAATCTGAAAGCAGGAAATCCAGTCATTTGTAGGAGATGGCTTGCTCTCTGTTCCCCCAGTCCAGTTATGAATACTAACAAGTCTCAGACTGTTCAGATAGAATTTGGGTAGATAGTCATGTCCTTAGCTCAGCTGCGTTGCTTGGTTAAGCCAGACAGATGCACTGACCCTGTTGAATTTTGATCATCCTGAAAATGAGCTTTTGGAGAAATAAACTGGGTAATCTTCATTGTTTGGTTAGTGGGTTTTTGCTAGCAAATACTAGAGTCCTGTCACTCATCACCTGTGTTGCTGTAAAAGTGTACTTAATGTGGCTGTTGGTAGTTTCTGTTTGCAAGACTATGTGATTGCCACTCTCTTGGTGTGACTTAATTCATGCATGTTCTTGACCTTGTGGCTGTCCAGTAAAGGTGATATGAGTTATCTTCTTGCTGAATACACGTGTCCCTGAAAACCTAGGAAAAACAGGCCTCCCTGAAACTCTTCTATCCGGAATATAGCAGCAGCCTGTTTGTTTAGCCATATGATATGGTATCAGTCACTGCTGCAAGGTGCATAACATTCATCTCAGCCTTTCAAACCAGCCTGCCTTCTGCCTGCAGCTCTAGAAGCTCTTCTGTGCTTGACTGTAGTTCAAACATTTTTGAAAACAAGATCCCCAGTGAGGTGCTAGAAAGATTGATAACGCTGGTGATGATGATAATAAAATAATATCCTCCACTTAGCAATGCATTTCAAAGGGAAATACCTTTCTTTTTCTAGAGATAAACATTCCACAAACATACAGACATGTTTTAGTCTTTAGGGAAATAGAAGAGCTTAAAGCAAGCTAGTAAACTTGTTATCAAAATTCACCAGCCCCAGGTGTAAATTCCATTTGTTCCATAGAAATAGCTGATGAATAGGAGCAAAGAGATCGCAATTTTACATTTTCAACACCAGAAAGGTGTTGAGATGCTTTTGTGTGCTGAGATGCATAGAATTTCGCACTACTCTTTGAAAAATCAAATGACATTTGCCAAACAACCGAAGTTATTACCTCCCAAAGTGTTGGTAGGATGAAGGTATATTTGCCCTGCCTACCTGCCGGTAGAAGGGCTGATGGCAGTAGAAGGGGGGATGTGTGGGTATATGCTGTATAGCCAGCCTGTTGCTTCCTCACTTGTTAATTTGTACAAACACTGAGCTGGTGGGCGCGGGTTGGGATGGGATTCTCTGCCAGCACGTGTCTGCAGGTGCATGGGGTGCACTGTATAGCCTTATGTTTGTCATTGACTCTGCTCTTTCTTTGTCTTCTTCTTGCTGGAATCTCTCTCTAGGAGTTTCATGGGGTAATATGTTATTCCTGTATCTTGCTGCACTGTTATGCCTGTCAAATATGTGTACACACACTTGCCACTGTGGAAATGAACCATGTTACACCCATTACATCGACTCCTTTGTCACATTATTCAGTGAAACGTAGTTTCCCTTAACAGTTCTCATTCATTTCAATTTCCTTTAACCAGGGGATAAAAGCAGACTAGAAAGCCAGGTGACAAGTGTTGCATTTGACCAGAAAGTCAGCAACTATGATATGATATTTGCACCCAAAATACTGGAGGGAATGATGTAGTGGCTGTATCGTTGATGTGTGAGTTGCAGTTCACAAAAATCTTAATAACTAGTTTTGAAGAAGCAGTTTTATTCTCCTTTAGAGGCTTGCTGGTCCAAACTGCGTTAGCAACTTGGCTTCGTGCAGGGTGGGCGCTGCGACCCAGCCTGGCCCTGGCCGTCAGCTCTGCCCATGGAGAGGTCTGACACAGAAAGAGAGGTGCTGAGAGGGTGGCAGGGGCAGTTTCAAAGAAGGAGGTAGGAGAGGTGGTGGTTAGCCATCTCCAGGAGGCAGCTTGCCCTCGGGGACCCAAGGGACACAGCGGTGCGTCATGTCCCATGACCACCCCATGCAGGGCAGGAGCTGGGGCGGGCTCCTCTGCAGCAGACTGCCAAGAGGTGCGATGGAAAGGATGCAGAGAAAGGTCTTTGTGGTCCAAGAAATCGGGTACTCCTTTGTTTCTTCTGCCTAGGCCAGCAGACCATTGGGACCCTGGGAGAAGGGAGCTTTGTGCTCGGGCGGAACCGAGTGCCCTCGTTTGCTCTTCACTGGAGGAATTGACTCTGCCTTGGGGATTTCGGGCAGCTGCAGGAGGTGGTGACTTCACCCTGCTCTGAATATTTGATGGTGTGGCTCTGAGAGGCCCACGTATGTGAAATCAGGGCTGCTACCAGGAGCAACAGAAACAAGAAGCTTCCATTTTATAGAGCAATTAATTTTTTAAAGGATCATTTATTTATTAAAGGGAAAAAGGCCACGCAAAGCTCTTTTTAAATATTTTTAGTGTTTTAAATAACTGAGCAGCAAACTGCCTCAGGAAAAACTGAACTGGCCTAACGCAACCTGAATTGACCCAACGTAATTTTTTTCCTTTTTATGTTTATTTTGTTTTCTGTCTGTCTTTCTCCTGCTTGCTCTTCTGTCGATCTTCTGAATTTGGTAGTTGTTATTCTGCTCTTCACCTAAGGGCAGTATCTTTTCCTTCCACACCAATTTATTTCTGTAGTGAGAAATATGCAGTTGGGACTGCTCTGGTCAAATGTGTGCTTGTATACACCTTTTGGCTGAATCTTAGTTCCATCTGGACCTTTTATTTTAGGACATCTAACTTTGTACTAGATGTACTACTTTGTACTTTGTACTGGTGTAAAAAAACAATATTAGGAGAGGAGTCTCTTACAAACACCAAAACCAATTCTTAAGATTTTTTTTTGACAGGCTGAAATAGTTGCAAAAATTGCATTTAATCACAATGCAGTTTGCATTGCTCTGGTTCCGAGTACCAGTCCTTTGGAAAAGCTTTCTCTTATAGCAAGGCTCTCGGTGGCTTAGGATTTTTCAGGATCCTCTATATGACTTAGATCATAAATCCCATTAACATTTAATCAGCCCGTGTCCTTTATTTGCTTAGGTGCCTGAAAGAAAAAAAAAAAATCAACCCTTCTTAGTGTCCTTCGTTCAGGCAGAAGGAATTTCATAGGGCTGGAGCTGTCCTCCTCTCACTGCCCAGCTCTCAGTGCAGTCTGCACACTTCCCTGGCAAGGGAAAAGCAGCTTCCTCTGTCGTACACCCAGGCAGAAGGATTTGCTCTGTTCCACCTATTCACTCGTCCCCAGAAGGTCGGATTAACCTTCCCTCAATGTTAAGTCCACAGAGGTTATTGCTCCAGGTTTAGAGCAAGCCCTGTAAGACCTGAGCTGGCTCCTTCAGAGCCCAGAAGCGTCTCTGTTCCCGTCTCCACTTCCAGCAGGCCTCACTGGTACAATCGCTATTTAGCACAAATGCACAGCAGCGTACAAATAGGTTTTTAGATCTGGAATCACGAGTACTGGAAGACACAGTGCAGAAATACTCCGTGTTTCTGCCTGGAACCAAATGAGGACCGTCGAGGCTTATTAGTTCAGTTGCTACCTGCAAGTGGCTGTGCTGCTAGGCTGGGCTGTGAGTGTATCTGCAAACCAGAAACGTGGCCACAAATAAAGAAGAATTTACTATATTTCTTGGCCAAGGTGTCCCTGCCTCCTACTTAATGCATTTTTTTCTCCTGCTGCCCCGACCACGTGTCCCCCAACCCTCTCACCTTTGCTCTTCTCTCACCCCTGCATCCCTCAGCTCCTACTTCTTCACCCCCTTCTGCTCTGCCTTCCTCATCCCGTGAAACCCCAAGTGGCTGGACCACACGGAGCACCCTGATCGGTTCGCTTGGCCTTCCAGAGGGGACGGGGAGCAGCAGGGGCAGCCAAGGTGATGGGCATGTGTTGGGTGACCACCAGCCACACGGATGGGCTGGCTGGCCAGGCCAGGTGGTGTCTCCTTGCTGGTGTAGCCTACTGCCACTTGTGCTCTCCTCCCACCACTTTCCTCTTGAAGAGACTGAACAAAGCGCCTGCAGCGCTCTGTGTTTTGCAGCCGGGGTGTTGCTGAGGATCAGACAAAGCTGTCTGGGGGGTAAGTGGGCTCCAGTTTGGCTCTGCTGGAGGCTGTGGTGACAAGCGGGCGATTGGAGTCACAGGAGCAGGGTCTTTGCTTGCTAACAGTTGGCGATTTGAAAGCGAGTATGTAAAGCCAAACATGGACCTTCACGTACCTTCAAACCTAACAAGAAAGCCAGTAAATCTATGCTGGTTGTGTCTGCTTCATCCGGACCAGATTAAAGGGTCTCTAATGTGAATCAAAAAATAATTCTTTTAAATATATACAGTAGTTCTTCTGTGGAGTTAAATCCATCCTGTAACTCCATGAGCATCAGCACAACCACCTGGACTTACAGCCATGCGAGTAGGCAGCTTCCATCTGCGGCTGATGAAAATGGCCCTAAAGCAGCCCTGAAAGAGCAGGCAGGGAGAGGAGAGGTAAATGTCCATCCTGCTCCTCCTCTCCTCCATTTCTATTAAATTACATGCCAAGGCAGCTTCTGTTCAATGTAATAGGTCATTGGGATGTATCCTATGGCCCTCCAAAAAGTCCTTATGTCTCACTTCCAATTGCATTTCAGGATAACAGCAGTTACTGATAATTGGAAACAAAATCTGGGCATGAGACAGGAATGTGCGTTCCTAGGTTGCAGATTCCAGTCCAGTATTTGTATTGAGTAACACAGTCTCAGTATTGAGTTGTCAGTCTTCTAGAAGTGGATAAATTACAAAAAGCCACCTTCCAGGGCTTAGCGAGGCTGGTCAGGCACAAAACCAGGTTGTTTCCTTCCCTCTCGGTGCTTCTCCTTCCGCACAGCGCAGAGGGCTGGCTGCTAGCAGGGGATGGGGAAGCTTTGCAGCCCGCTCCCTGCACATACCTCGTGTGGGTCTCTAGGCTTGCTTGGTTTTATCGCTTTCCTGTTGGAGAAGAGAAACACTGTTTAGCAACTGAAGAGTGTAGGAAAGGTCTATCAGCATCTGCTCAATGTGTTATTCATTCCCACCCGTGTTACTCCAGTACAGTCTCAGACCCAGTCTACAGTCATGAATAAAACTCTGTTACAGATTTCCATCCCATTTTTCACTTCATACTAAATGAAGGGGAATGCCATTGTTTTGCTGTCGGATTGGAAGAAGACGTATCTGTGTCTTGGTGTGTGTGGGGGGAATAATTCTTTTTCATTTATTTTGGAAGTGCACGAGGAAAGGAACTCTATCCTTCCCTAAAACCTCTTAATGGAGATGAGAGGAATGGTCTTATGTCTTGCACACACAAAAACTAAAAACAAAATGTGACTTACAGCATCTGCATGCGTAAGTGGGAAGTTGTCCTAGCACTGTTCTAGGCATGTAATATGCCATCATATTACATGGTCCAGCATGGGTTTGGTAGCATGTCTTCCAAACGAGACCCGAGGATGAGGGCATGGGCATACAGAGAGTGGCTCCGGTCCCAAGGAGAGCACTGCCCTCCCCGCAGGGCCTCCGGTCCCTCCGGTCACCGCCTGCTTGTCCAGGCACAACTTCCCTGCCGGAGAAGTGCGAGAAGCCCACCGAGAAACGTCCTCCTGTCTCACCGAGGTGCCTGGGGCGGGATGAGCGCTGAGCGCGACCTTCTCGCTTCTCCCGCCCGTGCCTGGGGTGAAGGTGCTGGTGCTGAGCCTCCTCTCCCAGTGCCTGCAGCCCACCCGTGGCTGCGCCAGCCGCGGCTGTTGCCTGGGGTAGAAAGGCCACCGGTTCCTTGGTGGCACTCGGTGAGCCACCGGGAAGTGAGCCACGGCTGGAGAGCGCGAGGGGCTGAGCATGGCGAGGTCCGCGGCCGGCCCCAGCCTCCCTTCTGCAGTGGTGAGCGCGTCCCAGGTCCTCACTAGTGCTCGGTGGCCGTGGTGAGGACGGCCCTGCAGACCTGTGAGAAAACAGAGCACCACTGCTCATCTCCAGGTGGTTTTGTTTGGACCCGGGGACCAAACTATTCCCTCCGTTTTCTTGTACCTTTTATCCCTTGCAGAGGAACTAAAGGCAAGGACATCAACACAATCAAGTCGCTGCGAGTTCTGCGGGTCCTAAGGCCACTGAAGACCATTAAACGGCTGCCAAAACTAAAGGTTAGAGAACAACCTCGCATCTTTCTTTCTCTGGAGGTTTGCAACCGGTCTGAGTGGAAGCTGATGGAGTAAACTTCATCCAAGTTATTTTTGTTCCTTTTATTTTGTTGCAATTAATCTCTCTGCCAGATTTATAAAAATAGCCGTGCAGATGTTTAGCAAATGTCAAACACTTGCTTCTTTTGCAAACATTGTATGCGATTGTATGAATTATTGCAAATCCACATTAAAATCAAACTCTCAAAGAAAGAAAAAAATTGCAAATTAAATTACAGTTTGTACGTGTGATGCTCCGAGAAATGATACGTGAGAAAACAGGCTTTGGAGTCTTTGACTTTCACTAGAGAGCTTAATATGAATATTGCAAGATTTTCCCCAGTCTGTCTAAGGAGAAATGTCACTGCCGTATGAGGAGTTTTAATCTGTTCATCTTTTCTATTAAAGAATATATAGCGCGGGGGTTTATAGCAGTACCCTTTCATCTCTAGAATGCTAAGTTACAAAGTAAAATAAATGTAATGGCCTGTGGTTACTTATTCGGCACCATTTCAGGAACGCTTTGAGATAGAGCCAGCCCTGGAAGCAGAGAGTGGAAGGAGTTACAAAATTTAATCATTTCTGAGTTTTGGAACTCTGCAATATCAATTATAGAATGTCTTCATGTGCCATCAGTGCTTTCAGGCTCTTTTCTCTGAGAGATAGGGGAAAAGCAAAGGGTGCTTCTGCAGTGGTGAAACAATGTCTGACAATTCCTGTTTTCACATAATGCTACGTAAAAATCAGGGTTCCTTATTATATAGATTTGCCTTTGTCCTTACCCACAATTCATGCCTAAATAATTTTCATTTCATGCATTTTTATGCGTACTAAATTTACCTCACAAGATAAGGAAGAGTGATGTTGAACAATGTAGAAAATGGTCTTTATTTGTTTAGAAATCTGAAATGCACAGTTCTTAGGTCATGCAACACTCGACAGCAGCTCTGTCTTACTGCAGAACACAACATTTGCTTTTTATTGAATGCTTTCCTTATTTTCAAGTCATTTTACAGAGCGATTTTACCATTTCTAAAGAAGTATTCAGAAATCTTTGTGTGAAGCAGAAGTCATATTCACATGGTTTGTCTTCAGAATTCTTTTTCATTTTTTTCCTGGATGTGATCTTGTACGCAACAATCAGCAAGATTAATAGGTTGATTAGAGATACTTCCAGTGTTTTAATTTTGGTTTTCTGGGTTGCATCAGGAGCGTAATTCTGGGAATTATTCAGTGCCATTCAGAGAAACAGAAACAATATTGTACAAACCCCGTGCTCAGGCAGTAACACAGCTCCATTTCTATTATTATGACAAACTTCTTAGACTAAAATTAAGCTGCAAATTACTTGTAACAATGAACCAGTGACTAATAACCAAATAATAAATGTATTTGAGAATTTATTCATGAGGAGTTCAGAAGTGACATATGCTGACTAGATTATTCACACTTAATCTTGATAGACACTTCATTAGAAAAAAAAAATATTGTTCAAAGCATTTGGTTGTTTTGCATCTGGTGTATTCTCCTTATTATTCAAACAGTTCAAATAACAGTCAATGAGGAACATATTTGATGAGGTTTCTCCCTATCCACTGTGAATAAATTAAACACAAGTACGTTTTTCATTTCATAATTGGCCATGGGAATATTTGCTTAGGACTAATATTTCTCTGTCTTTATGAATTCTACGGGCAGCACCGGAGAATTCAGTGGCACACCAAACTCAGCAAGAAAGCAGGAGGTGTAGGAAGCCAGAGTTATCTCTCGCAGCGAGCACGCACCAAACACTCAGCCTGCAGGTCAATGAAATCGCACGTGGGTTGTGTGTTGGGTAACTATTCCCGAGTGTGGGTAGATGCTAGGTGCCAGGGCAATACCCTTTGCCTTTCTCTCAACCCCTTAACCTTGTTCTCCGTCCCCAGGCTGTCTTTGACTGCGTGGTGAATTCCCTGAAGAACGTCCTCAACATCCTCATAGTTTACATGCTCTTCATGTTCATTTTCGCCGTCATTGCCGTGCAGCTCTTCAAAGGCAGATTCTTCTACTGCACCGATGAGTCGAAGGAGCTGGAGAAGGACTGCAGGTATGGCTGGGGCAGGGGCTGCGGAGGGAGCCCAAGGTTCCTCTGCCACCAGTAGCTCCCCTGGCTGTCCCAGAGCTGCATCAGTGGGTATCTGCTGAGCGCGGTGAGGCTCCTGGAAGTAAGAGCATTGCTTCAGCACAATTACCCTAGAGGTGAATTTTCCCTTTTGTTGTTTTCATACTTTCACCATTCCTGGTGGTGGTGATCTAGCAAACGATTACTCGAGTGCTTAACAATACAGGGGAGAATGCTCCTTCTCCCAGCGAGGGCTGGGTGTGAATTCAAGGTAAAGCCCAGGAAGCGGTTAGGTAGGGGTGGCATGACTCCTCTTTCTACCTGCTGCCTTGATTCTCAGGGCTCGTGCAAATTAAGAAAACAGAATGAATAAATAATCAAAAGGGAGTCAGTAGGAAGTTAAAGAACTCCTAATTAGCTAGAAAAAGGGACTGCATTTGAATATCTTAAAAGCTCTATTGTGCTTTGTCCTTTGCAGCAGACTGTCAAGGTGTTTTGCTCCCCACAGTGGGTGTCTTCCTCGCTTGTCTTTGTCCTTGGCACCGAGCTGCATCCTCAGCACCGGCCGGGTCTGCCCGCCTGCCTCCCCCTCTCCTGGCGGCCCTGCCACGCAGGCAGCACCATGGCTGCTCTTGCTGCTGCTCTGCCTCGCAACAAAGCAGATGCATTGCAGAAGCGTGAAATTATAAAAGAATTTAGGGTGGAGGGGAAATCTTCCGCTGTCAGGTCCAAGCTCCTGTCTCTCAAAGGACGACCAATTCTGAAGTTAGATACAGCTTTCAAGTAGGAACCAGAGACTGTTCCCCATCAACCAGCACAGTTTTCTGTAAAGTCAGACAATCTGGGGGACAGCATGCTGTTAGCTGTCAGCTTTGCCCAGCAAGTGAATGCCCTGATGACATTTATTTCATTTCTAAACCTCAGGCCCAGGTTCCTGAGGCTCCTCTGGCCTTTACTTGTGTTACCTATGTTTGAGCAACCTGGTCTGGTGGGAGGTGTCCCTGCCCATGGCAGGGGCTTGGAAACAGATGGTCTTCAAGGTCCCCTCCAACCCAAACCATGTGATGAGTCTACAAACCTAGGGGCTGTCTCTTAGCTGTGCATGGTCAGACTCTGGGCTGTTACTGGGGCTTTCCAGTGTTCATTGAGTCGTAGCATGTGGCTGATTTGGCTTAACTCTCCCATTTGGTCTGAATTTCTGTTGTTCCTAGGGGTCAGTACCTTGACTATGAAAAGAATGAGGTGGAGGCACAGCCCAGGGAATGGAAAAAATACGAGTTCCACTACGACAACGTGCTGTGGGCTCTGCTGACGCTTTTCACCGTCTCCACAGGAGAAGGGTGGCCAACGTGAGTATGTGGGGCTGGCGGGGTCAGCCATCTCCGTCAGAGGTAGCGGCAGCTTTCCACAGCTGAGGGACACGTAAAGGACAGGTGACCTGGGAAATAGGAATAGTCTTTATCAGCCAAGCTTTAACGTCCCCTTGTGTCATTACTGGGTGAGTCAGCGGGTAACATTTTGCATTTTTCTCAGGGCTCCTCTGAGCTTGCACACTGATGCTTAGGCAGTTTTCAGTACTGAACAGCCTGCTTGCTCCTGTCTCTTGGCTGTGCACACTTTCTTAGGTGTAAAATTTGCAATGGAAATATAAGAAAATGTCAGAGGGGGGAAGTATTGGACCGATGTTGAAAGCGTACTGGGTATTTGAGCCCCCGGATTGTTCAGCATGTGACTTTATTTTGGCAGACATTTCTGCTGGGACACGGATTGCAGTTCATGGTCAGAGATCTCTACATGGCAGGACTTCCCTGTCCTCTGCATTAAGTTATTACATAAAGAATAAAACTTAGAGCATCAGTCTCTCCTTTCTAAACACTCACTGTTCCTCTGGATACTCAGAGATCATCAGTGCTTTTCTTTTCCCACCCTTATTTCATTCATATTGACCAGAGCAGAAAAGAAGCCAGATCTAACTGTATCCTCTCCCTCTCACTTGGATATGTGGATCTGTACATAGCAGATCGCCATCATTCATCAGAACAGTGAAAACAGAGAGGGTTTCCCTAAAATATCCTCAAGGAAAACTTCTTCCCAGCCACAGAGATGGGAATGAGTTTGACCTGAGCATATGTGGAAAATTGGTGCTTCACACTGATTCCACTGACATTTCTTCTCTCTCTGCGCTTGCTTGCAGTGTGCTGAAGCATTCAGTGGATGCTACCTACGAGGAACAGGGTCCCAGCCCTGGCTACCGAATGGAAATGTCTATCTTTTACGTGGTGTATTTTGTTGTCTTCCCTTTTTTCTTTGTGAACATCTTTGTGGCGTTAATCATCATCACCTTCCAAGAGCAAGGAGATAAAGTGATGTCAGAATGCAGCCTAGAGAAAAATGAGGTACCCACGTCTTATGAATTCAGCAGCTGTGGGAGTTAGCACCTGGGGGTCCAGAGCACCCTGACACTGAGGGGAGTTCAATCCTTGTCCTTCCTGCACCAGGAAGGGCTTCAGCACGCGTGGTGTGATGTGCTGAGTGTAAGACCTAGAGAACGTGGGCACCAAGCCACTTACAGCCCTTCAGCTTTTGCATTAAAACCAAACCAGGGAGAGTCCCCAGATGCTGCACTTCAGCTAAGCAGTGTCCCGTGTCCCTGCGGATCACACCTCCGCTTCAGAGTGGAGATGGTGTTGCGTGTTAGCTCGAGCACGTGTGTGTGAAAGGAGACAGAAGTGTTTGGCGTGTTAGTGGCTGCCCATCAGAAATCGAAGTGAAATACAGTTGCTGCTGCTCCCCAGTGGAAAGCTGCTCTCACCAGGCTTTTGTGGCCTGGCTGAGCCAGTGTCCTTCTGCCAGCAGCCAAAAGGAGATTCCTTGGGAAGAGCTAAGAGCAGGGCAACCACGTATGATGCTTTCATTTAACACTCTAAAAAATGCCACCGTTTCCAGCTTAGGAACCTCCTGAGCTGGACATGGTATCTCTGTAGTTAGCAGCATCTGTGCATTAGTCTTCCACAGACGTATCCAGTTTCCTCATGAACCCAGGCAGAATTTTAGCATCTGCAAAATCCTTTGTCTGGGGTCCCATGGCTTCAACTACCTGTTGTGCAGAAAAAAATCTCTTTTCATTAATTTTGAAACTGGAACCTGATTTTTGATTAAAAGAGATGACTTTTAATCAGTTATTCAGTGTTTCAATTGTTTGTCTGTTTGAACAAAAAGTCCAAAATAAAGTAGAATATTTAGAGATGATTTACCCACATTTTTTTCAACTGAGCTGAAAGTATTCTTCTTGAGATTTGCAGTATGACCAAATTTGAGATTTTGAATTTTTATCTCAATCCAAGATGAGAAAATGTTTCAGAATCAAAGCTTCTTGTGGGTAGAAACCGTTTTTAATGTGCTTTTCTACTTATAAAAATGTGAACAGAAATTGCCAGCTAAGGGTGTCTTTGAGAGTTCACCCAGTAACATCTGTTGGATAGTTTATTGGTTGAGTTCAGTTCACATTTCATAGAAGTTATTAGGTGGAGAGGTTTTGCCACGCGTGAGAACACACCCGAGCTTCACGATTCTTTTTTTAAACACAGAAAACATCTTCACCAATCCTCCAGTTTCTGGAATTCCGTGTCAGGAGGAGTTGGCAGAGTGTTTTCTGAAGCAAGCCCATGAATTTAAAGCTCATTTCCTTAAGCAGGAAGGGATCAGGACCTGCTGGGTGGTGAAAGGCTGTCTCCTGGGCTGCGGGGTGTTACAGGAGTGCTGCGGGGTTTGGGATTTCCATGAGTGTCCAGAAGTGATCGCAGTTTGGGGATGGTGTGCTGCACTTTACAGTAGCAGTCAGTACTTGCATCGTGTGTGAGAAACGCTTAGAAATACCATCCTCCACTAAATGCTCCACTCCTAGCATTATCCTGACTGATGGGGACTGCCAGCCCTTTTTTGTATTCTTTTCATCCCATTTTTGTTTTGTAGAGGGCCTGCATAGACTTCGCCATAAGTGCCAAGCCACTGACCCGCTACATGCCTCAGAACAAGCAGTCTTTTCAGTACAAGATGTGGAAATTTGTGGTGTCCCCTCCCTTTGAGTATTTTATCATGGTCATGATTGCACTCAATACTATTGTTCTCATGATGAAGGTTAGTGGGCTGTTACTGAATCTTTGCAATTTGGGGCTAGAAGACGCGGTGTTTGCTGTAGAGGTTTTGTGCTCTCAAGCTGAGAGCTGGGGGGATTGGCAGGAACAGCCGCTGCTTCTGATGGTCCCCTGTGTTGATTTCGGAGGCCGCGTGGGATCCCTCCTGACCCCAGAGGGAGGTGGTTTGGTTGTGAGGTTGTGACACTGCGATGGAGGACTGGGCTCTGCAAGTCTGGAGCTCCCGGTTCCTCCTGTGCTTCCTGCGCAGAGCAGGGTCACTTCCTGGGGATGCTCTAAATCCAGCCATGCCCCAGAGATCACTCAAATTTGTGTCAGGCTTCTGGGACATGATCCCCAGGCCTAAAAGGAAGAGATGTGGGTGGATAGTGTGGATAATCTCCCCTCCTAACCCCTGCCTCGCTTAGAGTATTTCAGAATCAAGCGGTCACCACGTTCTTAGGGCTTGTGGGAATGAAACACAGCTCTGCACTTGTTCCCCAGTTTTGGAAAATGCCCTTCCTCCCTGCTGGTCCATGATGTGCTTGCAGGGAGATGGACACAGCAACAGTGTCCCAGCCCCTGGGGTGTCCCCAGCTGCCCCACTGGGACAGCGTGTAGGCAACGCTATGATTCTGGAGTGGCATGCATAACCATGCTTTAAACCAAAGTCTTGCTTAAAGTGAGTCCTGAATCTGGCACTAAAATGGGCAGGAGTCTTGCAGTCAGGCAAGTCAACTGGGAAGGTTTTACTGTGTCATTGTAAGGGATCTTCCAGTAACAGCCTTTCTTCCATCCCGGTTTAGTTCTATGATGCTCCAGAAGCATATGAAGAAATGTTGAAATGCCTGAATATTGTGTTTACATCCATGTTTTCAATGGAATGTGTGCTGAAGATCATTGCCTTTGGTGTGCTGGTATGTGCCTTCCTCATTTACTTTCGACTGTTTCCTCTCTATATGAAATGCTTGTATTTCATGATGCACATTTAAAAACAAGCAAACAAAAGAAATTGTCTTGCAAAGAGATAATAACTCCTGGATCCTTCTATCCCCCTTGTGTTCTCATTTGGCAGAATTATTTCCGAGATGCCTGGAATGTCTTTGATTTTGTAACAGTGTTGGGAAGTATTACTGATATTTTAGTAACAGAGATTGCGGTAAGTACAGTTTGCTCAATTTGCTTCCTTTACCAACAAAGCTGTACCCTGTCAAGACATTGCACCTTCTCCCTGCCAGCTCTAGAGCTGCCTCGGGGACCCACGGTGTGATGGTGTCCTTGGGTGACCTGGCAGCCTGCTTCCATTAGCTCTGCTCTTTCCATGGAGAAGAGCGCTGCTGTCTGCCCCAAAGACTTTCATGCCAAGCTCTGATGAGAACGACAGTGCTGGTGACTCTGCCAGGAAGCAGGCTCTATTTCTCATTCAGGAAAAGGCCCTAACCCTGAGCCATTTTTGCTTATTAATGGAAAAATCCTATTGAATTTAATAGAGGGACAATATCAAAAGGAGTCTAGTGAAGACTGGTGGCTTGTAGTGTGCTGCGCTTTGCAGGGCACACGCACGCACACCAGTGTCACGTCTGCCACTCCCAGCCCATCTTGATTATGGGGCAGGGCGAAGGCCATAAGAGAAGAGAAGGACGGGAACATAAAAGCAGCCAGAAAGTCACCAGCCTGTGCAGTCTGCGCTGGGGGAACGTGGTTTCTGTTCTGTGCAAAAAGGCTTTGCAGGGCAATTATTAATTAAAAGAATAAAAATAAAACATAACTATATGATAGGATTCATTGGCCACCCCTCCCATGTCTGCTGTCTCCTTGCTAACGATGCCTGGTGATTATGTTAAGTGCACAAACTTACCATTAAATTCGAGAGGATTTTTCCATAAGGGCAGCAAATGACTGATTCTAGCCTTGACAGCCTGAGATTATCCAATGTAAAAATGTGCTCCTTTCCTCTCCCAATGCATGTTTTAGCTGATGATGCTGTATCTGTATGTAATGGATTTGAACTTTACCATAATTTTTTCTTCTCAGTCCCCAGGATTTGCTTATAGACCTGTTTTATGTGTGCTAAGCACTATGTTCCCCAGACTTCTTTACAGGACATTCAGCTGGTGCTAAAGACCATGTTACTCTTTCTAACAAAATACATTATTATCTAACCTCCTTGGTAAAAAAAAAAAAAATACAGAAAAAGCCAACTTTTACTTCCCGTACAAATGTTATTTGTTTAACAGTTGATGAATCTTGTAGATTTTGCATTGCCTTTTGTTCTTAGTGCACAGCTTACGGCCAGGACAAAGTTACTGAGATCAAGCACAAGGTCTGGCTACCACCTCTATGTGTACGTAGGGGATTTGTTGTGCTGTGGGCAGCACTGGATGCTTGCCTCCATTCCTCTGCACTGGGACATGCTTTCCTGCCAGGTTCAGGCACCCAAACCTTTGTGTTGGTTTGAAAATCTGTGGAAATGTTTGCAAGTCAGCCACAACCACAGATTGACACTTCTTTTCAAACCATCCTTTGGCCAGTGTTACCAGGAGGGAGCAGCACAGTGAACTCGCATGACAGGAGCCTGTGCTCTCTGAGTTTGGTAAATGTTCCTTCAGGAAAAGAAAGGGTAAGAGTTAGTGCATAGGTAGGGGTTCCTCACCTTCTCCTGGACTTTGGGCTGGAGACAAATGTGCTCCCAAAGAGCCACGTGGGAGTCATTGGTGCAGTAGCCTTGATGGTACTGGGAGCGGCTGCATCACCTTCTTGCTCTGCACTGCTTTCTCTGGTTTCCAGCATCAAATAGTGCAGCAATTCAGGGATGTCTTTGAAGAGCAGCATGAATTATCTCTAAAACAGGCAGCAAAATCCATTAGTGTTAAGCTCCCAAGCATCTATACACTTTTCCCTTATCCTTCCAGATGGTAATTGAGAGTCTTTTGGTTTGACTTAACTGCATCCATCAAGCCAAACCTTGGGGAGGACTGCCTGGTGGAGTTCAGCCTAACCTGGCAGTGCATCCAACACGAAGTTGCTCACAAACATCTCTTTCATATCAAACCCAGCTGTCACCCGTTGCCACTCCAGCTCCTTACCTCTTGGTCCTGTCTCAGTCCACAGACCAATTTGAGCTCTGCTTTCACTAAATCTTCCCCTTCTGCAGCATTTCTGCGCAGCCACTGTGTCTCCTGCCCACGTGCTTTCCCCTGCAGAGTACCTAGAGGTCTCCCCTGCCTTCTTGCTAGAGCTGTTTTTCAAAACTTCTTTCATACAGTGCTTCTCTGATCTCCCTCCAGCCTGTGTCTGTCTGCAGCAGAACACTCATACACACTGAATGGCTTTTGTAGCCACCGGTGTGTTATTTTTTAAGCTGCATGCATCTATCTCTGAGCCTCAGACGGGGCGACGGGCTGAGAGTTCAAGCACATCGTGCGCAGCGTGCCGAAGAGGCATTAGGAAGGAGCTTAGTTGGCTTAAAGGTGACATTGATGCATTGAATCACTGCTTAACTACTCAGGTGAGAATTTGCAGCGGTGCCCCAAAGACTGCATTTATATCACAACTGTTAATGGCAGCAAATAATTGCAGCTTTCAGGCTTGGAGCGTTTGCTTCGTCCAGAGGCTCGTGGTGCAGGTCGCCTTGCACCAGGCTCCCCACTGCCAGCGCAACCCTCCCTCCCCTCCCAGGCCCAAGGGCACTTTGTGGTCCCTAGGGTGGAAGGCGAGCAGAAGGATGCAGCACTGCCCCGGTGCCGTTTTGTTGGGCCCACAGGAGGTGGCAGGGTGTGCTGCTCTGACCCACGGCACGTTGGGGAAGCCCAGGGGGTCCCAAAGCTGCTTGGGAAACACCAGCGCTGTCCGGGAAGTGGCACAGCAATTATATTTTCAACCACCTTTGTAATATATAGCCTGCTATTTTAAATCGGAGTTGTGCCTAAGTCACTTAAATACTTCTGGCATTTAGGACCAATTAAAAATGTATAAAAGGGCTGAAGCACCTGGTGCTGTGGCGGTGAGAGCGCTGTCTGCAGGCAGCCCGGGCTCTGCACAGCACCAGGGCGGAGGTGAGGACCAATGGGCACCTCGTTTGCAGGCGTCGTGCCCCGTCTTTACCCACGCATCTGCTGACTCTGCCCAACTGCTGTTTGCCCTTCGCATTCCCAGGTAGGGGAGAAAAGTAACTGAGGGTGGACACCCGCTCTGCACAAAGTGCCGTAGCAATGCTTCACCTCGCTTCAGACTTCGGGCTCGGTGCACGAGCTGGGGTGCAGCAGGTCTCTGCACCGTGCTACGGAGCTGAGAGTAACCAAAGAGGAGATCAGGTCCGCAGGATTCCCTCTTCTCTCTTCATCTTCCTCTGCTCAAGGCTGCCCACAGCTGAAGGGCAGCCGTGTGGGTATGTGGCTGCAGTTAGCCCTGCCCCGTGTGCTCAGCCCTCTTGTTGCCCATTTGGACAGGAAGGTTTCTCAGGCGGAGAGAAGCCCAGGTGACGGTCGTAATGTCGATGCTACCATTTGTGTGCATCCATCCCCAGAACAAACTGTGAAGCCCTCCTGCTGCTTGTGGTGATGGGACGCTTTCTGGGGATGAATCATAGAATGGTTTGGGTTGGAGGAGACCTTCAGAGATCATGTAGTCCAACCCCCCTGCCACGGGCAGGGACATATTTCACTCGATTTTGAGGTCAGGCTAGCAAATAGTTGCAGGAGCACTGGTTTTCCGCATGAACAACTTACGGGTTTCCAACTTTAAGTGTCCTCCAAGGTAACTAAATCTGCTCACCTGGGTGGTTTCATCTTGAGAGGCTCGGCTTCCACCAGCCTTGCTGCATCGGTACTTTGAACTGCTGAAAAGTAAAGATAAAAGGAAAAGAAATGTGTTGACTAATTGCTTTATTTTAATTTGGTAGTCATGTCATATGTAATTTACTTTGTGAATGCAGTGGAATATACATATTTTTTTATTTCCTTAGGCAAAAACATGCATGTCAGTTTTTTACCCTCTCAGCAATTGGAGTAAAATAGTAAAACAGGTAGCACTAAGGAGAAGCTGCCCTTGCTTCTCCATCCGGCCTCAGGAGGCCGAATGGGTGTATGGCAAACTGACATCTATTTCTGTGCCTGGAAATACAAAAAAACATCCCGAGAAATGTTTGTGAATTGTCTCCCGATTTGCATTACAAAAAGAAATGCAAATAACGACTGCACTGTGTGTGTTACCTTTAGGATCTCAGAACCTGTTTTGGTTTGAAGCATTCTTTAATTTGTATAATTACCATAAAATAACACCCCCAAAAGCCCAACAGTTTTTTTCCAGTGAAATTTTCAGAGTTTCCTTTTTTGCTTGTCCTGATTACTCATTTTCTCTTTTGTTTCCTGTTTTGTTCTTTATTTTCCTTATCTACCTGCTGAATCACGCCATCCAATCAACATACAATGCGAAAACCATGTCTCCGTCTGTATGTTGTGCACCTGCTGCTCAAAAAAATAAATTTGTAAATAATCTTGCAAATATCCATCCATGAAAACATCACATATAGGACACGGTTGGTTTCATTGAATTTAAACAATTATTTAAATTCTCTGCTTTTATTTTCTCTCGTTTTTCTTTAATTTAATTTGTTTTGATGAGATTTCCGATTGCACTGGTGAAAAAGCCTCACTGCAGCGTGCCTCAAAACTGGCTTCTGTTCTGCATCTTCTTCCCCTTGGCTAATTGGTGACGTGAGGCAAATGCAGTTACCAATAGCCTGTTCTCCGCTGTTTGTTACACCCGACACTGATAAAGGGGAGACTGACACTTGCTTTATTTTCGTGGAAAATTGAATGAGAATAAGAAGGAAGGATGCTTCTGGATGACCTGGACGGGAAACCCTTCCTTTTGTAAGTGGTGGCACCAAATTCAGTTCTCAGAAACTGTTTTTTGTTTTCCTTTACAATGAGATGTGTTGAGCTTTCTGAAAAGGGAAGCAGAACATTTAAGAGGACTGTCTTACAGGTATTTCAAGCCCATGGTTCTTGTAAGGAAAAAAAAACCCAAAACATTAAAGCCATTACAGACTTGCTTTCCTCAAATCAAAAGAGAAGTCATAGGAAAGATTCTTTTTATTCAAGTTTGAAAACTCTGTGATACCAACATCTGGACGTATTTTGCCACCACAATGGACACAGAGTCCCTGGATGCAAAAGCAAGCATCTTAAGTAAAATGCAGAAGCCATTGAATAGTGCTGGAAAGAAGTGGGAACCAGCTCCCACTGTGAATTTTAGTGCCTGATTCCAAAGGTGTCTTTGGAAATACCCGTCTTTGAAAACCAAAAATTAAGCAAAAAAGGATGAATAATATGAAAAATGCTATCTAAAAAAGAAATATGATTCCATTGTTAATTACCCTGGCTATGATTAGTAATAACACAAATGAGGCCATAAGCTTATCAAAAACGCTTGGTCACCTGACAAAAGCTCTTGGATCTATTTTAACTTAACATCTGGACTTTCTGTTGCACAGTTGCTGTTGAGAAACAAATCAGTGTGAGGCTTCATGACAGCCTGCAGATATCCTCTGTGCTTGCCTAAGGGAGGATCCAGGAGGAAACTTTCTGCTAGGAAACAGCAAAGAAGAGAATGACAATGTATAAATTAGAGGTTTGCACCTTGCAATCTGAGCGGCGAGTCCTCTGCGTGTGCTGCAGTGGCTGGAACCACTACTGATATGTGGGAGGATGTCTTTGGATGATCCATCTTTGTGCACCCCGGGCACAGGCAGCCCAGAGAAGTGCTCTGGCATCAGCTGCTCACGTGAATACTGGAAAAATCAGCTTATCTTCATTTGTCCGAATTTTGGCCTTGTTGCTGACCATGTTGCAGGTATTTAAACGTTCAGCCTGCAATTGTTCAGATTGCAGTCTCTGTGCCCAGGTCCAGGCTCCTTCCGTTGCTTGGTGTCCAAGGCACATGAGTTGGATCTTTGGAGCACCGAGCTGCCCTGCGGAGCTGCCTTCCTCCTCCTGCTGCTGACGATGGGAGCCAACAGTAGCTGCAGCAGAAGCACCAAAGTTGAAAAGTGGTAGGGAAGAGGGAGAGATCTCAGCATCACGCACTGATAAAACCATCTTTCCAGTGTTTCTGGCTCCGGATGAAAGGACGTGATACACCTGTAATGGTAGAGTCACAGGCGGATGTAGCAAAAATATTCAGCCTCTAAAAATCAGGAAGGGTTTTCCCCAGGCTTCAAAGGAAGCCAAGACCCTAAGCAAGATTCAGTGGCTCTTCTGCAGTACTGTCAGTGTCACAAATGTTCAGACTGGAGCACAACTACTCATCAAAGGTAGTTCATGTGCTTAAATACCTTTTCGTCAATGGTAGTTCCTTAGCAGCATAGATTAATTCTTGTTGCCAGAAGAAATGCCAAAGCTTCCTGAGCGATCCTGTTCTTGGCTTGGTCGGACTCCTCTTCCCACACCTCTCTGGTGGCTTTGCAAACTTGGGTGAGCCTCTCATCCTGAAGACAGAAACCTGAAGTTCCCAGATGTTGGGTTGTTCTGTGGTTTGCAACTGGCCAGCCATGAGAGGTAAGGATGAGCAGCCCAGCTTCTGCTGAGCTTATTGGTTTGTGGCAGTGTTGGGTAACCGCATTCGCTAAATCCTCTAGAGTGTGTCCAGCTGTGCCATGAAAAGTTCATATTCCCATTTCAGGTTTAAAAAGTCCAAAACACTAAATCCATTGAGTTGGTGCTTTGCTGCTGATGTGCAGAGCAGAGCTCATTCTGCATCCCTGTGGGCAGCGGGCACAGCTCCTGTGGCTGGGGAGGAACCCACTGTGCTGTTGTAGATGCAGGAGGAATAGCTCTGGGCTGTACGCCCTATCCATTGTGGTTTTTCTGCTTTTCACAATGGAAAACATCCTGAGGAAGGGTAAAGAGCAGGCTGTCCGCAGCTGGACAGCAGTCAAGGCCAGTTCTTTCTCTGTGATGTCTCTTCTTCCCATTCCCTCCTCCTCTCCTGCTTTCATTGAGCTCTGGGGATGCATTGCACAAAACCCTATGGGGTCTGGGTGGCATCTGGGTGCCTCGGTACCAGAGCCCCATCCACCTCCTCTTTCAGGGAAGTAGTGACAAGGCAGAGGTAAACACATTTCAAACACAATTTGCTACTCCTGAGATGGATCACAAAATCATAAAGCAGCGATGCCTCTTGTGAGCACCTGGCAGCCTTTTCAGCATCTGTGCAACAGAAAAGCAAACAAAACCCCGGAAAGAAAGACTCCTGATGATCCAGAAGACGATCATGTGCATGCCACATGTTACAGGGGTAGCTAGACGGGAGGAGAATCAATGCAAAACGCTGCTATCCACGAGAAATATTGCAACGTGGAGTTTCCCCTTTAACTGCATGCAATTCCGATACCTGCCTGGAGAGCTGAGTGGCCAGAGGAGGGGCTTTCTGCTCGGTGTGCCGAGGGTTACACACGCGCAGCCCTCCCGCCCGTCACAAGCGTGTGTAATTGTGCCTCCCGACGAACAGCGCAGAGAACGGCCCTTTGAGTTCTGCGCACGCGGGTGATGCTGGATTTTCCTGGGTTGCGAGGGATTCCCCACGGAGCTGAGGCTTCCACTGCCCTTTAGGAAATGGCAGTGGATAAGCCAAAAAAGAGGGGTTGGGGCTGGGAGAAAAAAAAAAAAAAAAAAGGAAAATGAACTGTTTGTCCATCCAAATCCCAGGGAGTGGAAATTTGCAGACCAGCACGGTTTTGAAGCCCCTGTTCATACTGCACGTACACGGACTGTGCTGTAGAAAGCCTCGAGCAGCGCAGGGACAGCCTGTGCCAAGCGTGGCTTTGCAGTCAGCACAGAGCACGACAGACGTGGAGCATCGTGCTAACTGTGACCATGAGGTTATAGCGAAGTCTGAGCAAAACAAAGGTTTTGCTGCTAAGCTGTATTAACGTGGGAAGAGGGAGGTAAGGCAGGCTCGTACAGAGAGCTGGATCCTGCAGGTGCCTGTGTGCACGCCCCTTGGAGGAGCCTTAGGCTTGTGCATGGGGAAGACCTGGCTTGAGCAATGCTCCCAAGGTAACAGTTTGCTTGCCTTGCAGTAGTGCAGTGGGGTCGCACAGGGCCTGGTCCCGTTCCTGCAGGGGGGAACTTTCCATGATTACAGCGGGCTCTGGGTTAAACCTTTGCCCTGGGTCGGAGCCACCGGCAGGAGAACAGGGACCAGGCTGCGGGGGCACCTGGGTTATCCGGCCGTGGGCAGGCTCTGTCCCCTGGCTCTCGTACAGCCCCCACCTGCTAAGGTGAGGTCAGCCAGCTTTTTGTGAAGGGAAGGTAACCAATGCGAGAAATAAAATAGAAACCGATGCTAAGAGATGGGTGTTGAATCTTTAGCACCTATTTTACAAACTGTGACCAACCCAGGGGAATCCTTGCTTGTGTTTTGCCTGCCAGAGCTGCTTTCTGTTGCTGACTTGAATGAGCTCGGTGTTTGCTCTTTCATGGAACATACCTGTGCTTTTCTCTTTTCTCTTTATTTGAGGATTGAGTCTGATATACGGTCTGTGCCTAACTCTGAGCTGCTTGCGTTTTTAACATGAGAGAAACCAAGTGCATGCCTGAGACTGATTTCTTGAACTCTTTGATGGGATTGGTGGAATGCGATGCTAATGGCCCAAAAACTGAGCTGGCATTTGAATAAATGAATAGATCCAACAAGCCCCCCCAAATTCAGCACGAGCTCTGTAGCCAAATGAGCAAGAAACATGGGTCACGTTAATATGACTGGGTGTCTTCTGGTAAAGTGACGATACAAGAGAAAGACTGCTTTTGCTCATCTTTACCAACACGAGCTCCTTATGATTCTGTTTTCCCCTCCAATGTTTGACAGTTTGAAGCGGGCCGTTTTCTCTCCTTAGCTAACTCAGTCAAATAAGTGGCTGTGACCAGAGAGTCACAAATAAGTGAATTGGAATAGTTACAGAATGGGGGGATATTTTTCATCTCCTTAAAACAGGAGGGCAAGAGGGATCTGGCTTTTGCATGTTTTGTTTTGGAAAGAACCCTCTCTAGATTAGCTCATTGGGGCAAGCAACCTCTTTTCCACAAAGGAAAGAAAAAAACAGGGTGTAGGGTGGGGAGAATCGCACAAAACAAATGGAAATCAGAACCTGTCTCCAGCAGTTTTCTAATCCACCTGTGAAAGCATATTTAATAATAATGGAAAAAAATCAGCAGGTTCCTAAGGCATCTACCTGCTGCTGAACACTCGACCTCCCCAGCCGATTTGCTACCAGTGATCCATCTTCCAAAGTCTTGCTGGTGCCATTTCTCCTTGACAGGCCTGTCCAGTCACAAGTTGTCTATAAATACTTAAAATATGCAGGTTAGAAAGCATCCTTATTTTATCAAGGATGTTTTAATCTTCACTGGACAGTGCCTTTCTTTGTTAGAGCAGAGGCTACATATGCAGTCTGTTACAACCGTCTTGGCTTCAATTCCTTGTAGAAAGCAAGCTGACCAAGACTTCAAAACAAGCTCGTTCGTTATAAAATGATAATACGGCACCATTACCTCTCCCTGAGTCTGCAGGGGAGAAAATCTGCCTTTCTCAAAGAAAACGAGACCTCCAAGGACAGCGTGAAAGGGCCATTTCCTTTTCTATCACTGACCCAGGAGTAGAGGGGAGGGCTCTTGTGGAGAGGGATTTTCTCATACTTGCTGCATGTGGAGTGATCTGCACTGACGAATGTTTCTTTTGGAAGGTTTTCTGGTGGCCGATTTGCTGCTTAGATCGTGAAGCTGGTAATTTTAATTTCTTTTTTGCGGGCTGTGGTTTCTCATCGCGTTAATTTCTGAAGGACACAAAACCTTTACTTTCCGCAGGACAACTTCATCAACCTCAGCTTCCTGCGGCTCTTCAGGGCAGCGAGACTTATCAAGCTCCTTCGCCAGGGTTACACTATCCGCATCTTGCTCTGGACGTTTGTGCAGTCTTTTAAGGTGAGTGTTGGGCCGCCGGGAGACGGGGAAGAGACGTGGGGAGATGCTTTGCACTTCTGCAGCATCGGCCACTGAGTATCAAAGAGCTTGCCCTTGCCCAAGGAGCGGCCTCTCCGCACCTCCACAGTGCACTTGCAGTAACACTCATTTGCACCAATACAGCTGGTTTGCACTGGGCATCCCCTGAACACTGCAGGTGCCGAGCTTTTCGGAGGATGAGTCTGAAAGCACTCTGAACAAGTGCATAAAGCTCAGGTTGTTCTTAAAACCACCACAGAATCCCTAGGGGAAAGTCTTGAGACTTGCGTATTGGCATAAAGTGGGTGTGACCACTGAGGGCCTTCATGCCTGCTGCTTGCCTGCAGCAAGTGCAAGGTTTAAGTTAATGTCTTACCTCACTTTTGTGCAGGTTAAAAGAGCTGGTCAGTCAGTGGAGCTGTGGTAACATGATAAACCAGGGTAATTTGTTCGTGTGTCTTAGTCCTGGTAGAATTTAACAGAGGAGAAACCCAAACCATTGCATTTTGGTAATGCAATTACCAAAATTCATGCAGAGCACGAACACGATAATTGTTTGGAGCTGGAGCTGGTTAGGGAGGAAGTTTCTCTTAGGCCTTTTAGACCATAGAGGCAAAAGGTTTTAGGAGGGTGGAGATGGGAACACAGCAATTGCTTCTTTCTACAAGCGACCTGGAGGACTAGATGCATCCGTGCTGTCATCCCATGGCCAGCACTGGGGAGGGTGTTACATTACACTGTACGTCTCTTGAGAGACACCAAATAGGCAGCTGGTGCTCTCACATCCAACTTCTACATTATGCTTTCACCCAACCTTCAAGCAGGTAATGGGAAAGGACTGGGATTTGGGGGTGAGCAGTGCCTTATAGGACACAAGCAATGACATTCGTTAGGTCATGTTTTCCTTAAGGGTGGAGGGAGGTGACGCTGCTGCTGCTCTCACCTTGTAACTGATGAGGTTTGCTGCAGCCAAGAGAGCCTCCAGCAGAGGCTGAGACGTGGGGTCTGTGGGTATGGGATGTTCCCACCCGGGAGAGTGTCCTTGGACTGTGTAATCTTGGGTGGATCTGAGAGAGGGGGCTCAGCCAAGTCTTGGTTTGGGCAGGTGCCAGGTCATTAATACTTTGGTAGTGATGCAAATCCGAAGTACGCTATTCCAGAGGCGCCTTGCACAAACAAACTGCACGTGGCATAGGCTACAGCCTTGCTCTGTCCCTCTGCAAGTGGGGAGCAAGGTGGGGGGACACAAACCTGATGTCTCCCAAAGGCAGGGCTGCAGCACGGGCACCCAGGCTGGTGGGTGTTGGGCTGATGGGGAGACACCTGTCTGTCTGCAGCAGGATCTGTCTGTCTGTCCTCTGTCTGCCCTTCAAGCTGAGCTCTCATCCTTGGCTCTTGTGCAAAGGTGCCCAGTGGAAACCGATCAGTCCTTGGCTGTGGGCTGTATAACCCGTCTCCTGTCCCAGGCTTCCCATGGTCAGGGCTTCTCATTTTTTCAGCTATTGCTAATCAAGAGGCATTAATTACTCCTTCATTTAGCCTGAGAGCAAAGTAGCTATTACTCCCAGCTTGTGAGATATAATTATGTTGTAGTGTTCACTGATTTCTCACAAAAACTCAGAATCTTTTTGCCCTCCTGGGATGCAGTCTGTGCCTAATTCAGAGCAGGAACTTGTTCCTTGGATATATATATTTTCTCATACTAAATTTATAGCAAGGTCATTAAAAATTAAGGTTTGTCTCTGTGCAATTATGCACAGGAAGCACCAGTGCCTGCCAGTAGCCGCGGTACCTGCTGCAGAGCTTTTTAATGTGTTTTCCCTGGTTACTGCTTATCTGCTTGCAAGGGTATGTACAGAGCTCTTGGAAAACCCAGACTGGTTTGTGATTGATGAACGGCTGGTTCCAGGGCTGCGTCTGCTGAAAGCTTCCAGGACTGCTCCTATTCTCTTCCCAGCTCCTTCACCTGAAGGACAAATGCTACAGAACATAGTGCTGCCCAGGAATTAAATGTTACCAGCTAAAGCACGCATTTGCTGTCATTAATACCTTGTTCTCCTTTTCCACAGGCCTTGCCTTATGTGTGTCTGCTCATTGCAATGCTCTTCTTCATCTATGCCATTATAGGCATGCAGGTAAAATTTTGGCTTTAATGCTGACCGTAAGTAGCCTGGTTTCGTCCCGCAGGGTCAGGGTGTGTTATTGCCTCTGCAGCAGCATCAATACTTGGTTTAGGATGAGGCAAAAAAGTTCTTCCTGCCTGCTGTTGGCTTAATTAGAAGTGCAAAAAAGGGCCACCTTTTGCTACTGTTACCTCCAGGTCTTGTGTTGAACCTGGAGGTAAACCTAATAAATATTTGCGGGTGTACAAGGGGAGAGCGTGGGCTCACACACCTGGTCCGGGCTGCAGGTGCCTGGTGCTGGGCGCTGCCTGGGGGCGAGAGCAGGGGACACAGCTGCGGCCACCGAGCTGCTCAGGCACCGATCCTGCCCGAAAAGAGACGAGAAAGCTTTGTGGGCTTGTGCTGGAGCTGAACGGGGGTGTTGGAAAGGGTCTGCATGAAGACGAAGCGCGTTAACCTGATTTTTTCCACCATTTGATCCCCACAACATGCTTCTGTCTCCCTGTTCAGCACAGAAATTGTTCAAGCTGTTCAGATCTCTTGAATCAGAGCAAATTATTTTCCTGTTTTTTCTTCTAACTCCACCTGATCCACCTTTGCTGATGACTCCCATTCGAGTCTACGTCAGGCTGCATTTGGCCTAAAACACTTGTGCTCTCTGTGGCAGGTATTTGGAAACATTGCGCTGGATGACGAAACCTCCATCAACCGGCACAATAATTTCCGTACCTTCCTGCAAGCCTTGATGCTTCTGTTCAGGTAAGTGGAGTATAAAATACCATAAGGCTTGCATGCAGGCAGTGAATCAGTCTTTGTTTTCCCATATGCTGAGAATTGGGCGTACAGCATTTGAAGTAAAACATCCGGTCCTGCTTCCTCTTCCTCGGCTTTAAGGGTTTGCCTGGCACATCTCTGAGTACAATAGATCTGATTCAGCACACCAGCATCTCTGTGAAGCACCGTGACTGCTGGCGTAAGCTCAGGCAGGAGCTTAGCATAAGGCAAAACCCCACGGTTTAACTCGTTAATGTCGTTCAAGTCTTGAGGCTTGGATTTTTTATTTTTATTTTTAAAATGAGTTCCTTTAATTGGTTACCTTTGCATGAACAACAAATTAACGCTGCATATGTTATCTTGGTGTGTGCTGCATGGTGTGGAGACCCAGGGGTTAAGAACTGTGGCTGGGCTCAGCCTTGGTGGGGAGCATGTGGTGCTCCTAACTGGTATCCTGCCTGGGACGGGGTTTGCATAGGTTCTGTGAAGCCAGAAGGAAATGAAATTAGCCCTCTCCAACTCAGTATAGTCACTCGAAACAAAGCTTTGAATTTCAATAAAACCAGGTAATTCTTCAGCCTCTGGTCCCTCTGCAGAGCTACACGGTGGGAGAGAGCAGGCAGAGACAGCAGGACTGCAACAGGGAGCAGGTTTCTGCACAGAGGAACGGGGCTTAAGGACTAAATGCCGCTGGTATAATCTGCTGTATGATCCAGAGTGGCCAGGGAGCTATTTCAGTTTGCACTGAGCACCAAGAGACCCCAGACTCCCAGAGAGCAAGAGCCCAGGGTCTTTGCCCAGCACTGCTGCTCGTTGGAATTTGTTGTGTTTGGAAGTGGGGCTGAATCCTGGGTGTTTGTGAGGGTTTTTTAGGGGGCTGAAGTCCCATATCAGAATGAACAGCTTGGCACCCACTTTGCATGGATCTAAGCAACACTGCCATGGGCTGGGCTTTTCATAGAGCTGTAGAAGGATGGCCCTGAGTGTGGTGCAGAAATTACTCAGGTAAAATCTGAGGTTATGTGAAAAGTCAGGATAAGTGAACAGAGGGAATCCCTCAGCCTCTGATCCATGCGTGCACGTTGCAGGAGTTGGTTTATCTTGAGGACAGACCCTCTGGGCCTGCCAAGGTTTTCCTTTTGGTTATTTTTTTGCCCCACAATAGAGGCAAATATTCTCCTTTCTTTTTCACCTCAGCCGGTTGCCAGCTCAGACTCTTAATGCAAATACATTTCTCTCCACCTGGACGCAACCTTCCTCCTAATTACTTTAGTTAATTGGGCGGGGATGAACTCACCCCCTCCGCTTGCCCGCCTGCAGGAGCGCCACGGGGGAGGCCTGGCACGAGATCATGCTGTCGTGCCTGAGCAGCAGGGCCTGCGACCCGCTCTCCGGCCTCACCAAGAAAGAGTGCGGCAGCGACTTCGCCTACTTCTACTTCGTGTCCTTCATCTTCCTGTGCTCCTTCCTGGTAAGTCGGTCCCCATCGCTCCCAAAATGCGGGTGCTGGGGTGGTTCCTGCCCAGCCCTCCCCGCCCCCTTGTTTCCTCCTTCCCCCTAATTGTGATTTATACAACACTGTGAGCCCGCTTCGCTAAAACCCATTTATCAACCTGGTGATAAAATCCCTTTAATCCCCAAAGAGACCATTTAGTCATTAGTTTAAAGGGAAGGGTTTTATCTTTCTTCCCACAGGGGGTCTAATATTTGGAATTAAGCATTAATCTGCTTTGTCTTGATTTGTAACGTGGTCCTTTGAAGAAGGGGATGGGGAGGGCAGGGTGAGAATGGCCAAGATAACATTGGTTCAGAAGTGCTTGTAGCAAGCAGCCAGGAGCATCACGCTTGTTTGATGGTGTGTTTTGTTTTCTTTGCCAAATAAATGCATTTGCTTCTGAAATGGTGTCGGGAAACCTTTAGACATGAAAGTACGTGGAGCTGATGTACTTGATTTGTGCCCGTGGCCATCATATGGGGCTGGGTCTAAGCTTTTAATATGTGCCAGTGTCTTTCTAATCACTTGTGTGCATAAAAAGCTCTCTGCTCTCAGGGCTTGGTTCTTTCCTACACCTCTGGGACAGAGGAATGGAAAACCAGGGACAGGGACCCAATTAAACTTCAAGCAGCAAGAGATAAAAATCACAGCTCCGAAATGTCCCAAAAAGCTACGTATCAAGCCTGCTTTCAGTTCCGTGGCTTGATTTTAAAATATAAGATTTGATGCTTTGTGCAGTTAATCCCTGCTATCATCGGAAACCTTTAACCAGGAAAAAGAGGTACATTTGGCAGTTTGATGCTGTGTATAGATAGACCAGCTTCAATGGCCCCTACTGAGATCCTTTGTCCAGCTGCTGTTGCCCCTTTGACATCCTGGGGATTATTTCTTCTGCATACATTAAAAAACGTGGAGCCCTGAAAGCTCATGCAAAGGTAACGCTCCATTTACAGATTCCTTCAGCACTCTGTAGTTTGAAGACTAAATCCTTCCGTGTACAAATCCTTCCCCTAACATCAGACATTCTCATTGGTATTTTCAAGCGCATCATTGTTCCTAAAGCCTTTTCTTAACAACAAAAAACTCACGCAAACAAAAAACCACCGTCCCCCAGCTCACCCTCCCTGGCTCACGTCCGCCTGGAAATGCAGTAGCAGGCGTGGAGGCTGGGGCACATCTGTGCAAAACATGGCTTTGCGTGAGCTTCGCCTCCGAGTCGGTGCTCCCAGAACACCCGGGGAAGCCGCAGCCTGGGTTTGCTGGCAGCGCAAGGGGGGAGCCCCAAAAAGGGGCGAGGGAAGGCAACCAGCTCCCACACCAGGCGCTGCAAAGCCGGGGCTGGAACTCATTTCTTAAAATGCGCTCGGCGCATCGTTGTAAGGAAATGTGTGGTTCCCCCCAGGCGATTAACGCGTTACAGAGCCGCAGCCCGGCCAGGAGGGAAAGTGTTTATGGCTTGTTGGGTGTTGTTACGCCATGGATTTGGGGGAAATTAGGTAACGTGTTTGTTTTTAAATGTTGTTTCTGGCTCTTTGCGGATGTCCAGCCTGACATCATTTTCCTCCTGTAAATTTACACTGTAAAAAAGTATAAATTGAAATTAAAGCATACAGTGACTTTAGAAACAGCTTTATGCAAGCAAGGGAAAACTACTGAGCCACGGCCAGAGCTGGATCAATGCAAGGGGCTTGGGATCAAGGGGCAAACTCACAAAAGTTATGCTACCTCTTGATGCTCTGGGGGTACCGTGATATGTGTGGGGTGCCTGCAGCATTACTCATGCTGTAGCAATTGTGAGAGCTTCAGCCTCTCCAGGAACACCCTGAATACCTTCAGCATGACTGAATGGCTGTGTGTGTGTGCGCGGAAGGGAGCTGAGCAGGCTCTGGCAGGCTGGGTCCTGGTACAGCAATGCCACGTTCGGGTGCTCTGGCCCGTGTGAGTGAGCACTGCTGATGTGCTGATGGTGCTTCCAGTCTTCGAGTAGCTTGTTCAGACCTAGTTTGGACATCCCTGTGTCAGCGTATGGATAGGGTGATTTGTTATGGACTGTGCTCAGCACCAGTGGATCATGTCCCAGCATGGCCCAATCCGCTGATGTTCACCAAAGTTAAGACCTCTCCCTCCAGATCACTCAGGAATATGACTTCTGAACTGCACAAGCCCCAGACCTCCACTGTCTGATTTTCTTGTAACGACTGGTGATGCTGGTCAGCTGGGGACATCCACGTTCAGCGTGGCTTTGCTGCTTGGCGGCCGTGGTGCAGAGCAGCAGCACTCACAGCAGCAGCTCAGCCTCCCCGCAAGAGACAAAAAGATGGAAGCGTTCCTCGTGCCCATCAGGTCTTTACATGGCACAGGAGCATCCGTTCCCACCTGCCCTCCTGCTCTTCCATTCTGCCAGCTGCAGCTTGATCTTCTCCCATTGAAATCCTTGTGTCTCTTCTGTCAGCTTTAACAAGAGGAGACTTAATATATCAAAAGCATTTGCTGAGTTCTGTTAACAGCCATTAGGGAGAGGAGCTTTTTGTGTGTCCTGCCCCTTGTCTTTCAGGGGATCTTTGAAGGTTTGAATTGTTAGGAGCCTAAAATAGGATATTCAGGCTGAAGAATGGCTTTTCTTCTAGCTGTTTTATCTTGATTTGCCTTGATATGAAAGTGCTGGAAGAGCTGCCACAGTCCGCTTGGTGAAGCAGCGACAGCAGCTCACGAGCCAGCTTGTGCCAGTGTGAAGAAGGGGCTGCACCAGCCAGCCTGTGGTCGTGCTGCAGAACCTCACCGGTGGTGGAGATGTTGCCAGACTCTCCATGGTCAAGAGCTGTGCAAACCCACTGCGTACCACGGAGCTGGAGCTGCCTTGAAGAGGGCAGAGGAGGAGAAGGTGGCAGCAGGGTCCCCAGGGACCCAGTGCTGGGTTTGCCAAGTTCATTCTTGCCTGCAGCACTTGGCTCTTGCAGTGATTTTGGAAGAGCGGTGAGGAGGACAGGGCACTGCTACTCTCCTGAGAGCAGAAAGCAGTTCCTGCAGGAGACATAGACAATTCCTGGTCTTAAAAATTGGTCAGTGACCACGGTGTAGAAACCACACATCCTGCTAGGGAAATCATAATCCTATTACTTTCCTGCTTTTTTTTTTTTTTTACTTTTCTCCCTAATTCCATCATTGCTTCCTCTCTGCAGATGTTAAACCTGTTTGTGGCCGTGATTATGGACAACTTTGAATACCTGACAAGAGACTCCTCCATCCTTGGGCCCCATCATTTGGATGAGTTTGTTCGTGTCTGGGCTGAATATGACCCAGCTGCCTGGTATGTATGCTGTTATGCTTGCATGGGGAGAAAAGGATATACATTGTGTATAGGTATCATACATACGCAGACACAGAGCCTGTTCTAAATGTGAGCCCAGCTCCAGAAGGAAAAAAAACTCCAAAGCTTTAAGTAACGTTGGAGGAGAATTCTCCAAGTTCAATTCACCGTGTATTAGAGATGAACTAACCTGATGTCATTACAAGGGACTTTCCATTCAATAGATATGAGATAGACAAAAACCAACAATTCAATAAAGCCAAACACAACCACCACCACGCCACATGCACACAGAGCTAAAAATAATAGGATAAATTCAAGTGATCTTGGCTAAAAGGCCAAGCAGAAAAGATATTTAACATTTCCAAAAGCAGCTTTGATTGCCTTTGGTTCCTGCACCCCAGTCTGAAGACAAAATTATGCTGAATCTCTTGCCATTAGCAGCACTTTTGATGATTTGTGAAGCGAAGTCTCGCTACTCCTTGCTTGGGCAGTGTTCATCTCATAGCTGAGAACTGCCTGAGCAGCTTTGCAAATCCTGTGCAAAGACTGGAGATCACACACAAAAAAAATCAGGTTTTTGCAGTGCTGTCTGTCCCTTAAAAGTACACGATCTACTCCACTGCTTGGCTTCTATGTTAAGTGCTATGGGCCCAGAATTCATCATTTGCTTCCATGCACCTGAGAGGCAGCAGGGAGTGATGTAATGTTTCTTAACATAAGGGTGGTTTGCTGAAAACATGATTTTTAAACAGACATTTCTCATCTAACCCTATGTTTTGATTTTGAATACTCCTTCTAATGACATCATCAATGTAGAGGGGAATTTTGTTCTTATAAATAATATTTTAGCTTTTGGGCATGCAGCTGAAACCTAAGACATGTGAAATAATAATAAGAAAATGCAGTAAGCCTGGCTTTGGAAGCATTTCAGTTCTCAGTGAGCCACTGATAAAATGTTCCTGATATATGAGCATGTTAAAGGAGAAAATGCTTTTCTCACAGCCTGACAATGAGGTACTTGATTTTAATGTTTTGTCTTTGCTTTTCCTATTCCAAGACACTAGCAGGGAAAGCTGCACCTCTACATTGGTAACGTGGCCCCAGAGGAGGGGCTTTGTGCAGTGGCAGACCCAAGAGTCACCGCTGCAGCGCTTTAAGAGATTAAAACATACAAGGAAATAGCTTTGACTGGTGATTGCTTCTAGAGCAAGACTGATTTCAGCGTATTGCTTTTCTTCCCTGCCCAGAGAAAGCCACTGCACAACAGTCCTGGTGACTGTTACTTTCATTTCTAGATGCTCTGAGATACAGGTCACAGGAATTTCCTTAATATTCTTCAGCTTGGGCATTTGCCTGCTGGGAGGCTTTTTTTTCCAAGCCCTACTAATTTTGTTTCCACCTTCCTCCCCACGAGTTGCTCTGCAGTGATTTCCTCTGTGTTTGCAATGAAGCTGCCTCCAGCTCCTCCAACCTTTCCATTTTTTTTGTTTCCCTTCAGCAACGACAGATGCAGAAAGGGTTTGTATAATCAGGATCTGAAACTCCCTGCTAGGATGCAATTAAACTGCTTTAAAATCTCACTTAAATTGATTTAGGCTAACTTTAAATGTAAACCTATTCCAAAATGACTGCATTTCTCTGAACTGTGTGTGATTGTAACTAGCTTAAAGCTATCTATACCATGAGCCTGCATATATATGTCACATATACTAGCAGCTTGTAATCTCTAAGCAGATTTTCGTTACCACGTGCTTTGTAACACAGACATGTCCTTTGTGGGTATTTGGCAGGCAGTAAATAGCTATTTTTCTTTCTCAAATCCAATCCTATCCTATCTCTTACCATTAGAAAATCTCAATGAGACTGAGAACTTGGGAGCTCCCTTTCTCTCCTTAAAATGTAATCTGGGCTCTGATTAACATCTGTGGGAGAAGTCATATACCTGCAAGGGAAAAAATAAATATCCATGTGGTTTATTTTTTTAATGTTTATGTGTTCAGGAGCTTTCCACCCAAGCAAGTTTAAAGATTTTCTTGCTCTGTTAACTCTGAGCACAGAGGTTACATTTTGTGAAGCACTCAGGGGACAAACCATTCACTTCCAGAGCTGTTAATACAAAATACACCAAATATTAAGATTCTAATTCTGTTTTTCTGTAACCTTGTTCCCATTTTGCTCTGATGTGAAGCTATTGATGTTGGCAGAGTGGCTGGGGGCAGAAGTGCAAACCAAAGGACAGCCAAGACGTGATGCTTACGGCTTGGTCCCAAAACACGTGCACGTTCTGGATTTTCCATGTGTGAATAGTCCCACTGAAATCATTCATGTTTTCACAAGTGGGACTACCATTTCTGCAATTTAAAAGTAATCTGAAATCCATTCATAGTTTAATGCCAAAACAGATCTTTTGATCATTTGGGCTGAACACCTGCGAAGCTCTGGATGTTGTATCTTCCACTAGTTATCCAAGGATTGAGCTGAATAACCGGTCCCTTAAGGCAGAACTCCCAGCAGGACAAAACACCCAGTTTTGATCTGAAGATGCAGGGCTGTAGAGAACCTGTTCTTCAGTTGGTCAAACTCACTGAAAGAAAATGTCCATCTAATTTTTCTTTTTCCATGGCAGTCATTTCATTTTAGCATTTCAGCTCCCAGTACATATGAGTGCAGTGGTAAATAATCACCATGGTACAATTTGCATGAAATAAGACTCCCAGAGAGTGCTAGCTTATCACAGAATCATTCAGTTAGGTTGGAAAAGACCTCTAAGATCATCCAGTCCAAATGTGTAAAATCCAAAATACCGGATTATGTTTCCTTCCTTCATTGTTTCATGCCATCTCTCAAAGTCTCCTCCTTGGCTGTCCCATGCAGAAGGAAATGACGGTGTTTGTAGCTTGAAACCCTCGAGGAAAGATGCTGCCTGAGTACAAAGTACAGGTGGTGTTATGATTTTGCTATTTAGGTTGTATTTTCAACATAAGCTTCTACGTGTGTATTTACATACCCATTTCTGGTGTTTTTCTTACAACTGCCTTTGTTTTTCTTACAACCTCCAACTTTATCTAAAATTTTCTGGGGAAAAATATTCAAAAAGAAGTAAAAAAAATCAGCTAGCAGCTGTTGTAAACGTGTGTAACACTCAGGAGGGGTAAGTGTGGTAGAATTGTTGGATTTAGAGGTAGAAGAAGCCTCAGGCATCACAGAAAAGGAGAGAGCGAGAGAACTAATGCACACAGGTTTGGTCTGGGGCTGCAAGTTAACCAGGATAACACTGATTTGAAGAATGAATTGGGAAAGAAAAGCAAATTGGATTTATGTCCACTTTTATTTTTTTAGGACATATAAAAATAGAATTTCATCCCTTATACCCCCCTCCCCACACCTTAGAGATATTGGAAATGTTGGTCCTGCCTTCCCGTTCCCATTCATCGTTCCTGAACGTTGGGCGAGGTGCTGCTGGCACAAGGGACGACCGAGGAGGGCTCCCATCGACTCTCGGAGAAGGCAGGGAAATGCTCATACATGTTTTCTACACGCTGATTTTGCAAAACCATTCTAAAATTTTGGTAAACCACTTGACTCAGTTAAGCCAATATACTTTTTATAACTATGATTAGGCCTGCAGCCAAGACTTGCACAGTCCCATTTGATCTGTTTCTAAATTAATAGTTTTGAGTTGATTGTGAAGGTTTTGAATAGACCTTAATTTTTCACGTCCAAAAAAGCAGTAATATTGAAGGAGCTATTCCAAAATATTCCAGCCTTCTTTATATAACATACCAAAATAAACACAGTGAAGCCAAATCATCTCATTTTTCTTTAGAGGTCGTTTTGAAGTTCAGCACAGCTCTTTTTGTACATGTTTTGGTTACTTGCAGTAGATTAAGAAATCTAATCCTACTGTTAAATTGACTGAAAATATTGTTGTGAGTTAATGAGACTGACCATAAATCTGCCTCGAGGCATCTGATTTCACCTCCTGGTGATGAAGGCTCCATTTTCCCAGCACTGGCGGCCCTGCAGAGGCTCTTGAAATGCAGTTGCTGGCCCTCCTGCAAATTGCTTGGTGTCCACGCAGCAAAGTACAGCTCTGCTGGGGCTACGCAGGTAATAACAGTGGGAGGTGGAGGTTGCCAGGCTCTTTTGAACCAGCTCATTTGAATGCCAGTAATAACCCAGGAAATGTGCCATTGGTGTGCTGTGGGCTCTGGTTTCGCTGGGCTGCTGCAGTGCCTGGGCAGTGGGTAGGTGTCTTCTGTAGGCAGATGCTCGGGCACAGGGAAATAAAACGCAGTGGTAAAGTCAACTAAATGCAATGGATGGAAAGTCTTCCACGTGACACTGAAGGTTTTCACAGAAGAAAATGGGAATATTTAGCTTTTGTTGAGCAGCAGGAAGTTCTCTCTCTCTCTCGGTCTGTGTTAAAGTGCCTCTTCCGTTGCAAACCCAGTTGCTATCAGACTAACCTTGCTTTTCAGCGAGCTTTGTCCTTCCAATCTCCCCTGTCTGTAAGCACGAAGGCTGATTCCCTGTGTTTTTTGCTGTCATAACATCTGATGTTTTCTTTCCAGTTGCCGGATTCATTATAAGGATATGTACAATTTGTTACGTGTAATTGCTCCACCCCTGGGCTTAGGAAAGAAGTGCCCTCATAGGGTGGCATACAAGGTTTGCAACTTCAGAGACTCCCTCCAGCATTTTCAGTTTGGGTTTTTTCTTTTTTTTTACCCCAAGTGCAAATGCAAACGGTACAGAAAAGAAACTGTAACGTAACTAACCCGTTGCCTGCTGAAGGAATGATTGACGGCCTGCCTCCTCGCTCCTCCATGCATCCCGTCCCCGTCCCCTCCCACACCCAGCTGGCTGGGGCCAGGCAGCCTTATGAGACAGCGAACCCTCGAGCTGGCATCTCGAGGTCTAGGTGGGAAGTGTTGGGGAAAAGCAGCACGGCGGCTGAGCACTTCTCTCTATATATACACACCGGAGAGAAATGTTGTCCCAAGATTCCTAGGGAGCAGCATGTCCATTTTTGGGGGCTTCATAGCCTTGCTCCTCTGGTTGAGTGACTCACGTTTGAACCCTTTGCTTTCCTGAGCTGAAAGGACATGTGCTCTGGGGACTGGGCGGTAGGGATGGTTATCCAGAGGTGGAGGGATGAGCTCTGGGTCTGCCCCACTGCAACAGCCAGAGGTGGCTTTGGCAACAACTCTTGTGTATCTGAGATCATAAGCTACGAGAGACGTACCGGGAAACCTCATGGCCCAGGAAAGGAGCCCCCTGCGTGGGAGCAAAGGCGGGGATTAAGGACAGGTCTTGCCAAGAAATCAGCACAGGCTGACACTGAGCGCCAGTGAGGTCCCAGGGACAGGAGGGATTTCCTTGCTGCCGGTGCATGGGGAGCAGAAGGAGGTGCAGGAAGAAGCAGCCAGCATGGATCTTGCCCTGGCTCTTCTCAAGCACTCCAGCCTGGGTGTTCCCCACACCTGACTTAAGGGATTAAGGGTTAACTTGCACTGCAGGGGAGGCACGGGGCCCTCTGCCAGGAACAGGGGCAGAAGAGGGAAGCCAGGGGGAAGTCGTTGGCTGTAATTACAATTTGTGTCTCTCATCAGCCTTCAAATTAGCTCTGGGCTATAAAGCCTGGGAGGTGTGTTACCTGTGTTGGTTACTAAGGGCAGGAATAGATGGCTCTGGCTGGGTAAGTTCTCTTGTCCACCTACTGCTGCATCGATGCTTTCTGTAGGATTTGAGACCTGTGGCAGGGCAGTGGGCTGGCGTGCAGTGCCTGCTGCTGCGGGTGTCCTGCTTGAGGAGGGGGTTCAGGAGTCCTTAGGTGTTGTTTTTTTATTCCTGGTACAGAGGAAATGGTAAAACTTTCGCTTTTCCAGGGTTTTAATATTAATTAATATGAGATTCCCACAGTCACGTTCTGGGTTTCAGTGGTTAGAAACAGGAGAAGCAGGAGAATTCCTTGCTGTTTCTGTCTCCTGTGCTTTTCAGGGCAGGATTTCTGTTGCCACCAGCATGCACTGAAGGAAGGGGCCATCAGTAAGGGATGGATCTGAGGGTCTGCACCCAAATCTCTGCAGTTCCCAGCTCCCTCTAGCACGCAGGACAGCCAGTCAGCCCTCGCTGGTGGGGACAGGTGGTGGATGTTGCCTTGAGGAAAGAGGGGCCCGTCAAAAGTAAGGCAGAAACAAATCCCCTTTCCACTGCTGTCGTGCAAATTGGGTGCTGGGCTTGGGTTTTGCCAACCCCGAATTCAGGCTGTTTGGGGTTCTGCCGAGTTGCACCCTTGGCTTGGACTCAGAGCAGCCCCAGTGTGTGCCCCCAAGAAAATTAGGATTTTTAGGATTGGCTTCTGCTTCTCTGGTAGCCCATAGGCCAACCTGAAAACCAAACTCTTCATTCACTGAGGGCAAGCTGGGCGTTTTCTCTAAGCCCCCTGTCCCATAACTCTGCCTACCAGCTCTCCCTGGCATGGTGATCACAACCTCTCGAACCAGTCTGGGGGGGACAGGAAGGGGAAGCAGCCCTTCCACCCCCAAAAGAGCCACCCGAACCCTCCCCGTGCCTCCCTGCCCCTGGACGAGACCTCAATCATTCCCGGCCGTGGGGACGTGGGACTTCCCCGCAGCGAGGTGGAGATGTTGGGCGCTGAACCACAGGAACAGAAGCGGAGAACCTTTCGATTTACCCACCTGTTTAGTTTGGTTTTGTTTTCCTGAGAAACCTGATTAACCGGATATCTGTTCTCTTGTCTGCTTTCCCTTTTCTCTCTCTCCTCCTCATTTGCTCCGTTGTGTTGCCCTTTCCCTTCCCCACCTCCCTTCTTCCCCCACCCCGGTCTGGTTTGATTTCTGTCTCCTCTTGCTTTTGCCTCTCTCCCTCTGACTCCAAGCGGGCGCATCAGTTACACAGACATGTATGAGATGCTGAGACACATGTCCCCGCCTCTAGGCCTGGGAAAGAAATGCCCTGCTCGCGTTGCCTATAAGGTAGACCACCCCCAGCAGCTCCTGCCAACCCACCAGCTTTTTGTGCCGTGGCTGCAGCGGGTGCCGGTTTTCTGTGACGTTAGTGTTGTTCTCCTGGGCTCTTCTGGTGCTCTATCTGCTTCCCGAGCAGACTGGATTTTGGATCTGCTGCTTTTTTTTTTTTTTTTTGTAACCATTTTTTTGGTCTTTGAAATGATGGCACGTCAGTTTGTCTTTCTTACTATGTCTCCGCTATCTCTATCCGTGTTTCTCTCTCTCTCATTCTGCTTCCATTTAGGCTACTTTGGGGAGGGAGGATGCTAATGAGCAAATTAGCCTGCCACTACAATTCCCATTTGTCTTCGTACCGCTTCTGACTACCCGCTCTCACTAGTCCTTCAGTATTATGGTAGTTTTCCCCCCACTAAATTAGATTGGCATAATTAGAGTAGGCAGTGCTGTAGGAGTTAGCAAGCTATTAAACAGAGGCAATGCCAGAAGGGCTCCTTAAATACCCTCATGAAAGAAATTATTTTAATGCAAAACATTTAAGGCAGTAAGATGAAGAAATCACTCAAACTGATTGTTGATTCTGAAAAACTTTTTAATTGAACCACAAAAAAGCATTATATCCAAAAGGCTGCTGGCTGCTGCCTTGATGCAGTGGAAGCTCACATAGACACAGAGTTGAAATCACAGAGCAGGTCCAGAAAAGCCACGCTGCTCTCCCAGCCACTTGCGCAGCGCTTGGGTATTTGCAGGGGCAATTCATTGGGAACTTTTAACCCTGGACCTCACTGTTTCAGAGGGAGAAGTCTGACACAGGCACTTGGTATTTGTGTAATTCAGTGTTCATCAACAGGTTTGGGTTTTGTTTGTTTTTTGCTGTTGACCTCATTTTGGCCACCACCAAGCCTAATTACTGCACCCGGCTGTGCTTGGTGCAATGGGGTGCAGTGGATCCAGACCACAGTGCGGTCCAGTGGTGCTTGTTGGTTTTTCACTGAGCCCGTATGAAAGCAAGGTTTTGTAAAGAGGCTTAAACTATCCCAGACCTGGGCCTGCTTTGTGTAGGGCATGTAGCAGCAAGCAGAGGTTCAGATATGGCTTTCTACAAGATCCTTCCTAAGTGTATTAGAATATAAAGAGAAAAGTAAGCACATCCTTAAAATTAGCCAGATAGATTTCTTTTCTTTATTCATTTTGATTTATTTTTGGCCACTATGGTCGCTGCTTTAAAGGAGCATCTCTGTTAGATGCCCACCTTACCATGAACACCCTTGAGAATCCTGGCTGCCTCAAAATGCCGACTCCCAGCTCTTGGCTATTTCGGACAGATGGGCAGATAACCACTTCTACAGAGGTACCAATTATGCACAGAAACCCAAAGCTTTTAAAGTAATCAATGGCTCCTTTTAGCACCTCTGAGTTTCCATTGACTTCACATGGAGTGGGTCAATGCCAGGAGCCGGGCTGCAGATGTTTGCAGCTGGGCAGGCAGGTCTGCTCTGCGGTCACACACGTGTGCCACAAGCCTGAAGCTGTCCCTTTGTTCTCCCCCTAGCCTTGTGCAATTAAAAAGGAAGGGGAAAAGAGGAATACCAAAGAAACATGTATTAAGATAAGCATTTTAAACAAGACTGATGTCCGCAGGGAGGCATCTCTGTGCCTCTGTGTGATGGTTCTCAGCTGCTGCAGCTGATTTCCCCAGGCAGCGGCACTGCAGCTGTGCCTTCCCAGGTCTGCCTTCTCCTTGCGAGTTACCTGGTTCCTAGTTCAATTTGTCTTTATGGAATGAATCCACAGAACTTAGGTACACATGGATGGTTTGTTTTTAAAATACAGACTTTTTTTTTAAGATATCTTTAATTTTTACCCTTCTACTAAGAAACCTCTAGAGGCTGTGTATGGCTGAACCATAAGTAGAGATGGGTTCCAGTCAAACAGCTCAAATCTCAGTTGAACTTCAGATTTCTGAGTCAGGGGGTGATCCGATTCATTTTACACGATATCAGAAAGCCTCAAACCACAGAAATATGGACTTGAGACCAGATCTGAGTTTTTCCTATGGTGTAAGACTGCAGGTTGGGCTGAGCCCTGCTCCCAGCTATGGCTGCTGCTTATATTAAACCCTCGCAGGGAGGCAGCACCGGCTTTCGCTCCCTCCCTCCTCCACTTCTGCAAGCAGTGTTAGGAGCAGCAGGCTGCTTGATGCTGAGCATCTTCCCCCAGATGAAGGCTGTGGGTGGGTCGTGGCGTCCCCTTGTGCTACACCCACTGGTGTCACTCTTGCTGCCCTCCCAGGGGATGGGAGGCTCGGGAAGGATGCTGCAGCCCATCCGCAGCCCTTCAAAGCAGAACAAGCGTGCAGGGCAGTGCGTGGAGGGACAATGACTGCCAGCAGCAGGGCTTTGTCTCTGCACCATTTTTGCTCTCCCTCCGAACAAATTTTTTTTAAATACTCTTCCATCTGGCAAAAGCTGTTTTGCCCCACATTTCCATCCTTTTCCTTTCCATATATATTTTTTTCCCAGTCCTCTCTGTTCAGTTCTTGTGTGTTTTTCCCCTGTCTTCATCCTCAGTATGTGTGTGCACTTGTTTTGTTTGGGTTTTCCCCTCCTTGCAGTCCCAGCGGCTGCCACCCTTCCTTTGTGCTGCTCTCTGGTTCCCCTTTCTCAACTGTCCTCCTCGGTCGGCGTGCCCAGCCTCAGCCGAGCTCCGTGCACGCGGCTTGCTGCCGGGGGGTCCTGGGGCACCGGGAGAGCTCTATCCTGCACCGGGGTGGGGGGAAAAGGAGGAGGAAAGGCATTTTAAAATCTCTTCTACCCAGTTGGTTGAAAAGAGGGAAGAAAACCCCTTTGACTTCACTCTGGTGCCTTGAGATTTGATCTCTGGTCCATTGGCAGGTTAGGGTTGTTTGGTTTTACTCCATTTATTGAGGCTTGGGGGCCTTTTAGAATCTGCTTGTCTATGGTGAAGGGTCCTGGTTTTTAGTGGGCCTTTAAAATGGGCGAAGGAGATGCCCACGGTGCTGCTAAACCTCTGTTCAGCAATGCGTTGCTGGTAAACAGCTGCCTGCGAGAGCTCGGAGGAGGGTTTTTTTGTGAGCCTGGGGCTGTGAGTCCTGGGGACGGGGTGGTGCCGGCAGAGGTGACAACCTGAGCCTTTCCCCATAGTGGTGGGGACAGTGCTCCTGTACCTGAGGAGCAGAACTGCGCCTGCTGAAGGTGTTGGGAGACCTCTCCGTGCAATGGTGTGGGTGCACACCGAGATGGAGCCCATGTTGCACAGAAGCATGGAATCACAGGATGATTTGGGTTGGAAGGGACCTTAAAGACCACCCAGCTCCAGCCCCCTGCCATGGACAGGGATACCTCCCACTAGACCAGGTTGCCCAAAACACCCCCAGGGATGGGGCATCCACAGCTTCTCTGGGCAGCCCATTCCAGCGCCTCACAACCTCGTAGTAAAGAATTTCTTCCTTATACCTAATCTAAGTCCACCCTTGCCTTAGGAGGGAGGAAGGCTTGGGCAGCCTCTCTGGAGCTGAGAGAAGTTAAATCAGAACAGAATAATTACAACTAGGTCAGGGTGAATTATTCATAGCAAATAATTTATTCACCAAACTCAGCCTCGTTTTCCACAAGAAGTTCTCCATTGTCCTGAATTTATTCACATTTGGAGATTATTCCCGCAGTGGTTCTTGTCCCAGAGGCTGCTCGGGAGCTGCTGATGTTCTTAATAATTAAAATCCATCCGGGTGCCAGCTAGTTTCCCAGCATCTGTACTTCAGTGTGCTCCTCTTCCTGCTAATATTTGGGCCAGTGTGGTGGTGAGCAAGACTTACGGTGCTAATATTTGTGCTTGGGCTCAGTGCTCGCTTTCTGGGTCAGGCTGGGAGCCAGCAGAAGACCTCAACCTCCCCCAGGTCCTGCTCAAACCCTCAAGATTTTCTCTTGGCTTTGGACACTGGGATGAATTTCCCCATTTCTTCTACGTGTTCCCTGTCTATATGTACAGTGCCCTGGAAGTTTCCAAGCAGACCTTCAGAAACAACACTGAGCAGGCACAAATTCTGCCAATTCTACTTGACACAAAGGTCTGGTTTCTTGTTAGCCATGTCCTTATTTATTTGCAATTAAATCTCTGCTGGGAGGTGCCTGCACCCCTCTGGCCACACAAGTAACTGGAGCAAAAAGCATTGCCCCCCTTAACCCACCTGTAATCGGTTACCACCTCGTCATCTGCTCATTCACCTTTTCATGGTGCAGAGAGTTAATCAGGGGGCTCTGGAGACAATATTGCAGCTGCTGCCTCTGGGGCCTTTTCCTGCAGGAACATTAACGAGCTCCCTCTCCCTCCCAAACCTCCTAATTAAAACCCAGGGCTGGAGGAGGGTTCCCCAGCCACATGTTGGGAAGAGGAGTGGGGACTCCCATCTGCTGCTGGGTGCTCCTCCTTGGATGCTCTTGGAGGCAATGGGAGGCAAAGGGAGGAAGAGGAGCAGCACGGGGAGCACTTCTGTGCCAGGCCTGGATGGATTTTACTTTTTTTTTTTTTCCTACCTCCCAGTTATTAATTCACCTGAACACCCTTCATTGGTGGCCATCAGTTCCCAGGGCACACCAGAGTAGGGCAAGCTCCTTGCGAGCACAAGGAGGCATCTGCTCCCCTGCCATCTGCATCAGCATGTCCTTATGGTTTCCTTCTGGGGTCTAGGAAGATGGAAAAATTACAAATTGGATTTTTTTCTCTTTTTTTTTAATCAAATTTTTGCCTCCTATTCCAAAGCATGAGGAACTGGTAAGACTTTGTCTTGAAGCATGCACAGCCAGAAGAGACAGCAAAAATGAGGGAGGTGTTAATTTTATTTTAAACTGTGTGCAGGCTAAACAATGGGCTCAGGTTTTGTTTTTAACCATGTTGTTACTTGTGCAGTATGAAAAACATTGAGATTTGCTCTTCCATCTTGGTTAGGGATGAAAATCAAAAGTTTTTGATTAATTTTTCAAAGAGCAATTTTCGTTCAGATTTCTATTTTGTTTGCACTCTCAGTTGCATTTCTGGTGCTTGGGAAACGCACCAGAGGATGCTAAATGCAGCAAGGGCAGGGTCTCTCCTCCGGGGTGGCTGTGCCACCTCTGGGTGCCAGCAGTAGTGCAGGGACACGGCGCAAGCATCTCCCACCAGACCGCCTTCTCCCCTGCTTGGGGTGCTGTCAGAGCTCTTCTGAGCCAGATAGGAATCAGTTCCTTTCTCCCAGCTGCTTCGGCAGGAGCTCTCCCCAAAACACGGTATATCCTTTACAGCAACACATTTTTTCAAGTCAGTGGCTTCCTAGAAAGCTGTTCTCACGGATGTTGGCAGAGATTTAGGGAGGTTCGTGGCTGCGTCCTATTGGTCCTAGGTGCAGTGGGTTATAAGGCACTTCAGTCCCCTTTCACATCTTTTAATTTTGGCTAAGAAACGGGCATCTGCTCTGCCTTGCGAGGTGCAGCTTGCAGTGTATGTGTGCCTCAACTGGCTGCCAGAAGCTTGCCCCAGGAGGGGTTGGGGAGGTGCATCCCAGTTTGCCACCCCAATAGAGGAGAGAGGGAGCAAAGGGGTAACCAGCAGCAAAGATCCTGCTGCAGGGGATGCTCCCCCCGGGTGGGACCAGGACTTCCATGTCCAGAGCCGTCCGTCCCTGGCGAGGGTGTGCGAGGTGCAGGAGGACCTGTACTGCGCTCTGTTAGTTGATGGTTTATTGGGTTGGAAATCGCCATGACCTAGCGGTGTCCCGGTTCAGCTGTTTGACCGGTTTGCATGTTGAGGTGGAAAATCTCCCTCTAAATTCGTCCTCCTTGATTACAGTTTAGGAGGGAAGACCTTCCCACAGCCTTGCAGTGTGTAGAGCTGTGACTTGGCCTGGGTTCTGCCTCCACGCCATTTGGGAATTCAGTCTGGGAAGTCAGGGGGGAGACCCGGGACATCTCAGTCCCAAAATGACGTTTGGTGCCAGTTTTTGTGAGGATAGAGCTCTCCTGGAGGAATTATTTCTCATCTGCTTGTTCTTCACTGCCTTGCATCTTCTTTCTCCATCTCTTAACTCTCTGTCCCACTGCAGCAGGGTGTGGTGGGACTGTCAGTGGTGACTGTGGGCTCACACCGATACACTGATTTTGTGCTGACTTTTTGTGTGCTGAGGGCAGAAGTCTGAATTAAAATGATGCTTCATTTGACACAAGTGAAGATAAAAAAATGTTTTGCCCTTGCCAGCATTTGCTACTGTCATTGAATTATAGAGGGAGGGGAGTCTTGACTTTGATTTCCCCATCTCAGAGGCTTGTCAGAGATGGAAGATAACCTCTGGGCACGCTTTAAGAGCCCTTGGAGATCACAGTGGTTTGTCTCAGCCTTTAGGAGACAGGGTGGGTTGTTACACGTCCTTTGTGCAGTGCGTAATGAGATCCAAAGATGTGTAGTAAGATAAACAGGGAGGTCTCAGCTCCTCTGAACGCCAGCTCACTTGCAAAGCACACTTTTTGCACCAAACCGGTGCCCCGTGCCCTCCGTCCCCATCAGCGCCAGCAGGACAGCTCCTGCGTGCCGGAGAAGTCCCCGGGCAGCCCTTGGTGTCGCACGGAGTCGCAGCACGCGGAGCAGGATCTGGCCTCTCCCGCGCACCCGCCCTGCGGCAGCTCGCTGCTGGCTGCGCTCGGATGGCTTCAGCGGCACGTTGGGCTGCTGCTGAACAAAGGGAGGGTTTCTGCATGCCGATAGGGATCAGAGTAACAGCCCGAGCAGCTTTCAGACGCAGACGAAATTCACTCCCAAGCGAGGGGCCCCGGCCGGGCTAGTGCTCGGCCTTGCAGGCTGGCACGGAGCTCTGCTCGGCCAGGTGGGTGCTCGGTGCCTTCCTCGGGGCGCGGGAGCTCGTCTGATAAGGCTCCGAGCGGGGCGGTTGCTGAACAGCTTTTGAAAGCTGAGGAGCTGAGAAATGAGTAGATTGCCAAAGGAGAAGAAATCCATCCTTTAAACCCGTTGCTAAGGTTATCAGCAAGGCTTGGGGAGTGCTTCCACCCGTCTGCGTTTAGGTGCTCCACGCCAGGCGTGTTAAGGGAGCCACAGCTTCCAAAGCACCGCTCTCGGTGCAGTGTCGGGTCCCTCGCTGCTTACGAGAGTGATGAATTTGCCCCATCTGAGGTGGTCCTGCCTGGTGGTGGGGAAGGAGTTGCTACCAGGCCTAAAGATCTTGGCAGATACATGCGGAACTGTTGCATGGCCAGACTGAGACAACATAGCAGGGGGAAGCAGCAGTCCTGCTCTCACCAGCCCTGCTCCTTCCCCTGTGGGCAGGACCTGGAGACCATCGGGAGCAGGGTAGCAGGCTCTGAAGTGGAATGAGGACATGAACATCAGCTTCTTTTGGAAGAAATCCCTTTGTAGGGTTGCGGTACAAATGCTGGCAAATCAATTGTTTAACCACCACAGCCAACATTAGCAGCTCGGACCTGCTCCAGAGAAGGAGCTGCCGTCTCTGTGGAGATTAGCTCAGCGCACAAAAGGTTAGCGTGCCAGGAGGGCTCATGTTTGCCGCGGGGCTATTTCCAGGGGCTCGCAGGAGGGGAAGGAAGGGTGGTGGGGGAGAAATCCCGACCAACGCTGACAGCGCCTGCGTTCCTCCCCGCAGCGCCTGGTGCGGATGAACATGCCCATCTCGCCCGAGGATCTCACGGTCCACTTCACGTCCACGCTGATGGCCCTGATCCGCACTGCTCTCGAAATCAAACTCGCCACAGGTGAGAGGGAGGCGATGGCGCGGCATCACGTGTGGGCTCCAACCCCAGCTCTGCTGCCCTGGAGTGCGAAAACCAGGGAAGTGACAACCTGAGTGGAAACCCAATTTCACTGCTTGCCCACCATCTGCTGGTGCCCAAAGACAGGAGAGCCTCAGGGACGGGCAGCAGAGGGGCCGTCCTGACGCCTGCTCTGCCTTTGGGTGGCCGTATCCTGGCACGGCCGCTGGGGAGATGTGCAGGGCTGTGGCCGTGCCAGCGGGCAGCTCTGCGGGAAGCCCTCTGTGTGCGCTCCTTGCTCTGCAACAGGCACCGGAGGTTCTGCACCTCGCTTCTTGGCTACTCCAGCACCAGGGAGAAAAACCCGATGTTGCTGTCTGCTGGCGGTGAGGCAGTGACTCCAGGCGCTGTGAACTGCCTGGAGATGAAATTAAATAATTTAAGTGCTTAATCAGGCATGTACTTGCCTTCCCAATTAAACACCGCAACGTAATAAAATACACTGGCCTTTTCTATGGGTCGTTACGCTGTTGAATCAGGCTGGCTGGGGTCAGAGTCGAGGCATGATGGGCCAAAGCACTTTTATACCTAATTTAAAAGCTAATAGGAGGTAACAATGCTCCTGGGAGCAAAGGGCAGGGCTGGGTTAGGATGCTGAGCTTTTTCTAAGCAGTTTTTGGCCAGACTTTCAGCCTCTCTCTATTAATAACCTTCCTCATATGTTACTGAAACTTTGATGCTTTGGGCCAGCACTGCTGAAAGAAGACAAAACTTTGAGGCCACTGGAGAACTCCCCTAGAGAGACCCCAAGTATCAGGTGCTTGTTTTTAAGGATGCACTTAGGGCTATCTGGGATTTTAGGGGCCAACACCGTATTTCAGTAATAACCTCTGGATAAGGCTGCTGAAGCCCTGAGAGCTTGTCTTATTTAAGGGTTCTAGTTACCTGTCAGCAAAGGGAATTCACAGAGACTTGGTGCAGTTGAAGAAGGCTTCCCCCCCTTTTTTTGCGACACACTGGAAGGGAACCAGAGAACCAGCTCAGCTGATGGCACTGGCATCACTGAAAGGCGTACATCTGCTGCGGGTTGTGGGCTCTTGACCCGCTTTGTTGCTGTGTGCTTGGTTTCGTGTGCTACATTTAATTGAGTCTTTAGAGGGACTAACAGGCCCTTAATAAACCCTCCCTAATGAGACCGAGTGTGGGAGTTCAGACTGCCATGTCGCAGAGCAACCCAGAGTCTCCTCCCATTACTCGTCCCTTACAAAATAATCTGTGTCATTAGGATGAACTACTTAATTGCCTACTGTGTGCTGTATTCATCCGGGAGCGGGCCTGTTGGCTTACATATACTTTAATCACTTTCCACTTGTGCATTGAGACCTCACTTTGGCCATTTGAATAACGCCGCTGCGTTCGGCTCCTCCTGGTTGACGTTGTTCCATAGCTTCTGTCTGATGCTGTTGATACAGCACGGTGCTTTAATGTTTGCGTATGTCCCGTTGCCAAAAACTTCAGGAGGGTCGTTGGTGGAGAGGGTTTCTAATAATTCGTGGCCTCCTTTGCCTCGCACCCTGCAGGGGCTGCTGCTGCTAGCACCTGCCCGAGCAGGCGCCTGCAATTAGGTGGTGTAAGCCTGAGCTTAAGCTTGAGCCCCAGTGACAGCACAGGCCAGCAGGCTGGAGCTGTGGATGGTCCTGCCGAGTTCACGTGCTATTGCCGTGGAGCCGGTCGCTGGTTCCCTACTGGTTCCCAGCAACAGCTGCTGCAGGTGGTCCCAGTGCTCTTGAGAATTGGGAGTGGGGGGAATGCCTTCTCCTTTGCTTGCTGTGCAAGCAGCGGTAGGTGCTGAACGGAGAAGGGTTTTCATTAACGTGCCTTTGTGTTTCCTCTGCCTTTCTTCAGGGGGTGTTAAGCAGCACCAGTGTGATGCTGAGTTGAGAAAGGAGATCTCGCTGGTTTGGCCCAATCTGTCCCAGAAGACCCTGGATTTGCTGGTGCCTCCCCACAAACGTAAGTGGCTCACCAGCAAGCACCCAACCCACCCCAGCCATCTGAGAAGCCCAGTGTAGGTTTTCCCCTCCCTGCCTGCTCTGTCCCGAGCCCCATCCAGGTGCGTGGTCATCTAGAGGATGCAGCAAAGAAACCTGGTGTAGATCAGCTTCCAGGTGTCACCTCTGCAGGCTTCCCAGCCCACGTCTCTGTGCCATGGTCATCCAAGGAGCAGGGAAGCTGAGATCACATCTAGGCATGCGTTTTGTTATGTTACAGTAGGTTTCATGTCCTTAGAAAAATCCAAGAAGGGACCAATGCTGTGTGGCCTCTTCCAGGCCTTTTTCATAGCTTTTGTTTGCCTCCAGCCTGTGCCTTGCAGGACAGGAGAGCAATTTCTGCAATCTGCACTCTGTGTGCTGCAGGAAACAGGAGAAGAAGATTAAAAGTTTGCTGAGAACATACAGAATCAGAAGTGAGATATCTTGGTGCTAAAGGTCTTTGTGTTACTCGATGATGCCCTAGGTGAACATGCTGAGAAAATGGAAAGTTTGTCGTTATCTTGATTGGCCAAAGCAAGGGCTCTGGATTCATGATTAATGAGAAACAGTGCAGAGCAATAAAGGCAAAGTTAATTAAGAAAAATGAGGGAGCTGAGGAGATCAGTGGGTAGCAACGACTGAATTCTTTTCCTCCACGCCTCTCCTGGTGCCTTTCTATCTGGTGCTTTAACTCCTTGATGTAAGGGAAGTGCCCGGCTGCTGCACAGGGAAGGGCAGGGCTGGGAGCGGAGCTGTGCGGGTGGAAAAAGACATCTGGAAAAATGAAATACCCTTTAAATGTATGTTAGCCCATTATGTCCCACTTGAGTGTAATTCAAAGAAATTGGAATGAGGCTTCTTTGTTGATAAAATTTGGCTGCGGCTCTGGTATTAATTTAGTGGTTCTTCTGTTGGCAATGCTTACAATGCCACAGAGTTTTCCTGCCTGTTTCTTTTCCACCTAGCGTCAGTGAATGTTTGCTGTAGAGAGCTAGAGACAGGGGCCATCCTCCTCAGATGAGAAAAGCAGCAACAGGCAAAGATCTGAAGAAGTCTGTTATAACCTTTTCTTGCTTTTTGCCTTTCCCCCTTTTCCCTGTGTCTGTTTTGCCTTGTTATTCTAATGTCACCGCTTCTTTCTCCTTGTTTTTCGCACCCGTTTGCTATTTCTCACGCATTTTGTCTTATTCGTCTCCTGCCCTGGTCCTTTGCCTTTCCTCACCTGAACATCTCTGCTGCATTTCACCGTCCTTGGACAGCTGACGAGATGACTGTGGGGAAGGTCTACGCAGCACTCATGATATTCGACTTCTACAAACAGAATAAGAACAGCAGGGAACAAGTCCACCAGCCTCCCGGGGGCCTGTGCCAGGTACTCAGCCAACGGGTGCTGTTCTCTGTCCTCCCTCTTGCGCAGCTTCTTGAGCAGCGGGCAGTTCTCACGGGAGTCACTGGTGCAATTCACCCAGAAGGTCTGGATGCTTCCCCAAGCAGGATTTGACATGCTGTTTTGAAAATGGAAACCTCTCCCAGAATTCTTTCTCCCACCCCCCCCAAAAAAAAAAAAAAGTAATTTGGCAGTCTAATTTTCAGTCCTATTTTCAGAAGTGTTGTAAACACTGAGGAACACCATAAGATTTCTTTGGGACACCAAAGAATTGCTGAAAGCTGACAATATTCGGCTCCAAAGTGTTTCACTTACTTTTTAAAATAGGAATTATTGAAAAACATTTTGGCTCTTAAGCATTTGAAGACTTTTACAATTTCTTGAAAGTATTTCCATGCATCTGGCTTGGGATTGAAACCCCAAAGATTTCTGGTAGGACAAATAGCTGCTCAATTTCAGGATGATCATCCAGCTAGTCTCCAGTGTGGCCCTGTCCATCTGTCTCCCGGACAGGAGGCTGTAGTGGAAGGTGACTCAGTGCCACGACTGGCCACCTGAATGGCACAGCCTCTTTGGCTCCCCTTTGGTCAGTGCCAAAACTTGCAGCAGCGTACGAAACCCCTGCCGCGCTCCGGGGACATGGGGGCTTGCTCTCTCTGACGCCCTTCCCTTGTGCTTCGCAGCCCGGACCGGTGTCGCTCTTCCACCCCCTGAAGGCCACTTTGGAGCAAACCCAGCCCGCGGCATTCAGCAACGCCAAGGCGTTCCTCCGCCAGAAAAGCTCAGCCTCGCTCAACAACGGGGGCGCGTTGTGAGTACCCCCTGACCTCCCCACCAGAGCCAAAATGCAGCGACGGGGCACAAAGGGCAAACACCAGCCCTAACACCAGCCCTGACCCCAGCTGGTTCAGTTGCTCTGGATGATGTGTGGCACCTCCAGTGACACCAAGACCAGGAGCCCCTTCGTGCCACGGCTGGGACAATTTCCCACTGGTGGCTACCAAAATGCCCGCGTGTGGCTCTGCCTCCCGCTGCTGCCTCAGGTGCAGTTATCCACGTGGTGGTAGTGGTGGGTTTTCCAGAGCTGCGTGTTTCCTTAATGGTCTCCTCCGAATCTCAGTTGCAGAGCTTTCCATTGTGGCTAGTTTTAAATGTGAGTTTGCTTACAGGAAGTTGGGATCGTTGCAAAACAGCCAGACAAATCCCAAACCGACCAACCAATGAATCACTAATGCAGTGAGTTCTTGGGAGACCAAAAGGTCCTTGGGAACAAAGAATTCCCTCAAGCTTGTGGCACTTGATAACACCCATAGCTTCCTGAGGCTTTCCAGGACAGAATCTGGCTTTTTCTCTTTGGACAAAATAATACCCCTCCAAAGAGCTTACCAAACAGTTATAGTAATGGCAATCCCTGATCATTTCTCCATTTCCTGCTCTTCAGGTGACTTTCTTCTGGGTCACAAGTGCCGTGGATTTATAATGATAGATGTCAGGTTTAAAAGTCCTGAATAACCCCAATGGGAAGCCAACTTCAGACTCAGCAGTAAAACGTAGGGCTACCTGTACCACTGTACATCCAACAAATGTAGTTTAGCACGGCCACCGGTGTGCTTGACTAATGTCATTTAGGGCTAATTGTCTAACTGGTTTTGCATATGTAATTTGCCTGAATTCCAAAAGTGATCATTCCTCATCAGAACTTAAGCAGCAGCAGTTGATGTCCTCAGTTACTGAAAAAGAATGTGCTGATTTGTTTGGCTTCCTGGTTGCTCATGGGATCCTCAGGCTATAAAGAAAGTGGCCCTGGGAAAACCTAGGGGACTTTATAGCTTCACCAGCTGTCCTGCACCTAGTTTCACAAGTGAGACATCAGAGAGTACTCGAGTGTTTTATCTTCACCACAAGGTCAGCAAAATCCCTTTTCCAAAGATTTCATCTTTTCTTCCACTTTATCTTCTGACAGGCCACCCCCAGAGGGTGGGATCAAAGAGTCCAGTTCCTGGGGGACCCAACGCACCCAGGATGTGTTTTACGAAACCAGGACACCAGCTTTTGAACGAGGCCACTCAGAAGAAATCCCCATTGAACGGGTAAGCAAACAGGCGAAGACAGTGTGAAATGGAGTAGATCTTAACAGATACCAGGCTAGATGCTTCCCTGGGAGCTGAAGGGGTTCTCTGCCATTGAGATAAGCATTGTTCTCTCTCTTAAAACCCAAAGCTTGCTTGAGCATTTTGGAGAGAAAACAAGTCCGATAGCTTCAATACTGACAGCTGTACTTGTAGGCATGCTTATCCTGGAACCACACGTCTGCTGAGATTGGTCACTCAGGGTTATGTCTTCCTCGTCATCCTGTTGTCCCAATCCCATTGTCATTAGGGTACAAACGCAGAGAAGAGGTGTCACAGGTCAGAGCTGGGGCTCATTGCTATGGCTGGTGGATGAACCTGGCCCACTGCTGTCCTTGTTGAAGGCAGTGCTGTCGATAAAGAATAACTTGGGCACTCCACAGCTCCGAATTTATTCTCTTTCCCCTACCAGCACCTCTTCCCAAACCAAACTTAGCAGAAGCCTGCTCAGATGATGGGTTCAAAGCTGATGTTCTCATTCTTGCTACTGAAACTGTTCCTTGATTCCATCAGGTGGTGGAAATGAGGGAAATCAGCCCCACTCTTGCCAACGGAGAGCACCAACCGGGTCTGGAGAGCCAGGGGCGGGCGGCTTCCATGCCGCGCCTGGCTGCCGAAACTCAGGTGAGCGAGGGAGGTTATCTGGCAGTGGGAGACCGAGAGCGAGCCAGGAACTCGGTGCGTTCTCTCTGTTGTTGAAAGTTGCCTGTGAGTTCTTTGAAAGTAAAGGTGTTCACTGAACCTGGAGACAGGTAACCAGCCTTGGTGCTTGGATCGCAGGCATTCATGTGCAGGCACAGCGTCGTCCCCAGATTTACTCAGTCTTGGTTGCAGCCAAGAAAAAAAAAACACGGAGAAATCCATCTGTCTGGGTTGCTAAATGACTGCCTACCCAAGAGTGTCTGTTCTGATTAACTGGGGGCAATACTGTTTGCCAGCCTGTATTCCTGGAAGGCATACGATTCCCATTGGCAGTTGTTTGCCATCTATCCAGACAGACAGTCGAGGCATGCTCCAGTGCTCCAGCCATAAAATAAGCTGGAGATTTCCTGTGGTTCTCTTTGATGAATGCAGAAGGTATGGAAAATACCAGGGAGCCTGTGCCTGGAAGGCTGCATTGAGACATTAAGCAGTCTCCCTGTGTTTTTCTCTTCCCACAGTAATTAGCATATCTTGTATTGTGACTTTGATTAGTAATATGTTGTTAAGGATTTCATTTTCCTTGTTTAACTTCTTGTAAAGAAATCTCATCATTAGAGTTGACCTTTACAGCAATTTGGCGACTAATTGTGGGCGCTCCTTAGTGCGTAGGATGTCATGGTTTTCACAGATCATTTTTGGGCATTCCACTTGTTCACTGCTAGCTTGTTAACCCAGGTGCTCTCCAGACACCATCCTGCCTCCTGTGTGTCGGAACATCTCATAGTCGTGTCTCTCTCGTTCAAAGGGCCTGATTCATACAGCAAGAAGTGAGCAGCCTGTGGCTGTGGGCTGTTCCCCATTGCTCTCCATGGGAAGCAGAACATGGAAGATGTGCTGCACCCTAAAACTTAGACTGTGTATTGCATGCACAGAAATAGCTCTAACAGCTAAAATCTTTTTGCAAATGTGCTTAGGCTGGTGCAAGCTACACTTCACTGCCTAACAAATTTCCCAGCTGACATCAGAAACTGCACTCTTTGTATGAGAGCCCCAGAAAATCACTGAATAGGACTTTGTCTTCTGGGATTGTCTGGGTTATCAGCACCTCTAGTCGAGATGCTTAATAAAAGAAACAGACCCCCAGACAAACCCATACTCCCTTCCCAAAACAAAGTTGTCCTTTATCCTAGACCTCAAGTAGCGCCTTTCCTTGCAAGGCAACGCAGTGGCCAACAGGAAAGCCAGTGGCACAAGCCTTTCCTTGGGAAACTCCTCTCCATTGCGGTCCCAGACTGCAGTGCACACAGCTGTGATTTAACATTTTCAGTTGGAGACAGAACAAGCCCTTTGGGCAGAGCCTTCTAGCAGAGGGGATCTCCTGGGTTGCTCCTGCTACTCCCCCGCAGCCACCGGTGCCTTTAGGAGGAAGGGTCCAGTTGATCCTTCATGCCCCTGATCTCTCCCAGTGCTGCTTTCCCCCATCCCACCCGGACAAAACCTGTCCCAGCAACACCGCCCCTTTACCACAGGGATGTGCCCCAAGAGCCAGAGACCAAGCCTGCCCTTCCATCATCAGATACCTCCAGAAGCGAGCGCGTTGCTCGCGGAAGCACGGTGCGTGTTCCCCGGGGCACAGCTCTCCAGCCTCTGTATGAATCAGGCCCGTAACACCTGAGCAGATCTGTCCTCGTGTAGTAATGAAACGTTCTGGTGGTTGTAGCTTCAGCCGAATAACCGATGTACTCTCTGTGTGTCTTCCCCCTCCACCCTCCCTCTCACGTGCTGCCTCTGCTCCCCCCACCTTTGAGCTCTTTGTAACTCTTATTTGCGATGCTTTCCGTTTCCTCCTGTTTTCTGGACATCTCCCTTCTTGTTTANCTGCCCCCCTCCCCACACCTCCCCTCCCTCACCGTGTCTGCTGCACATCTGCCGCGATGTCTGACAATGGCTGTACTGTGGGGCTGCTTCCAATAATGTCTCTCATCTTGTCCGAATTGTTTGCAGAGGAGCAAAGCACGGTCACCTGGGAGTTACCTAGCAGTATGTAGTTTGCACTAAGTTGTATCCTATTAAATCCATGTTAAGAAATAATTAACCTTCCTTAACCCTTTACTTTTTTCCCTTCTCATTTGGAGTACGATGTTGCACCGATGCAGCTGCTGTCTCTCCCCACTTTGCTGCAGTTCCCCCGACCCACAATTGCACGCCGCACGCTGTGATAGCAGGGATTTGTGTTTGTTTTGCTTATTGATTTGTTTTGTATGCCTTGTTGCACAGGGATTTAGGAGGTGAATGCAATCGGTTTGGTAATGAAGAAGCAATTAGTAACTCTCTGAAGGGTTCTGGTGTAGTCTCCTGAGGCTTGTGTGTGCCCCATTAATGTAACGAGAGCATTGTCAGGCTTTCTGGGGAGGGTGTGCTTTGCCCTGCTAAGATCCACTTCCCATTAGTGTCAAGGGCAACTTCAGTCCCTGAAATAAGCACGGTATTGGGTCCGAAGAGAAACATTCATTTCTTATGGATTTGGCTGGCTTTTTGTTGGGAAATTTGTCTTCTACCTGACAGCTCCGAAAAGGATTTAGGAAATCCTGATAAGCATTTTTAGTGGGAAGTACTTTCACTTTTTTTGCCCATAGCAGCCAGTTCCCGAATCTGACTGCCACGTTACGGTCCCCTCCCCACTCCTTCATCTTCAGGCTCAGCGGTAAGCAAGGAGGACAAACGTGGAGCCCCTAAATACAATCGCTCCCCTATAGAAAGCGCAGGCATCGTCCTGCTGCCGGGGCTGCTGCGGGCCCTGGCGGGCCGTGCTGCGTCCCCACCCCGGCTGTTTCTTCCTCGTGTCCGTGACAAACTTTGCAGCTCTAACACTGCACCTTGCACTCGGATGGGAAACGCCAGAATTTGGGTGCAGCAGCAACTAAAAATTGAGCTCAGGCTGCCCCTTGGCATTCAAGAAAAGACAGCCGTGACAGCATGCTGGGTTCTTGCTACCCAAAGTGCCGACCGGGGCTGCAAAGCAACTGGCTCTGCATTATGTAAATATCATGGGGCAGCAGAGACCTGAAATCCAGGCTAAGCAAACAAAATAGCATAGATGGTAAAAATAATGCAAGGCTCTCTGGAAAGGTTACCGTAAGCAAAGTAAATGTTCTGCCAGAAGTGTCATTTGAGGCACATATTGGGTTGAGAACTCAAACAAGACTGAGAGCTGAGGGACCAAAGGACATCCTGAGCTCCCTCCCCATAAGGCTGGAGCGCTGTGCTCCGAGGGCTTTCCTCTGCCAAGAGGCTTTGACGTGATGGTGGACCCAGGGAAGCCTCCAGAGGATGGATGAAGCCCTGTCTCTGCCTCAGAGCAGTCTGCAAAGCAGCTGGAGGCCAGCAGAGTGAAGGAGAAGGAAATGCAGGGATTTCTGTTGGTTTCTGAGCTTTATACCTGGTGACTGGGCAGTAGGGAGGTGAAAGTAGCTGTCCTGCAGTCCACTTGTCTTGGTTTCTGCAGAGCATCTCTGTAAGGTTTTGAACCCAAAGGGAAGGGAGCAGAGTCTGGAGCTGCTACTGGGATGGAGGCAGTGGCCAGCAGCACCCGCGGGAGGCTGGGAGGCCGTGCAGAGTCCTCATGTTTGGCTCTCAGGCCACAGATGACTTGAAAACTGCAGTAACGAGCCTGAATAGTCACTTCTGGAGATGTCCTGGTGGAATCGCAGGGGATACGTGATATCCTGCTTGTCCCAGCCACAAAGGCTTTGAGGAGCAACGGTGGGACAAGAGGGGAAGTTCAAAGGTTTGGTGGAAGTCATCCCCAAGTGCAGGGAGACAGGTAGAATTATTAGGTAGCTTGGCCTGTACCTTTCCCATTTATTTATTTCTGATTTGTCTCCCTCTCCATGCGATGCCCAGAAACGCTTTCATGCTTCCCTCTTTGGAGTTGCTTTGGGATGATCCCAGGCCCTGAAGCAGCTTTGGGTGAAACTGGTCTTGGAGAATTATCTTTGTGAGATGCTTGGCTACTGTGCTGCCCTGTGCCCCTGCTCACCTACCGTTGACTCCTGTGTCGCTGTGTTTGGTGTGACGTGCTGCATTTCGCTCTGCGCCTGTGGATTGGCACAACGCTAAAAGCAAAGCCCATTTCAGCAAGCGGAGATCACATTTACTCAAACTTAGCACTAAGTCTACCATTCCGCAAGTCCTTCTGCCCGTTCTGGGTATAGCCAAGTAACCATTTCTCTCCTGCCCCTCCTTGCTCCCGTCTCTCACTGTAAACCCCTTCCCATGCTGGGAGCCGAGCAGTCGAGCAGGGTGCAGCGCCTGCCCTCTCACCCTGCTCCGTGTCCCCCCTGTGCCTTGCAGCCCATCCCGGACACGAGCCCCATGAAGCGCTCCATCTCCACGCTGACCCCGCAGCGCCCGCACGCCATGCACCTCTACGAGTACTCTTTGGAGCGCATGCCGACGGACCAGGTGCATCACCACCATCACCACCGCTGCCACCGGCGGAAAGAGAAGAAGCAGAAGTCCTTGGACAGGTCCCCGCATCAGCTGGCCGATGGGGAAGCTGGTAAGAGCTCTGTGTTTAGTGAGAATTTCTCCCTCCACCTCCTCCCTTCAGGATAGTCATCTGATGTGATCTGGGGGTCCCGTCCACCTGGAAGGACCCCACCGCTCCACATTTAGAAGTTCCTCCCCTCTTGGTGACCCCCAACCAACGTTCTCCTTTCAGTGGCCCAGTCTGGTGAGTCTTCTTCCAAGGACAAGAAGCAGGAGCGCGGCCGGTCCCAAGAGAGGAAGCAGCACTCTTCCTCCTCCTCTGAAAAGCAGCGCTTCTACTCCTGCGACCGCTACGGCAGCCGGGACCGTTCGCAGCCCAAGTCTGCCGATCAGAGCAGGCCCACCTCGCCCAACGGAGGGCCGGAGCAAGGTCCACACAGACAGGTGAGGAGATGCAGGGTGGGAGGAGAGCCCTGCGGTCTGCTGGGGTCCTACGCACCTTGTTTATGTTTCCTTCAGAATAAAGGAGACAGAAAAGAGAAGGCCAGGCAGCAGGAGGTAAAGCCTTTGAGGTCCTGCTTATCGTAGGGTGGTTTGGGTTGGAAGAAACCCTTAGAGATCACCTAATCTAAGCCCCTGCCGTGGGCAGGGACATCTTTCACCAGATCAGGTTGCCCAAAGCCCCGTCCAGCCTGACTTTGAATACTTCTGAAGATGGGGCACCCACAATTTCTCTATGCAACCTGTTCCAGTGTCTCAGCGGCCTCCTTGTGACAAATTTCTGCCTTATATCCAACCTAAACCTAGCCTCTTTCAGTTGAAAACCATTGCCCCTTATCCTGTCACTACAGTCCCTGGTAAAAAGATCCTGCTTGCTGCTTCAGGTGCAGGACAGGGATGGAAATGTCCCTTGATGTTTAACAGCCACCTACAGAGTGACTCAGTGCATCTCGCAGAGCCCCCACTGCCGATGGCACCCGTGCTAACAGGTTCAGTACAGCAAATTGGAAGACCTGAGAATTGTCTCAGCTTGATGCTGGTGGAAAATAATGTCTGAGCCCAGGCAGGCTGGAAGCGTGGGGTGGGATGCTCCGTTGGGCAGCCGAGCTGACCCATTTCCCTGCCAGCTGAGTTACTGCAGCACCTACCGCTGCCCAGTGCCACAAGCAGTTGGTGGCTGCCGGAGAAGTCCTTGCCATCGCAGCACAAGCCGATGTAGTACAGTGGGGGGGCTCCAGACAGGCAAATCTGTGATTTCAGCTGGGCATCAGGATTTCCCAGCTGCTGTTGTGTGGGCTTCAGAGCTGTCTTGTGTTCTGCTGTATTGTGGAACGGGTAAATTTATTTTTTTTGAGGACAAGTCCTGTTCCCCCCGTGACAAATCTGCAAAGCTGCTCCCTAGCTGAGAGGCGAAATCAGAGCAAGGGAGAGCAGGAGCATAGGGAAAGGCAGGACCTGGGGGAAGGGAGAGAGCTCAGCCCTGGGCCAGCAAGATCCCTGTGAACATCTGTGTGCCAGGAGGGAGGCTCTGGCCACTCTCCAAAACCTCCCCAGGTTTGCAGCCTGCTGGTGGTGACCGGCTGGTGGCTCCAGAAGGGCTGAGCTCAGCTGTGAGCCCTGCGGCAGCGGCAGCACGGGAGGAAACCCTGCGCCCAGCAGGTGATGGGAGAAAGTAAATGCCAAGGCTCTGTAGTGTCCCTCTAGCTGCAAAAGTCAGGTCCTTCTTTGTCTCCTTCCCCTGCCCCGTGCCTTGCTCTCTCCCATGTGTCCTACTCACCGTGGTCCTCGATGCCCCGGGCACGCTGTGCACATCGCTCTCAGCTAAGAGCACACGTGACACCCGTGTAAGCTCTGGTGCTCACAGGACTGCTTGGGAAATCCCTGGTGGGGCTTTTCCTTCTTCGCTTACTGCAGTCCCCGACTGGCCTTCATCTGTTTTTGCAGCTGGGTTTTTCTTTCTGTTTCTTATTTCTCTCTCTGCTTTGAGAGGCAGGACGATGGCATTGATCTTAGCACAATGCCTCTCCTTTCTTACATGCTCGGCTTACCAGAACTTTAAATACCACGTATGTTTTTGATTTAAAAAAAAAAACAAAACCTTGCAATAGTGAAGACGTTCAGCACCAGAGCACCAGCTGCCGTTCACAAACGTGCCCCCCCCTTCCAGTGAGGTTTGTGTTGTCCCCTGTGTGGGCTTAGTAAGGGGGGAGCAGAAAGCCTGTTTCAGTGTCCATGTATTTTATCCACTTACATGTCATCTGCTTCAGGTGGAGCTGCTGATACATCCCTTAGTAGTTTAGGAAAGAAATAATAATAAAAATAATAATAATTATTATTATTATTATTAATAAAAAAGCCAAACCAGCATAGCATTTCTGTCTAAGGAGCCGAAGACCCCATGTCAAACCAGGGTGCCTGTGAGAAGCTCTGATTCCTGCCTTGTCCCGCTTGCAAACAACGTGCTTATCGGCTCTCGGGTGCTTTCTGTGCTGCTGCATCCCCTCCTGGGGGCTTGGCTCTCCCTGGGGCCCCGCCTGGCCCTGCACGAAACCCGGCTTGGCTCCAGCTAGAGCCAAGCCAAAGACCAGGCTGGGTTTGGTTCAAAAAGAAGTTCTTCAGAGTTGTTTTTTTTTTTTATTATTATTATTATTATTTTTATACAAAAGAAGTGGAAAACAAGCACCAACCTGTGAATGTTTCATTTTGGGTCAACTCACGGTGCTTTGTTCAACCCATACGAAACATGCATCTTCCGTGAATTATTCCATGTTTTCCTTTTTGGTGCAAGTGAACTGCACACATTTCATGATGAATCTAGGCAAAGTGTATTTTAAATGAGATTGAACTTTTTGGAATTTGGAAGGAGCTTGCTCAACGTTTTGAAAAAAGACCTCACCATTCTTTTTTTCCAGTCAAGACCATTTCCTGAATTGGTCCTGGATAAAGAAGTTTGAATATCTTGCAGAAATACTTCTAGGCAGTTAAAGGCTAATTCAGTTTTGCTTTCTTTTGTAAGTATTTTAATTCTGAGGCTCAGCCTCAGGCCCTGGGAAAGAGCCGGGCTTCCTCCCTTGGACATTTCAGGTCACCAGGTGGTGGTGAACATCTCCATCACCTCCTTCACCATGGGGAAAGCTTGGCTGGGGGCAGGTGCTTGGGCTGGGACCATGGGTCTGTAGCAGAAGGGGTGAAGATGGAAGAAGAAAAGGGCAAGACCCAGTTTCCAGGCTCTGAAAGACGAGAGTTAGCGTCCCAGCCCTATGAGCACCAAATGGTAGAGCAGAACAAGCACCGATGGCTAGCCCAGCCAGCAGCAACTTGACGTTTCCATAGGAAGGAAAAGCTACCTGTTAGAAATCAACGGTCTGGTCCTGAAAGGTTAGGTCATGAAAGAGTGAGGGATTTTTAAAACGCGCTCCCGGGGCTGTTGGTGCCCTGCCCTGGAAGAATGTGAACAGAAATGCCAAAACAAGGGCTGCTCCTCTCGCTCACGGCATTTGTCTTCCTCATTGTAGCTTAGTTCGCTCCCATGCATCACTAGTAGTAACGCAGGGAGCTGCCAGTCTTTTCTGCCGTTCAGATAGTAAGGGTGTAATATGAACAAGTAGAAGGGGAATACATTTTTCATTGTTTTTCTTTAGGGAGCCCTCTTGTTAAAGCTAGAGCCTATCCAAAAATCTTCTTGTTGTTGTTTCTTCAGAAAGTAGCTATTTAATCAAAATGCATTTTATTCCTGAAACTATGAAAAGTCCATCTTACATAATCCGATTCTGGGCACAGAAATGATCCCCAGCATCAGCATTCGCAACTATCAGGTGAAGTCAAGCAAAAATTAGCCCCAAAGCAGAGAGCATTGTTTTGCAAAATTGTGTTTGCCAAAACAAAAGGAAAAAAAAAAAAAGAAAAACGCAGCAGGTTTTTGAGCCGGTCACGGAGTCGCCGAGGTAAGGGGCATGTCGGGACTGTGTGTGCTGTGGGTGCCTTCCCCCGGACAGTGTCCCCTGCTGTTGGAGCTGTCCCCCAGTTTGCGTCCTACCGGTGCTCTGATCGTTTCTGTCCCTACCTACTGCTCGCAGAACTTGAGTTCTCCAGCTCTTCACATCTCTTGTTTGATTATTTCTCGAGAACCTCCTTCCCCTAACTGTGCGTGTCTAAACTCTCTCTTTTTTCTTTGCTTCTCTTTCCTCTTGTGACTTGTCTCTCCCTCCTGTCGCTTCTCCTTCTGTTTTACACCTGCCTGCCTTTGTGTTCGTCTGGCATTTCCCTTTTTTTTATTTTTTCATTTGCTCTGTTCCAATTTTGATGTAGGGCAGTGGTTCGGTTAACGGGAGCCCCTTGCTGTCGACATCTGGTGCTAGTACCCCCTGCCGGGGTCGGAGGCAGCTCCCGCAGACCCCCCTGACCCCACGCCCCAGCATCACTTACAAGACCGCCAACTCCTCGCCCGTCCACTTCGCCGCCTCCGCGGGCGGCCTGCCCCCTTTCTCCCCGGGACGCCTGAGCCGCGGCCTGTCCGAGCACAACGCGCTGCTGCGCGGGGACCAGCAGCCGCCCCCGGCCGCGGTGGCCCGCATCGGCTCCGACCCCTACCTGGGTCACCGCGACACCGCCGACAGCCCCTCCGGCGCGGCGCCCGAGGACACGCTTACCTTCGAGGAGGCGGTGGCCGCCAACTCGGGACGTTCCTCCAGGACTTCTTACGTCTCCTCCCTGACCTCGCAGTCTCACCAAGCGCGCCGGGTGCCCAACGGCTACCACTACACGCTGGGGCTCAACGCGGGCCCCGGCACCAGGGGACGGAGCTACTACCACGAAGCCGACGAGGACGACTGGTGCTAGCGGCACGGCGAAGCCCTCGGAGGCGTGCGCGGTAAAGTCGATGAGTTTTATCATCTGGAAGGCTGTGCGCTCAGACACGCGGTGCCCGGGGGCAGCCCCCGCCGCCGGAACTGCTCTGCCCCGCTCCGAGACCTCCGGAGACACTTGTGCAGCCTCTCT